>JAEIFT010000066.1:0-600000 GCA_018904225.1 Lordiphosa mommai | reverse complement strand
AATTCTTACATCAAGTACTTACTACTTAAATCACGATTTTTTTGTACTCAAACGTTCTAGAACGAACGGAAAAGAATTTATACAGATTTCTTCTGAAAATTTTCAAGTATAATTCGTACTTGGTTGTACTTAATCTAAATACGAAGCAGTCTCAAGTTTAAAATTGATCCAAAATGTTCATAAAATGAAAACGAAATTCTTAAACCAAGTACGAAATACTTAAATCAAGAATTTTTGGTATTTAACGTACTAAAACGAACTAGATAGAATTTATACCATTCTTAGTACGAATCAGTCTTATGTTCAAATTTGCCCAAAATGTTCATAAAATGAACATTTGAAAAGAGAACAAAATTCTTAAATCAAGTACGAAATACTTAAGTCACGAATTTTGTGTACTCAAACGTTCTATAACGAACGAGATATAATTTATAGCGATTTGTTCTTAAACTAAGTACGAATCAATCTAATAAGAACGAATCGGGATTGGTTCAAGACCATTTCGTTCGACCATTCGTTTCAAGAATAAGGTTTAAAAAACCTTGGAATAGCCTAAAATGTACTTAATGTATACCGAAAGGGTATAAAATCAATTATTTTGGGGTTTCGATTGAAAAAATCATACTGAACCCAAGTATTTTGTACTTGTATCAAGTATTGACGTACTTGTCGTACTATTGACACCGTTTGTACTTGATTTAAGTACAAAGTTCTCGGTTTTTTTTCTGAGTGCAGGTTCTTAAAGGCATGCTACGACCTGATCAAGCAATCTCCAACTTCAATAGTGCCATATTCTACTGCTTTTAGCGGGGTACAATTGTACCCCAAAGACGCTTATCGAACATTTCAGTATTTTAATCGCTGTAAGCTATCAGGCCTGATTTCGTTTCCGAATTCGATCAATAGAAATTGGTAAATGTTCTTATTTTCAAGAAGAAAAAGAAAAGAAGAACATTTTGCCAGCAAGACAGTCGAATAAAGACAAATGGAAATATGTAGTTATTCGTCCAATAACACAATCGGTTTTTGGTCGAAATCAATTACGGGAACAGGCCGAATTTATATATTTAAAGAAATCATTTTGTAATCGAACATGTTACATATTTAGGGCCGATTTCTAATCTCCTACTCCTAATAAATAACAGAGTAAAACTCAGTTTTATCTGACACATATCAGCTATATAATAGATGAGCAATCAGCCCTTAAGGTATTTTTTTTTTTTTTTTTTTTTTTAATTTTAATTATAGTATTAACAAAGCAAATAAAGATCGATTCTAGTTCCAAATAAAATTTGAATATTTTTAAATCTTAGGTGGAAAGAGTCCTGCACAGGAAAAAAAGGGATATTTATTTATTCATTGGATATTTTTCATATCCATTTGGACTGGATATGTCTATATATATTTTTTTCATCCATTTGAGATTAAATAATGTTAACTTGATTTTGGTTTATTATCCAAAGGAGTTGAAAAATATCCAAAGAATGTGAAAATGGAGCTGAAAAATATCAAATGGATGGAGAAATTTAAAAAAGGATATGCATTTCAATATCCCAAAGAAGGATATGGACATATCCAGTCCAAATAGATAATTTTCTGTGTGGGGTACAAATGTACCCCAATGTCATTAAGATATGTTCTGGCGATATTTGCCCTCCGTTATTGATTTAAGCTCTTTATAAAGGTATTCGAGGTTATTTTCAAGCTAAACCCCTTACCTACAAAAGATCGTTACATAGTCCGGATTAAAGAAAGAATTATGTACCCGTATTCAATTTCGATATTAAAATATTTGAATTCAATAAATTCCTATTGGAAAATGATTTGTCCTACCGTATAACGTGTCACTGTTTAGCGTAGGCGTTTGCTAAGTTGCGTGTCTACAGGGAAATATAATGGCATAACTCGCATACAGAAACGGACAGCTAGAATGCGAGAGAGAGAGAGAGAGTGGGAAACAGGGTAGCTCTCATTCTGAAATACCATTTATTTATATCTTTCCTTATCTGCGATGAAAAGTGAACTATTAGCCAGTGGGGCTTGACCGAATGCGAAAGGCGCTCGACTGAGACGCAAACGGCGTGTGCCAAGTCCCGGCCCCTGCCCCTGTGTAGGACCAACGAAGCGTGGCCAGATGGCCACGCGTCCTTCAAGAAGAAAGTTTTGCCGGTGTTCGACTCCGGTTCAAAAGGAAATTAAAATGCTTACAACAGCTGGCAAGTATTAACCCGTGGTTATTCTTCTATTTTGATATCCCTTTTTTTTTTGTGTGTGACTTATCTAAGGCCGGATATGAAATGAAGCTTCAAGTAGATGCACCTTTTTTTTTTGTGAGACTAGGCCATTCAAATTTCTTGTCACCCACAGCCGTGTGGGTGTTTGCTATTGTGTTTATCTTAAACACCCGCAGCTTTTTCCCGAAAGCTTTGCCATCCGTTTGCTATCAATCAAAAGTGCGTGAAATCAAAAATTTATGCCCCATTGCCAGCCCAAGCACGCTTCAGCGCATAGAACACAGATAAAAAACCGCATGGAGCAGCAGGTCAACGCATAAAATGGCTCAATAAAGGATACCGTAGAGCAAAAGCATATACATTTTATTAACCGACAAACACACACACACACACACACATCCTTTTCTCGCATGTCCAGCCTACAGATGTTAACCACGCACCTCTGCTGGGACTTGGAGAATGGCCACCAATCAACTGCACGTATGAAGGTCCAGTGCTCCTGTGACATCAAAATTGCATGAACTTGAGGTTGATTTGAATGTGGGATCCGAAGCTGGAAAAATTGTCTCACCACACATGGACAATTCTCTGGAGCGTATCACAGGCAGACATAACCAAGCGTGTCATATGGTTTAGGCTCAAATCAGGCATACGAATATTCTATGTACCCTGGATCACACCTCGCAGTCTCTAAAGGTATATGGGTGTAATCAAAAGTAACGGTTTTTCTTTGGTCATAATTGCCACCACTATGAGTTCAGTAAACACACACGCACACAACACAGTCACAATTCAACCCCCTATGTAGTTGGGAAATCAACGCTGGGCAGATGTTCACAGGACGAGGCAGGACACGCTCTATAGCACCCTCAACCCTTAGAAACAAAAAAAAAAAATATATATATATTTGCTTGACTTCTATGCCATGTTCCATATTGTAATCATTTTTTCACATTTTTTTTTATTATTGTTGTTGTTGTTGTTTACATGTTTCCATATGCTACGGATATCCTTGATGAAAATTTAAATAGATTGCTTAAAGTTCGTTTGTTATTTTGTTGTTGTTTTTATTTCGACAGTTTTTCTTTGTTGTGCTTTTGTTGCTGGGTTTTCTGAAATATTTTATGATATATGCAGAAACAATATTGCAGTCCTTGGTTGTGTTTTTTTTTTGAATGGAATAAGTAAAGAGTTTGCAGAAGAAATTTGGTAGGCCACCTTAAAAATGACCACAAATCAAGGTCTTAATTTTTACGGGTCAATTGTAATATAGAAAAAGAGAAGAAGCAGAAGAAGAAAATACCCTTGCAGTTTTTGAAAGACGCTAGCATTGATAACAAAAAAGTTTTTCAAACTAAAACTAGTTTCTAGACCGATCGTTTCTATGGCAGCTATATGCTATAGTGATCCGATTTTGATCAATTTTTCCAATTTAATGCGGAAGCAAATAAAACTAATATATACCCAAATTGGTGAAGCTTTGAGTTAAAACAAAAAAGTTTTTCATACTAGAACTCATTTTTGTACCGACCGTTTCTATGGCAGCTATATGCTATAGTAATTTGATTTTGATAAATTTTTTCAGAATTATGTGGCAACATATAAAACTAATATATACCAATTTTGGTGACGCTACCTTAGAAAACAAAAAAGTTTTTCTCACTTAAACTAGTTTTTAGACCGATCGTTTCTATAGCAGCTATATGCTATAACCATCCGATTTTGATCAATTTTTCCAGAATTATGTGACAATATATAAAACTAATATATTCCCAGATTGGTGACGCTTCGATGGAACACAAAAAAGTTTTTCTTACTAGAACTCATTTTTGGACCGACCGTTTCTATGGCAGCTATATGCTATAGTTATCCGATTTTGATAAATTTTTCCAAAATTATGTGGCAACATTTAAAACTAATATATACCCAGATTGGTGACGCCCTGATGGAAAACAAAAAAGTTTTTCATTCTAGAACTAGTTTTTGGATCGATCGTTCCGATGACAGCTATATGCTATAGTCATCGGATTATGATAAATTTTTCCAGAATTATGTGGCAACATATAAAACTAACGAATACCTAGATTGGTGATGCTTCGATGGAAAACAAAAAAGTTTTTCTCACTAGAACTAGTTTTTGGACCGACCGTTTCTATGGCAGCTATATGTCATAGTCATCCGATTTTGATCAATTTTTTCAGTATTATGTGGAAGCATATGATACTAATATATACCAAGATTGGTGACGCTACGATAGAAAAAAAAAAGTTTTTCTCACTAGAACTATTTTTTGGACCGATCGTTCCTATGGTAGCTATATGCTATAGTCATCCGATTTTGATATATTTTTCCAGAATTATGTGGAAGCATTTAAAACTAATTTATACCACGATTGGTGACTCTTCGATAGAAAACAAAAATGTTTTTCTCACTAGAACTGGTTTTTGGACAGATAATTTTTATGGCAGCTTTATCGTATAGTCATCCGATTTTGTTAAATTTTTGCAGAATTATGTTCCAACATATAAAACTAATATATACCAAGATTGGTGACGCTTCAATTGAAAACAAAAAAGTTGTTCATACTAGAACTCCATTTTGGACCGATCGTTTCTATGGCAACTACATGCTATAATCATCCGATTTTGATATATTTTTTCGGAATTGTGTGAAAGCATATAAAACTAATATCTAACTCGAATGGCGACGCTACGATGGAAAACAAAAACGTTTTTCTCACTAGAACTAGTTTTTGAACCGATCGATCAAATGGCAGCTATATGGTATAGTCATCCGATCCGGCCGATTCCGATAAATGTGCAGCCTATATGTATTTCAAGACTTTTTGCAAAGTTTGGTTAATATAGCTTTAAAACTGAGATGGGAGATAGCATAGAAACAGACGGACGGACGGAAATGAACTTAGCTCGTCATGCTGATCAAGAATATATATACTTTATAGGGTCGGAGATGCTTCCTTCTATGCGTTACAAGCCTCAAGACCATTTTAATATACCCTCTGCAAGGGTGTAAAAATCATTTTCATATTAGCTTTCAAAAACTAGAATACCCTCGAAAATGTAAGGTATTAGTTGCTCAGGCAAAAAAATGTGTTTTTCTAAAACTGAAAATATTTATATTAGACAAGACAAGTGCAGAGTTGAGGCGTTAAGAGCACAAGCCACATTGACCTCTTTCTCTGTGTGTGTGTTTCCTTTACCGGAAATTGTTAAGCAACTGGCAGTGTCCAGTTTTCATTCATTCATTCACCCATTCATTGGCCATGCAAATCCCTGGCACACAAATTTACACCTTGGGTGCAGTTTGCAAAGCCCCTGGGATAATCCGAATTAGTTGCAAAATGCAGACGGCCACAGCATATGGATCTATCCGGCTTAGTTTTGTGTCACCTCTCTGTTATTTTATTTTTTTGCAAATTGAATCGTGTTGGCCAAGCATTTCATTTAAAATTTGTCAAATGTCTAAATGTTAGCCCCCAATGCAGTCAGCCAGTCAGTCCTAAAACCCAAACAGAAAGCCATAAAATATGTATTGCATATTGCAATTTTAATTTTTCAATTCATTTTATGTAGAGAATTGTTACGAGGCGTTGTTTTTTCTTAACAACATTGCTGCTGCTGCTGGTGCTGCTGCAGCACTAGGAGGAGCCACAGGAGTGCCACAAATAACAAATTGCTTGTCATTGGCATTGTCAATGGGTGGACCCACCCAAAGAGCTGCCAGGACCTTTACATTTACAATTTCAATCTCGATTAAAATTCATTGAATCCCGAGCATTAGTTTGTCTGTCACTGGCACACTGGGGCAAAATTATGTAAGATCATTTGATATTTATACAATATCAATATAGCTTTTATTTTGATAGGTATCTCATAATGGAAAACTGGTTGAATCTTAAGATTCCAAGAACAACTTGAAAAAAACGTTAAATTTTGAATTTATTTTTAAAAGCATTAGGCACTCAAATTTAAAGTTCAATACACATTTTGGCCGTGTTCAGCAAAAGAACTTGCTCCCTGATTAATGATAAATCTCTAAAAATGGAATTGTTTCACACAAACATCATAATATAAGTAGCAGGAATTAAAAAAAAAAACAAATTTCTAACAGCCCGCAAACCTCCCTTAACGTAGATCAGGGCAGCCGTTTATCCTGAGCGTTGAAGAATCAGTCAGCACAAACGAGAGAAATATAGACTTGCTCTGCTCTCGCTGACGTTCTGTAGTTCGAAACTACAAGTTGCTTCAGCTGTTGTTAACTTTTCAGTACAAATTATTATCCAACAACATCATACATTTTACACGCAGTCTCATACAAAACATACGCAAAGTCCAACTCGCTGCCTTAATTGCTGGCAGCGAAGAGGCACGCATTAAACCTTACGTCTATGTTACTGGTCTGTGCAGTCAGTCAGTTAAACAAATAGCTTTTTGTATTCACATAACAATAGTTGAAGACTGTAAGCTTAAGCGTTTCCAAATATTTGAGTCTTTCGAGCCTTCAAATAATACGGGACCAAAAGAATTTTCTGTGAGGGCTTAATTTTTTTTTTTTAATATTTTTATGCAAATCCAGAAGGTTCCTATTAGTAAACTTTTTATAACTCGTATTTTAAACAAAATATAAGACAAAAACCTGGGGTTTGATGCTGTAAAAACCGTTTTTCAAGCCGAACCAAATGTGTTACAAAGGCTTAGAATCTACGGACATTACCTTCTGTAGAGTTTCCGAGGCTTGCAGACCTAATACACATATTGGCCGTGTTCAGCAAAAGAACTTTTTCCCTAATCAATACTATATCTCTCTTGATCAATGATAAACTTTTCCTCTTGTGTTTAATATAGATAATTTAAATGAATAGCTTTTACAAATATACAAAATAATAACTAGACCCCCTAAAAGTGTGCTAAATAATAAGAGCAGTCTACTAAAGCTGATCAGTGATCAAGTGCCTCTACTGAACGCGCCCATTAACTCCTTCATGCTGTAGCCTACTGAGACATTGGCCGTGTTCAGCAGAAGAACTTGCTCCCTAATCAATGATATATTTCTTGGTAATTTACGTAGCCTACTTTTGGTTTTGTATGTAAAATAATATTAACATGGAGCTTTCCCAAATGTCAAGTAATAAAAGACCCCCTAAAAGTATGCAAAATAATAAGAGTAGTTTTATTAATCTGATCAGTGATCAAGTGTATCTGCTGAACGCGCCCATTCATAATAAAAAGAAATTGAATCATTTTTAAGCTATGCTGCAAACCCCTCAAATTTTAAAGAAGAACAAGCTTTCGATTCAATCCTTGGTTCATATCTTATTGGGTCGTTGGTGATATTCAAATACTGTCGACTGGATTGTTGAAGTCAATGGAAATTTAAGACATTTTACATAAATCTGCGTACCGATATTATACATTATAATTTTTGCTACTACTTTTCGTTAAACAAAATATACTGAATCTAAATATCATTTGCAAAACTTTTTCTTAATGAGTTCCGATTCTATACTTATATGCTTTATACTTTATGGTACGATTTTTAAGAAACTCATTTCAGTCCTTTAAACTTTATTTAAATAAGATGTCAGGTACAGGTTCGGTTCGTGGTCCAGTTCAAAAGAGGCAATAAACATGAACTAAACCTATTCAAACAGGGGAAACAAATGTATATAAATGCCTTGAAATGCACAAAAATGGCACAAATTTCCAAAATTTCTGACGTGATGAATCATCTAAAATCACTAACACTCCTTCTATAATCTGGTTCATGTAGCCCAGTGTTATTTTCCTATTTATTTATATTTTCGAAATTTTAGAAAATTTTTCATACTTAGGGCACTTTTTTCATGTACCTATTTTTCAAATCCAGGATCTTTTTGAGAAAATGTGTGTAGCCTACTTTCAGGCCACGGTAAAAATCATTCGCGGGTCGTTGTAGACACAAGCATTGATATTTAAAAGCGTCCCATAAGTAGGCAACATATATTTTCTCAAAAAGCGCGTGGATTGGAAAAGCAGGAACATGAGAAAACGGCCATTTGGTTACATAGATTATTTTCGATTGAAAAATTTGTTTCTTTACCAAATTTTTAGAATTTTTTTAAATTGGGAAGCATGTGTCCAATTATTATGAATATTTTTTCCTACAAGCTGAGATTTATGATCATTTGAATATTTTTGAAAAAAATGTTTCCAGCAAACTTTTTTGAGAAAAATTTCTACCTTGAAATGAAATTTTTTAAATGGAATCTACTGTCCACGTATCAGAGTTCTTACCAGTGAATCAGTGAATCAATAAATTCAATTTATTCAGCTGTAATACCCCAAATTCGTATCATTTCCAAAACCTTTCGCCTTTGAAGTTTATCGTTAGAGGTCTTTGGCAATTCAGGCACAAAGTAAACTCCACCACGTATATGATAAGCTCCACTCAAATGCCTCTCCACTATGGTTCTGATTTGTTCCGCCTTTAAGCGTTCAGCTTCCAATGAATTGGGTATCTTTACTACCGCACAAGCCGTCAGATTACTTGATATCTCATTGGGTACACCAAATACACACGCTTCACTCACGCCCGGCAAACGGAGTATGAATTCCTCAATTTGTTCCGGATAGATTTGAAAATTGTTATACTTAAAGACATCCGTATCACGCGTTTGTATATACAAATAACCCTCGCTATCCAGATACCCTATATCACCTGTTCTAAACCATTGACCATCAGCACTTAAAGCACGCTTGGTGGCCTCGGGATTACGATAATAACCCTCCCATTTGTAACGCAAACGAGCATAGATAATGCCCACCTCGTTAAGGCCCAATGGCATGCGCATTTTGTCCAATACACGCAATTCTACATTTCTCATCACCTTGCCCTCGCTACCGAGTGGACCCTCCACATTCTTACTGATGCCACCCAACTCTGATAGACCATAGCCCACAATAAAACGTGAGTTACCAATCAACTCGTACATGCGACGAGAGACTGCCTTGCAGACCTTAGAGCCAGCCCCAATTAGAACGCGTATGGAGTTCAGTTGAGCACGAAGCCTCGGCAGATCCATTTCACATTTGGCCAGCAAAGCAATTTGATGTGAGGCCGAGAACAGAAAGGTCACCTGATGTGTCGAAACCACGTGTAGTAAATAGTCCACTGTATAGGGTCGATTAGTGATGATGCGCTTGCAACCATTGAGGAGAGAGGCCATTAGTATAATGGTGCCTGAAATCCAATACAAAGGGCTGAAGGAGAGTAGGATGGTATCTCGTGTGTAGGTATTGGGGCTGCAAGGCAAAAGGAAAAAAATTATAGCTCAAACTGTTAATAAAGTTCAAAAGAGGCAGCAGTAGCTCATCAGCATACTCTCTTTTGTGCTGCTGAGCTGCTGCTGCCTCATTAGCTTACTTTTTGCAATTGCCCAACAGACTGCGATGCGAGCGGGTGACTCCCTTTGGCATGCCAGTGGTACCCGAAGAGCATACAATAAAAGCCGTATGATCACCATGTAGCTTAGGACAGGGCACATATCTAACAAAAAAGTTTGGTTAACATTTGAGGTTAAAATAAAATAAATAAATCAACTTACGCTGCTGCCGTAATGGCCTGATCCTCGCTAAGTAATTCGTGAATATCTCTTACACCTGCCCTTTTACCATTGATTAGATAAATTACTGCAGGCTTAGCCAATTTTGCATTGACTGCTTTGATAATGTCATAGTTTTCCACATCACAGAATATAAGCTTGGGTTCGGTGATGTCATACATATACTTGACCGTCTCTAAAATCATATAGAAACTTGAGAATCATTATTTTTGAATTTTACCCTTTGACTCAGTAGTTACCTTCTGTAAAATCGGGATGCAGTGGATTAATGGCAATTCCTCTCAACAAAGCCGCAATGACCACACTAGTTAGATTTGTGGTATTATTCGCCGAAATGCCTATCACATCGCCACGATGTAATCCGAGACGCTTAAACGCATAAGCAATTCGTGCACTTTGTTGTGCCAATTGTGCTCCGGTACGCTCTTCACCCGTGGGATCACAGTGTTGTAGTATCTTGTTGGCATTCAAATTGAGTACTCGCATAATAACCTCGCCCAATGTCATTTCGGGACCATAGAAATCCTTGCCCTTGGGTCCCAGCCAAGTGCGTGTAGCGGCATCGTAGTGCACCGTACTGATCATCATTGATCGCTAATCGTTGACTAAGTGTTTTACTGCGTCTCATCCGATTTTTATATGGCCTCAAGCTTCCACTTTAACTGAGTCGTAAATTGAAAACAAAAGGTAAGCTGTTAATTGCTTGGACACGGTGTGTTGTCCACTGAAATTGTGTCAACTAAATAGATGCTCATTTAGTGGTGCGCTCACCATTGCTGTAGAGTCTGAAGAATCTTTGGGCTGGCTTCAGTTTTATTTAATGATGTTGACGTTTAGATTAAGTAAAAAAATAGTAGTAAACTCTGGTGCATATTTAAAGCCGCATTTAATTGTTTTCAGTGTACGAGTACTCAGAGAGGGGAGAGCAATTATTGGTGAATGCACATAAAAAGAGAAGCAAAAATAAGATAAACAACAAACAAAGCAACGACACTAGCAATCCAAAATTAACCGTTATATTTAAATTTTCGTTTTATGCTTGGTGCAAATATATAGCCGCACTTCAAGAACGACAAACAAACGATTGACAAAAAAAAAAAAATTGGGTGCGGCTATAAATATGCACCAGAGTTTACATTGGCAACCACGATTCAGGGATATTGGCCGTTCTAAAATTTAAAATTCACCAAGCATTTTAATCTGTAAGGATGTCGCTATCACAGGATTTAAGATAAAATGAATTTCGAAATTTCATGATTTTTTCGTCTTATTTGTCGTGCAAAAACAAGTATTTATCCTTTTGAAGATATGCTATAATAGCTTCGACTATAGTCACACCTGTCCTGATCATCATATATAAATTTGAACAATATCTAAAAGGTGGTTTCCAGAAAACGCGTTTGTGCGAATTACTTTATTAAAGGCTGATTTCTCATCTCCTACATAGCACTATCTGTCACTTAGGGCCGATTTCTCATCTACTTTATAGGTGCTATATGTCAGATAAAGTTCGAATTTACACTGCTATTTGTAAGTTTATGTGACTGATAGTGCTATGTAGAGGTGGAAAATCGGGCCTTAGATTTAAAAAAAAAAAAAAACAGAGTAAGGGCCGATTTCTCAACTTCTAAATAGGTGCTATGTGTCGGATAAGCATAAAATTTACTCTGTTATTTGTAAGTTTATGTGACATATAGTGCTATGTAAGAGATGAGAAATCGGCCCTAAAATGTATAATTATCTAACACATTGCAGCTATTAAGAAGATGAGAAATCGGCCCTTAATCTTCAAGTACAACTTATCTGCTTTTTCTGGGCCATAAAGTAGATCTTTCTGTTCCTCATAGAAAAAAAACTTTAAGGCCGTTTTCTCATCTTCATGGATTTTAAATCTAGGTGCTTTTTAAGAAAATGTGTGTTGCCTACTTAAAGGCCGCTTTAAAATATCTGTGCAAGTGATACCAGCGATTTGCGTATAATTAAAAGCGCGTCCTAAAAGTAGGCAACACAAATGTATTCAAAAAACACATAGATTTCAAAACTATGAAGGTGAGAAAACGGCCCTTAAAGTCGCCGATAAAAACCCAATTGACTCATGAGACCGCGCTTAAGGTCCTTATCTTCTGAAAGCTATCATTTTTGACCCAAGACCAATCTTAGGGCCGTTTTCTCATCTTCATGGATTTCAAATCTAGCTGAATTTTAAGAAAATGTGTGTTGCCTACTTAAAGGCAGCTTTAAAAAATGTATGCTTGTGTTTACAACGACCAGCGTATAATTTAAAACGCGTCCTAAAAGTAGGCAACACAATTGTACCTAGATTTCCAAACCATGAAGGTGAGAAAACAGCCCTTAAAGTTTTGACCCAAGACCAATATCCAACAATTTTAAAACCATGAAGATGAGAAAAGAGCACTAAAGGTCGCCGATAAAAACTAAATCAACTCATGAGACCGCGCTTTAGGTACTTACCTTCTGACAGCTATCATTTTTGTCCCAAGTCGAATATCGAACAAATTTAAATACATATACGTAACATAGATTCGATAAAGTTGCGAATTTAGAAAACAAAATCGATTTTTAGAAACCCTCACTGGGGATAATCCGCTTAAAATAAATAATAAATTTCGGGCTGACATTTTCTGCAGTGCTGGAGACAGGCCTTAACTTTCCCGTGTTCATTGTGTTGCGACATCGCCACTTCGTCGGTTGAGCGGGTGGTGGGCTGCTATTCTTATATACCTTGGGTTCCGTGCATAACAAGCAAATGTACTGCGCATTGTCTATCAACGTCTATACATATAAAATTTGTCTTGGCTAGGTTAGAGTCATATGATAGAAATGGGTAATCTAAGTTTATGATAATTTATAATCTAAATCGCACTAAAAAAGGTCAGAAAATCACACTTAATTACTTTTTCTTCTGTTTTGAAATGCCTCATTGTGAAATTACACTTTATTGTTTACTAAAACGCCGCATTCTCATACCAAAAGCTCAGCTCAGCTCCCGAAACCAGTGTCATCTCACACAAGTGGGCAATCTCAGACAGCTGTCGCCGAACTTTATTGGAACATGTTGACAGCAACTGCGACATCTCTGTGGCAGCTCAAAACGTGTTAAGACAATTAACAGATCGTCCAGCCGGCCGCGGGTCGGTCTCTATATATACGGGCCAGAGTCAAAGTCAGTCGTCAGTCAGTTAGTGTTTGGCAGTGTTTGTTTGGTCAATTATTAATGGCAGCCACTGTCTATGATAGCCTAGAGAAGGTCTGGTCGGGGCCCAAGCACAAGGAATATTATGGACCCGACATGACCCTAGGCGAGGTGGCTCTGCTCATTTTGCGTTTGCATGCGGATAAAGTCATGCAGGTCTTTGATCCAACGGGCGAAAGTCTAACGGGTGGACAGCTGGTGGAGCAGAGTCGTCGTCTGGCTCATGCATTTCAAACCACTTTGAAATTGCAACGTGGTGAAGTGGTGGGTATATCGGCTACCAATACCACCTATCTCACCGAAGTGGTAATAGCTGCATTGCTAAATGGTACACCCATCAATCCTTTACATCCGGAATTTGACAGTGGTAGGCGGTATGATATAAAGTAGCGAAGAAGGAAGTATTAATGGGCCTATATTCCTGCAGAAACGGTGGCTTATATGTATGGCATTACCAAACCCAAAGTAATATTCTGCGATTTGAACAACTACGAGACCTTGAATCAGGTCAAAAGCCAACGCAAGTTTAAGACCGAACTTATACTGTTGACCGGAAGTCTGCCTGGAGTGCGTAATATACAGGATTTACTGCAGGCAGGATCTCTGAACTATGATGAAAAAACGCTGTGGGTATTTACAGACAATGAGAAAAAAACAAATTATGCTTAATAACTTTGTAGCTTTGCCTGCCCCTATTTGAGTGGCGACGACACGGCTTTTATTATTACCTCCTCGGGTGTAACCGGTTTACCCAAGGGTGTCACGCGCTCCCATCGCAGTCTCTTGAACAGCACCAAAATGTAAGCTATTTTTTCTCTCCCTTCCCTACCCCCTTGATTTTGTTTACTATTTCTGTTCAGTCCTCAGTTGTTTCCCTCGGAGACGGTGCTTTTCTGTTTCAGTCCTTTATTCTGGATGAGCTGCATCTTTACTCTGCTCACCTCATTGGTGAATGGCTGCAAACGTGTGATTACCAATCGTCCATTTGAAGTGAAATACTTTGCTGACTTGGTGGAGCGTCATCAGGTCACTTTTGTACTAACCGTGCCCCATCACATGGCCTTGCTGGCCAAATCGCCTCAGAGGAAACAGCTGGCCCAGCAACTTCAGTCAGTGGACTCATTTATTTGCAGTGGTTCCAAAATGCCGCTCCATAGTTGGCGTCAATTGTATGAGCTGTTGGGTGAACAACGTTTTGTGGTGCTCTATGGCTTGACCGAAACGGGAGGCATAAGCAAAAATGTGGGTGGTCCCCTGGGTAGCGAGGGTAGGCTTCTAAGGAATGTACAAGTGCGCATTCTCGATGAGCAGAATCAACCTTTGGGTCCCAAACAAACGGGACACATTCAGGTGCGTCTCAACCAACGTTGGGGTGGTTACTATCGCAATCCTCAGGATACGCAAAGTACCTTAAGCAGCGATGGTCGCTGGTTGCTTACGGGAGATGTGGGCTACTTTGATGAGGAGGGTTGTATACACTTTCTGACTCGCGACAATGATGTGTTTAAATTTCAAGAATTCCCCATTTATCCGAAGCAAATCGAAGATGTTATTCTACATTTGCCGGGAGTTCATGAGGTTGGCGTGTTTGGAGTACCCAATGATATAGCCACAAATCTGACCGCCTGTGCTGTGGTACGTGATCTAGATGAGTTGGGTCAAAAGCTGACGGACAAAGATATCATCAACATTGTGGCCGAACATTTGAGTGAGGCCTATCACTTGCGGGGGGGTGTGTACTTTATGGAGCAACTACCCAAGACAACAAATAATAAGATACAGAGAAGAAGAATTTTGGAACAATTAAAGGAACTCCCAATAAAATTGTAAAAATGAAAAAAAAATAAAAAGATATGTGTGCATTATAATTAAATTTTGGTATTGAGTTGAAATCCATTTTAAGGCAGTGAAATTTAAGGTTGGCTAGAAAATCATGTCGGTAATATTGATTAATTTCAACGATGGTTTAATTATGTAAAAAATAAGCATTTATCGATTATTTATAGGTCATTGATTATATAGGAGATCACTTCCCAATTCAGAACTGATAATTTTTGAGCTAGCGTTGTCATAATGGAAAAGACACCCTTACTAACTGGATAATTCGTAATGCTTCTCGTTTTGTAGCATCGCAGATAAACTCTGGTGCATATTTATAGCCGCACCCAATTTTTTCAGTGTGCAAATACTCAGAGAGGGCATAGCAACAATTGGTGGCTGGAGATAAAAAGAGAAGCAAAAATAAGATAAGCACAATTTTTTCAGTGTACGAGTACTCAGAAATGGGATAGCATTAATTTGTGAATACTGATAAAAAGAGAAGCAAAAATAAGTAACTAAACAACAACACTAGCAATGCAAAATTTACCGTAATATTTAAATTTTTGTTTTATGCCTGGTGCATATATATAGCCGCACTGTAAAATTTTTCATTTTGTATTTGGTTAGCGATCATTTCGGTTGTGGCAATATATTTGATAACACTAGTTTACAGCGAAAAAGACCCATTGAAGCCATTATTTTTTAATGATGTATTTTGGAATGCTGAACTCAAAAATGAATTTCAAAAAATTTTCTATGGATACGTTTTTGAGTTAGAATACGGAATTTTTCTGCATTTTTTGTGCAGATTATTTGCGTATATATCCATAGCTTTAGTTTTAAGTCCTAAAAATGTTTTGAAATGGCGATTCAGAAAAATTTTCATGAAAGTTTGGGCAAATTATTTTTTTTTGGGACCTTAGCTTCAGGCTAAGGAAATATTTAATTTTTACAGGACATTTTGCGTATGAGAAAAATCAATTTGGACGTTTCTGACTGGTTTCCCACTACTGGAGGGATTTAAGAAAAGATTTCCATGAGTTCACAAAGATAAATTTCGGAGGTGGTTCTTTGGTGGTTTGCGGTGATCACAGCGTGTCTGGTTGCTTGGAGCTGGCATTTCCAATCACTCACATGAACTCTACTGGGTACACGGAGATCCTAAAAATTAATCTTTTGCGCAGATGTAGATGCAAAAGACGCAAGAAAACACTGAAAGATGCTCATAGGTTCAAGCCAACAATGTAAATATGTGATGTGAATTTTGGGCTTTTCATTTTGACAAACGGCTGTAATGTGCGCCACTGTTGGCATACCTGCTATTCATAAATTCTGCACAGATAATCTAAAGAAATTTACAAATGCCAAGCAACTTTAACTCTTTATGTAGATTTTGTGAGAACGGCGTAAAGGGGTATACACGTTCCTTCATTTAAAGAACTTGTATTCTGCCAAAACACAGCTTTTTACCCTAGCCTCTGCCTTTCACCATAACTGTTCAAATAGTGGAAAAATAGTGAAAAAAAGGTAACAAACGTAACGAATCGTGCGAGCAGAATGGGGGTCCAAGCAGGCTACCCTGTGGTACTCCGAACCCAAATTAAAATATTTGAAAAGTAAATTCTTAAATATAACCCTGTAAGTCTAATAAATAATTGCGGTACATAGGAACGACATTCTAAACAAAAAAAACAAAAAATAGCGCTGTAGTCGAGTGGCACGACTAAAGAATACACTGTTCCCTTGATTTTGTGTGTTTTTATACGCTTACGACGCCGCAGCCGCGACGCTGCTGACGCAACACTGGTCTCCCGTTGCCTATTGCATGGCCAAAGAGCATTTTTCTTCCGTGTTTTTCAACCGATCTTATTGGGCGTTCTAGAATAGTTGGATGTTAGGCCTTAGGTTAGTAAGTTTTAAGTCTCAAGGTTCTAAATTTAAAATTATTATATGAAAAAAACTGAGCTAAAAATTAGTTTCTTGGCATTTTTTTCATCTCATGTTCATTGAACCGCTTGCCAATGTGCCGGTTTGCCCAGTCAGTTGTCTCTGTTCCCCATGGCATAATTTCTACGATTAAGCACGGTTTGATCTGCTGGCTCAGTCTATTTCTGTCTCTGTGGTTACTGCACGCGCCCGGACTTCTGTGTCCTTGTCGGTCCACTTTGTCACAGAGACAGTGCCCATATATAGTGATAGGTAGGTAGTCGCATCCTTGATGCGCACACGCTTCATTTGCGTGCTTAGTTAGGAAATCAAGCGTATGCTTCAGGACATCGAGCAGTCACAACTTAAAATGCAAGGTGCATGCTCCGACTCCGTCTCCACCTCCGCCTCCGCGTGCGGGAGTGCCATGAAAATTGCCATTTGCTAGGGCAAACTTCAGTGCGTAGTTGCTGGGGAAGCGGAAGCCTGTTGTCGTTAGTTGTCGTTAGCCCGGTTCAAGGATGGATTGTGGCGTTGAAAAATGAATATAAAGTTCATTCATTGATTTTGCAACTCAAAAAACTGCACTTTAGTTCACAACACGACACAGAACTAACGTTAATTAATTACGCGGCGACGGTACAGCTAAAAGTTTTGCAACAACTTTTTATGGCCCTTTTATGACCTCCATTAAATCAGACAAAAACAGAACACCAAACTTTTGGCCAAATAAACAGCTTGTGCTACATTTAACTAACTTCAAATCTCAGCAATTAAGTGGGTAAAAATTTCGCACCCGCGAGTGACACAAAGTTGCTGGGAGAGGAGTAAAAATGTAATCATCGGGCTCAACATTATAATTAACCGCAAAATGCAGTTAGGCCGCCGTCGGCCACAAATCGTGCACCCAGGCGGGACCTGAGGGCCAGTAGTGTGTTGTCAACCCACCTCCCCCCCTTCGCAGGCGCCATTAAAACTTTTACGACAAGTAGGCGAAAAAATTACTTAATTAAAATGATTGACTAACAGAAAAGTTTGTGCGAAATCATTTTGCCTTTTTTTTTTTGCGTTTGCCTCGTCGTCGTCGTAGTCGTAACTAGCTAGGAATACTTTTCCGGAACAATAGTTCCCTTTCCGTGGCTAGTGGCTGTTCTCCACCCTGCCCACCCTCTTGCACTCCCTCTGCGGGCATTTATTGTTTGTCTTGGGCCAGCGGGCTATGAAATTTGTAGGAAGCTGCACGGACATAACAGATCTGCCGGCTAAGCTTAGATACGACGACGATGGCATCTTGTTGTTCATCTAACAAATTAGCGAACGCCTCAAGCGATGTTGTGCGTTTTTTTTCTCTCTCTCTGCACTTCCTTTTTGGTACGGCCTGGGAAACTTTGAAGTGTTAATGAATGGAGCGGAGAGGGGAAGTTGAGGAGAGGGTTGGGTATGCGAGTTGCGGTGTAAATGACCGTTGGTTTTTGCGGTTAATTTTTGTTGTAATTGAAATTATGATTTAATTGAATTTGTTGCGATTGCAGCGTTAAGTGAACAGGAAGAGGGATAATACGGGAAAACAAGTTGAAAATGCACGGGATAACGGAAAGGGTGGACTTTGTAGACTTAATTGAATATTAAAAATTTCATTGAATATTTGAATTAGATGGAGAGTTAAGTATTTTTGGGTTAGGGTTCCTGATCTTCTCCTTCATGAATCGTATTAGCTTGACAAAGGGTACTAAGAATGTGCTGTACAGCTAACATCCTATCAAAGGTCCCTTTTCTCATATTTCTGTTTTAGAAAAGAAGGTGCTTTTTGAGTAAATCAATGTTGCCTACTTTTAGGCCGTTTTAAAAATATCTGTACTTGTGTCTATAATTTAAAACGCTACCCAAATATAGGCAAAATATTTTTTCTCAAAAAGTACCTAGATTTGAGAACCATGAAGATGAGAAAATGGCCCTAAGAAGGTATGCCCGAAAGCAGCAGACTCCAAGCTTCAGCTGGTCTTGGATCGTCTTGGATTCTCGACCAATACTGATCCAGATATCCCTGACGCCTTCTTACGGTGGTTCAGCCGTCGCAACGGTACAGTATTCCTAGTTTAGTATTCTTCGGTTCTCCAAGATTAGGGGTGGAACCCATAACTTTATGATCGATCGTTCAGGAATCTGGTCTGGTGTTACAACCTCGTTGCTCTAAGCCATAGGTCAGCAATGCCTTGGATTGTGTCTGTAAGAAAACGCCGAAATTTTTCGTTGGCCCAAGTCCTTGTACCATTAAATACAGCTAGGAACGTATCTTGACTGAGTGTCTCTGACTGCAAGATGACTCTACCCATATGAATCAATAATGGCTTAGAGCTTAAGCTAGCCAGTAGTTCACCTGGTCTAATCTGCTTGATCTTAGGGGTCTTCGACGAGTCATGCGAACGCCCTCGCTTGGAGTAACTACCCTTTCCATCATCCGGTGCCGCCTTTTGAGATAGACTGATATTTGGGGGTGGTCTTCTGCGGTGCTGCTGGGTGAATGGAGATTCCGTTCCCATCGAGGTTATCGGTGCATTAACTTAAGCTGTGCCTTCCTTGGACAGCCGATTTTAGCGCTGCACGTTATACTCGTGCTTCCTTCTCAAAGCGGACAGTGTCTCCGGAGTGAGGCCCTCAAACGTTCTGAGAAACTTGAGTGATGCCATGTATCCGCAGCTTTGGAAAACGTCTTCCTTTCTATTTTAGCTCCGATTTTGGCGCCTTCTCTTGACGATGAAGTGAACCTTCACTTGCCAGTATTACACGGTGCTGTACGGTGAGTTTGCATTTGCTGCATCGTATATTTTTCACTGTAGTCCTCAATCCTGATTTTGAGTAATTTCCCAGCCTCCCCAGTGCTTCCCTTGGAACTTACCGGCAGGGGTGGCCCAGTCAGTAGGATTAGCCCCCCTAACACGTCAATGAAGTTGGAAGTTGACGTACAATGCACAGAACGCCAATCAAAATAGCAGCCCACCTCCCGCCCAATCGACCATGTAATGAACAATTTCTGCACCGAGAGTTTTTATTTTAATTTTTCTTGTATTTTTTTTTTTTTTGTTGTTTTGAAAACGATTCATTTTTTGGCTATATAGGGCTAATTTAATTTCATTAAGTAAAAATTTTGTTTTAATTCATTTTTTTATTAATATTTAGTTATTATTAAATTTATTTTGAAAATTTAACGGCTGGCTTAAGAAGGTCCGCAAGGCCCTTTGCTTACGTTAAGTTTTGTCAAAAATAGGGGGCATACATGTTATTTTGACAAGAGTTACGTCTTTCGTAAATCATTTTCGTCGCCATGATCCCAATACGAGGTTACTTGCCAAATCTATTTTCTATCGTGCTTCCTTTTCTTTCGAGCAGCCGACGAAGACGGATGAGTTTTGTAAATTCCACCGAAATTCAGTTTTAATTGCCCAAATCCGCATGGCATTTCAATTTCGTGTTTAATTCATTTAATTTGTTGGCATCCACTGATTCTAAATAGCGAAACTATTAAATCAAGCCACTAACACCCATTGCTAAGCAGCCTTGGGAATATTTCGACGTAAGTCAACGTTTAACTTGGAAAATAAAGAAAAGCTCTTTCATTTAAACTTCCCCACTCTTTATAGTCGGTTGCGTCGAATTATATTGGCAATTTGCTCAAGAGAAACCAGCGAATATCGATCAAAGAGAAATTTTATGCTTATGAGCATCCAAAGGTAACTATCAAGAGCCACAAAACAGCTGCAATCAGCAGGCTTACAAAAAAACTGTTACCTTTATTTCATCCAAAGGGCAGCAGAGAATCAAAGAGCAGACAGAGGGCTAAAGTTCAATCCCACGACGGCCAGCGCAGCGGAGCAGAACTCAAGACAACGGTGATAACTGTTGTACATCTTGTCATCATCGCTTTGGTCGCCGCTGCAGTCGTAACAGAGGAGAAGAAGATTCTAGTGGCAGAAACGTCGCAACTTGGCCAATTCAAGGGTGTGTCCCTTTCCACGAGTCTCTCATCACAAGTATCTCTCAACTAGCCAAAATTGCTTGCCAAACGAATCAACCCAAATATCTGAAAGTGCAGAGAAAAGCCTCATCTCCATAGGCGTAAAGTGAAGCGAGTATCGTTTGTGTGAAAATCACACCCTCACCGTCTCAGCAGTGCTAACACAACACCAATAGTGAAACGCCCAAACGAAATTGTGAAAATTCAACCCCTCAAGATCGCCGAGGAAAAGCGAAAGAAAATACTCAAGCCAAGTCTAAGCCAGTGTTAAATTCTTTTTTTTTATTATTATTTATAATTTTTTTTCTTCATATTTATGGCATGAATAAGAATTTTTTTTAATTTTTTTTTGTTGAACAGTGTAATTTTGTATTTGCTCTGATAAGAGAGACAAAAATCCCGTTTAAGTTTTGGCTGATCTATCTGATCTACCAATTTCCTTATAATTGTGGAGAGTTCATACTCTTTTTAAAAGCTTTTAAGCAAGCTTCACTTGCAATGGCAATTTCAATTCACTTTTCGGTTCTCTTTTGTTGCTAATTCTTGTATTTATCTAAGCTCTTTAATCTAACGTAAAGACAATGCAAGGCCAAGAATTTTTGTTAAATTTATGCAGCCTTGTTTGGAAAAAGAAATGAAACTTATTGTGAAGACCTTTTGAGATTTAATTTGCTGGAATCGACATTATGAGTCATTTTGAGAAAAAGTCAATAAAATTTGGTTTAATTATGGATTTGTAAATTAAAAGTTTTTTCTTTAGTAAGAATGGGGTAAATATCGTGTCGTAACTAAACATGGGATTTTCCAGACAACTTTCATATGCTAAAGGAAAATCAAGGCAGGGTGGGTATAGAAGCAGAGCTACGATGTCAACTTAGTAGTTCATATAGGGTATACTTTTAAATCTTTTTCTTTTTCTTTTTTTATTTCTTCTTTTTATTATGCATTGCGTGTTAGGTTTTTGATTATATTTAATGATTTAAAGGCCGTGGAGACTCTTTATTTTAAATATGTGTGTGGGTGTTGCTGGTGAACAAGTCAAAAGAACCCCCCCACAGGCTGTTTCTGCTAGTCGATCTCCAGAGTCCCCAACAGACAAGTTTATTATTTTCAGCACAGAGGACACGAAAAAGCTCTTGCATAGCATGTCCGATTCAAGGATTGGGGAATATAGTTACGCGTAGGTCTTATCTGGACACTAATATTATTTAAGCTACTCAACTCAGAAGTGTCAATTTCTCCACTAATGGATATGTGACAAAAAGGTATTAATATTAATTAAGTAAGTAAAGTTGAATAACAGAAGTCTACTAGAGAATCAGACATTAGGATCCCAGTTTAAAACCCAAAGGGCAAACAACAGATTCAATTGTTCATTTGAAACTTAACGAATATAGTGGCGGGCTTTGTTTGAACGATCCAGGATCCGAATATTAAGACCCTTTAGTCTTAGACTTAAAAGGGTATACTAAGTATTTTATGTTAATTGTAAATACGCTATTTCAAATAAATTATTATTATTATTAATAAGATTTCTATACTAAGTTCGTGCAATTATAGAAGAAAGCATTCTTGATCAGCATTAATAGCCAAATCGATCTAGCCATGTCCGTCTCATCGTATGAACAAAGAGATCTCAGAGATGGTAAGAGCCAGAGGTTTAAAATGTATGGAACGTAGACGCCTTATACTTGCTGGCAGATCACGTTTGTTTCCAAATTTATGCCATGATCCCTGCCCCGCCAGCAATCGGAAAAAAATACTTATAATCCATAATTTTGTAGGTAGATTGTTCTGACCTTTCACACATCCATAGTAATCAGCATTATTTATAGATTTAAATTTTGTCCACCGAAATATTTTTGATTGCTTTCTTGGTCATTGGGGTTTTCACCCAGTCATTAAACCTAAGACTCTGTGATAAGAATACAAACTGGGGGACAAAGCCCTGCTTTGTGCGCTATAAAAGGCAATGATTTCTGCAAACAATTCAACAGTTAACTTAGCTCCAGCCAAGACTAAACAACAAGATGCAATTCCTCAAGATCTGTAGCTTCATTCTCGCCATGATTGTGGCTGTGACCCAAGCCGCACCAGAACGTAAGTGTTTATTTGCTGAATGCTAAGTTTAACGTTGTTTAATTAAATTATTGTGATTTTTTTCATATTAGAACAAGGAACATGGGTGATCCAAACCGACAACGCTCAGGGTATATTCACGGATTAGTTATGGAAAAATGATGCTGCCAACATTTGAATGAATATGAAATAAAGTGAAAAAAAATTAATGCAAACAGCAGATTTTCGATTTTGTTTAAAAATTACTGTATGAGGGCAGGTAGATTAGCAACGGAATTCAGTAAAACACTTTTTAACTCTTAAAATATATGGTGCCGAGTAGAAATGGGCGCGGGACGGAATTAAATTTATAATTTGGAGTTGAAACCGGGATGGGATTTATTCTTGATTTTTATAATCTGTACCAAAGGTAGAAACAGTTTATTGAGTTAGTGCAAATGTATTTAACAGCCAGACGGAAGCATCTCTGACCCTACAAAGTATATATATACTTAATTTTGAATAGTCTTATTAAGAATATGTTTCATTTGTAAAATTACTTATTATTGTGAACTGAACCTTATTTTCGGAAAAAATTATCTTGTTCGTGATCAGGTTCAGGTTCGAGGGGTCAAAAATATAATAGGTTCGGTAAAAGGTCCGGTTCGGAGAACACTAAAAACCCGAACGTAATCGGTTTTAAGGTGTTCGGTTCCAGACCGGTTTGCAGTCCTGGTAGATTCAACTCAATAAATATTTTTACAGGCGGTTTTCTGACTTTGGAAAATCCAAAGTTCAAGGTCATTCGACACAAAATTATTCTTAAGAGTAAAGTGAAAAAAAGCTTCCCTCCAACTGAGGACTCTACAGGGAAGAATCTTATAAACCAGCGATGGGCAGCCCATAGCCCTTTTGGCTCAGCCAGCCCAAGCCGTTATTTCTTTAATTTGAAGCGGCTCAGACACAGACATTTGCGACGTTACGAAAGGAAAAACATAAACCAAACCCCAGCATTCTGCGCGATCCAAACTTGGGCAGCCAAACGCCTGCTCGATTCGAAGCTCGATAATGAGGGAAGTTTTTTGTTGTTGTTGGACTGCCCGCGAACTAAAATTGCTTGCCCACCGCTGTTATAAACCATCGCTTAAACTCTTACAACAGAAATCAGGTGTTTATTTTTTTTTTACAATATTAATTGCATCGTTCTTTAAAGCACCTTAAAGTATGCTCTGATACTGAAATCAATTTCAATTTCGTTTTACAACTGCCAACTCTGTCATATCGTTTAATCACATAATGAGCAATTATGCCAATAAAAAGGCGCAAAGGCAAGCTGGCAAATTTTGGCAAACAGCGGCAAATGGAATGCACGTGTGGCAACTAGAGCGCGCCCTCACCCTTATGACTCCCCCCTGGATGGTGGTGCAAAAACAAAGAAAATTCGCCAAATGAACATTTTAATTGCCTAAGCAGAGGCAGCGGAACAGTCAGCTTCAATGACATTGTGAATAGCTTTCGGTATGGAGGATTAGGCGGCCAGTTGAACTTTTGCCGTGTGCCTTAACTAGTGACATTACGGGCATATGTGTGAATTTTCTAATTAAAAATTTGGTGCTCATTTCCGTTTGTAAGTAAGAAGGCATTTGAACAACATTTAAATTAAATGCTTTTTATATGCCAGAAGGGACCAAAGACACACGCAAACTCACTGCTGTGCGCTCCATTAAGAGTGTAGCATAGTTTCCTTGGAGTTAAGTGCCCCGAAACTGCTTCGAATCAAATATGTAATTGGTTTGTGGCTGCTGCACAGTTTCCAACTTGAACTAAGACTCTGCTGCCCCTTCGTTTCGGCCTCTTTTCTCAGGCATTCATTATGCATTTGTGTGTGTGCGTGTGTGTGTGTGTGTGTGTGTGTGGTGCAAACACTTGGCAGGCTCTTAGGCGCTCTAATTAATTGTTAATTGCTCATTTGAACGGATTATTAGTCTTGTAGCGATTTGTAATCACGCCTAAAAACACATAATTGCAATGAATTATTAAATTGTACATATTACACTTAATCGCACTTGAATTGTGTTGTCATATATTTAGCCATTTGAGTTGTGAGCAATAATCCGTAAAGTTTAAACGTAAGTGTAGAATTAAATTTTAAATTCATAAAGTGGGTCGGCTGTTAATTAAGAAAATGCAATAAAACTTTAGTTGCGTTTACTTACAACATAACCAAACTTGTGAGTAAACGCAACTTCCTGACCTCGAGCTGGCAAATTGTCTACTAACCATATGATAGGTTGCCAAATACATTATAAATAATATGTAAATACTTAAAAAAAAAATATTTATATATTTTAAGTAAAGTTAAACCTAAAAAAAATCCATACATCCCTTTTTGTCCTCGAATTGTCTGGAGATCCGGTAAACTTGAACATTGATTTGTAAAAAAAGTTTTGCCAGGTGCCTCCCAGTTTTTCATATCGAAATGGTTTATACCAGGGAATAATAATTAACTGGAACAGTTAACCGTAATAAATCGTTTCAAGCCACGTACCGGTGTCGAAACCAGAACCGATATTACATTTTTTTTTTTACAACCGAAAAGCGTTAACCGATAAAATATGAATCTTAAAACCATTCCGAAACGCTAATAATGGTATTCTTTCGATTTCCAGCCGAAATATTCAACTGGTAAAATCGCAATCCAAAAAAGTCTTACATTTCAGAATAACCAGAAACAAATTATCTTTTTAAGATATATGTATAAGATATGGAAAAAAATTCAAAAAAGTGTTAAAACCAAGGCTGCAAACCAGTCCGGAACCGAACCCCTAAAAACCGGTTCTGTTCGGGTTTTTTGAATTGGCCGAACCGTACCATGAACCGAACCTTCTACATTTTTCATCCCTCGAACCTGAACCCGAACCGAACCGAACCACTTATTAAAAAAAAGGTTCGGTTCACAAAATTAAGAAATTCTTGATATGATTTAATAAAATTTAACTTTAGATGACTCTACGACTAACTGTAAAGAAGGTTTTATAAGATCTAAAGAAAGCAACGAACCGATGTCAATTATAAAATCTATCAATGATGTTATAGATTCCTTCGAAAATTTTCCAAGGCAACATACATCGAAAATGACTTAATATTTTGAAAAGGCCTTCAAAAAATATTCTACTAACTTAGTTGTACGAGCATTTTCTAAAGTCTGTTCCTTCTAATCTGAGATTTAGTAGAAATGAACAGTTCCAGAATGATATAATGCAAACACAGACGAAAACAGATATCCGGACTAAAATCAATCCCAATAAATGTCGGTTGACGGTGGATTCCAGATATTTTGAATACAAAGTACAATCAGGTTCGACTCGTTCTTGAAATTTTAATCCGAAGTTCGGGACTTGAATTAACTTAAACAAGGCAAGGTCTCCTAAATTATATTATATAATAATAGATGAAAATAATTGAATCGTATAAATTAATCGTAAAAACAAGCTTCATATTAGTATTTGTTTAAGTAAACCGAGGTTCGAAACAAAAACATGGGGTTCAGAGGACCAGGAACCGGTCCGTGAACCGAACCCATAGATTCCGCCCTGGTGCGGACCTCCGAACCGAGGTAGGTGCTGCCTTGGTTAAAACTTTTCTTTACTAAACATAAGCCCTCTAATTAAATGTAAAGGATTTCTAAGTCTTAGAAAAATCCTTGTTTAAAAATAGAAATGTTAAAAAAATGATTATAAAAATTTTAGAAATGAAGTTTATGGATTTAATTCAAATTCGCTCTACAAAAAAATCTGGATTATTATTGTGGAAACTTTTATATTAGGTAAAGCTAAGGCAGATTTGATGTTTCCAATTGTTTTTGTGTTTTTTTTTTTAGCCGTTGTCTTATAGTATGTGTTCAAATCTATCCAAATCACTAAAGATCTCTATTTTTTTCGGAGATACGGCAGATTTTTGGGTGGATTATTTCGAATCATTATTAAAAAATATTTTTCAGCTTTCTGAGAAATGACCTTATGACGAGTTTGTCTGGGAGACATAAGAATATAGAATTCCTAAATTTTAGTTTGTAGGGATACCTCTGAAAGCCTGCACAGAAGCGTTTATCGAAATTGTTCGTCCAAAAATAAAAAAGCCTAGAAATTGGAATATTGAAAAAAAAAGTTTTTTAAGTAAGATATTCCTTGTAACCCTTTTGTATTTTAATTACATCCATGACTTTTTTTTTATATCTTGAAATAATTTAAATTTTTTAACATTAAAAAAATTATACTGATACCAGTACGTACTGGTATACCGAAATAAAAATCTGGGTACCGTATCGGAACCGAAAACAGAAATGAACTAAAATCCGAAACAGAACCTTTAATCGAAATTCTCACTTCGGTACGTACCGGAACCGGTACAAGAACCGATATTCGTTTCGGGATTAATCCCAGATTCTACATTAATCCCATGTGTTCTACAAATAGTTTTCGACCCCAAAAACGACCCAATTTCTATACGATTTGGGTCGTTTTTGGGGATAATATGCTTATATGTTTAACTTCTCAGCTCCTGGATCAATTTTTTTTTAGACTAGTTCCGAAACTGGCAAATCACCCATAGGGTATCCACCATCTTCTCTCCAACAAATAAATATTAAATAGGGCTTAAAATCGACCATAACTCTATAAAAAAGATGCTAGAGCTATTTTGAAATCAAAGGGACAGCTATAAAAACATAGGATCCAAGTTCTTTAACAAATATCTCGACCGCATCATCTCACAAAAGCTAGGATCTTGCTGTCTGGCAGTTGCTAAAGTTTTGCCAGTGAGTTCATTCCCAAACTAAATACTCCTTCAACCGTTTAAATGGAAGAAGCGTGCCGCAAAAACTTTAATTTACTTTGCGGTCAGCTTTTCCTTCGACCTCGGCCTGCGCGCATAAAACATAATAAAAGCAAATGCAGAAATCCAGAGAGGCAGACAGAAAAAATTAATTTTGCACAAACTAAAGTCGTATAGAATTTATGTTTTGCCTGCATTAAAAAAAACAACACAGAGAGGAAAAACAAAAGCAAAACAAGCAACACAATTCAATTCATTGGCTGCAAAGATGGAGACATGGACATGGACATGGTCAACAACGCAGCAGAGGACAAACTTTGTGTAAAAAGATACAGGGCGGAAAAAAAAACGACTGAAAGCAATTCTTAGAGGTTGCGTAGGGCAAGAATAGGGGAACTGCAGCTAACCGCAGGCATTCAATTCAACTAGAAAATACAACTTTGCTCTGTTGTTGCTTTTTTATTAGCCTCGGCCCCCCAAACAATGCCTCGACTACCCTGCGTATAAATAATGAAAACAGAGCAAAAGCAACAGCAGGCAACATCCTTTGCGTAAATGTCTGCGGCTTTCAGCGCGCCAAGAAGCATTAACGCAGAGAGAAAAATAAATTCAAATGCAAAAAAAAAAAAGAAGAAAAAAGGAAAACTCTCGCAAAAACCGCATTTAAAGTTCTCAAGCAATTGGAGCAGAACAAAACTTTTTACTTACCCTGTCAGTGGGTTAAGTGCACATGCACAAATTTCCCAGCAAATGAATATAATCATCAATCAGCCTTTGGTTTTCCCTTTTGAATTAATTAATGTTAACTTTAACAGCAAAACAAAGCCTTTGCCAATATGGTTGAAATATTTTCTTAAAATTGCATTTCGAAATAGAGATATGCAAACAACTTCGGCCAAAACTTGACATGCATCTGCACTGCTGGGGAATTTGAAGCTATGTTTGTTTGGTCCTGTGGTAAGACTTCAATTTCTTCTCAACAAAGTTGTAAGTACGTACATACGTACGTACTCAATTACTCACCCTGCCCATTAACAACTTACCTATGCATAGTCCAAGGGCCGTTTGACAGGCGGTGTCAGTTTTCACAGAGTGAACAACGAGCGGTTGTCGAACAGTTGTGACTCTAGAAAAAGTACGAGGGTTAAGCATAAAGTCTTGACAAACTTGATCCTAGCAGGTTTTGAGATATTTCAATTATATTTACAACTACTCTCGGTACAAAAGTCTTAGATAAACAGTCTCGGATAAAGAGTCTCGGATAGAGTCTCGGATAAAGAGTCTCGGAACAAGAGTCTCGGAACAAGAGTCTCAGAACAATAGTCTCGGAACAATAGTCTCGGAATAAGTGTCTCGAAACTAGAGTCTCGGATAAGGAGTCTCAGAACAAGAGTCTCGGATAAAGAGTCTCGATACAAGAGTCTCGGAACACGAGTCTCTAAACAAGAGTCTCGGAACAAGAATCACGGAACAAGAGCCTAGGAACAAGAGTCTCGGAACAAGAATCTCGGTACAAGTGTCTCGGATAAAGAGTCTCGGAAAAAGAGTCTCGGAAAAACAGTCTCGGATAAAGAGTCTTGGAACAAGAGTCTCGGACAAGAGTCACGGAACAAGAATCACGGATCAAGAGCCTAGGAACAAGAGTCTCGGAACAAGAATCTCGGTACAAGAGTCTCGGATAAAGAGTCTCGGAAAAAGAGTCTCGGATAAAGAGTCTCGGATAAAGAGTCTCGGATAGGGTCTCGGATAAAGAGTCTTGCAACAAGAGTCTCGGAACAAGAGTCTCGAACAAAGGGTCTCGGATAGAGTCGCGGATAAAGTCTCGGATAGAGTCTCGGATAGAGTCTCGGATAAGGAGTCTCGGAACAAGAGTCTCGGAACAAGAGTCTCGGAACAAGAGTCTCGGAACAAAGAGTCTCGGAACAAGAGTCTCGGATAGAGTCTCGGATAAGGAGTCTCAGAACAAGAGTCTCGGATAAAGAGTCTCGGATAAAGAGTCTCGGAACAAGAGTCTCGGAACAAGAGTTTCGGACAAAGAGTCTCGGAAAAAGAGTCTCGGAACAAGAGTCTCGGAATAGGAGTCTCGAAACAAGAGTCTCGGTACAAGAGTCTCGGAACACGAGTCACGGAACAAAAGTTTCGGAACAAGAGTCTTGGGTAAAGAGTCTCGGATAAAGAGTCTCGGATAAAGAGTCTCGGAACGCGAGTCTCGAAACAAGAGTCTCGGAACAAGAGTAACGGAACAAGAGTCTCGGGAAAAGAATCTCGGAACAAAAGCTGCGGAACAAAAGTCTCGGAACAAAAGCCTCGGAACAAGGGTCTCGGACAAGAGTCACTGAACAAAAAACATAACAATTAAAGAGGAACATTGCTCACTTGTTCCTTTAAGTGAACAACTTTTTTTTTCACCCGCTCCGGAACAACCCAATTCTACTTTAAATACGACTAAGCTTACATGCATTCTAACCGATATTTTCGAAGAATCTCTGGTTCTACAAATTCCAGCAAATTCTTTAACCAACTCTCCCCATCAATGTCACAGGTCAGGCTCACGTCAGTGTTTGTCCTTGCACACACAACTCTGTGGCTGCCTGTCGATGCCACCGCGCCGTGTCCTTGTGCTCTCGCATGTGCAGTATGTCCTTGCCCGCAACGAGTTATAACTTAAGCTTTCCCTCCCCTCGAATACTCGTGGCAATTTATTTTTCGCTTTGATGCTCGACTGCTCCGCGCGTTGACGACGACGACAACGTTATTCTCTCGATGTAATTAGCGAAGTTTCCAGTGTTTTTTTTTCCAGCGTTACGCAGGATTACAAATTGCGAAAACTGTGAGTGAATTTACTTTCATTAGCGTTTGATTAAGGCTGACAGTGGCAACTACGGGTATAAATATTCAAGCGACAGAGATAAGTCCGGGGCAAGGTGTGTGTGTGTGCTTCCTGACTCGGAGTGGAAAATTGTATGTCAATTGAAATGCCCAGAAATCACTGTTTAAATTTGCATGCATTTGCAAGGCCAACAAGAGACAAAGGGACAAAACGGAAGCAGGTCAACGGGGATAACAATATGCTACAGGCTCGGACTCGGAGTCGGATTCGGGAGTAACGGTAACGCTTAACGCGCTGCAGCAGTGGGGCATGCATAAAACATAAGGATAACGAACGGGCTGCTCACACACACACACACACAGAGAGACAGAGGACACGGCCCGAGTATTGTATAATTAAAATTGCATTCAAATGCAAATGCGTTAGGCCAACACAGATTAGAACCTTTCCATTTCCCTGGGCTAGCCCAAAATGTCCTGAAGATGATCTGCTGCACTGGACAGCAATCCTATTAGTTCTGCTTAGGCAACACATTAGTGCCAAAGGATTTTCCCGAGTCCTGGCTAATTTGCAGTTCAGTGCAATCAAAACAATACGCTTCCTGCAAGCGTGTGTGTGTGCGTATGTGTGTGTGTGCTCAAGGATAGCATCCTGTGCAAAGGGCCTGGCATATTTGCGCATGAATTATCACATCCCTTGGCCTGAATGAAATTTATTTGCAAAAATTCTTGGGATTCCTTGTGGAAATGAAATATCGAGGAAATGCGTTAGCATATTGAATATTTTTTTTTATATAAGTATGAAGATCTCAAGCCATCGGCTATGGAATATGCTAAATATGTGTGGAAAAGTTGAACATATTTTGAGTTGATTGCATTTTCGCACCTCCCTGAATGAAGCGGGATTAAACCAAGTCGCTGCCGGGTGTTTATCCTAACTGCATAAGCACGTGCGTCTGGGCAACAGGTAGAGAGCCAGAGTTGTAACAGAGTCCGCAGGTGGCAGGTCGCGTGTCGCTTGACGGCAAAAAAAAAAAAGAAAATAATGTCAAATGCGGGTATGTACCACGCACACGTGCCCGAAACGGAAAGCCTGCAGCTTGACTGCCTGCCTGGCTTAGGTCTAATTGAAATGCAATGCTGGGCTCAGCGAATATGTGGGCTAACCAAGTGTAAACTTCACTTTTCAACTACCTAATGTTAGGGTTACTCCTGACAAAAAAATAAGCATAAACCAGCGAACTGTAGGGGGGCATGTTGGATTGTTGACTCATATTACACACGCGTACAAACTTGCAGTTTCTTTAATATATGCAAAAGTTTTTTCTAATTTTCTTTCAAAAAGTTAATTTTGGCTAAGATCAAGGCAAGTGGTTTCCCCAGCTGACCAACAGATGGCGCCACTTTCTGTGACAACTAAGGTATAAATTGCATTTGAAAAAAGAAAATTTATCTGTATCGACTTAGTGTATAACCGTCTGTCGATCACTGCCTCACAAATCCTTTTGCTACTTAGTCCAATACACCTGACTTCACAGTCCTTCCCCAGATATCAGATCGTTCAACTGCTTAGCTAAGAACTCAGTTAGCGATGTTGCCGTTTTTCAAAAGTGACCTTCAATTTTTATAAAGACTGACTTAAAAAGTTATAATGTACCGACCAGTTTTCGCCGTTAAGAAAAATCAATATTTCGTGCCGTTGTAGTTCTTCCTTGCCAAAATGTAGCAAACGGTGGGACAGACGCCCATGAAGTGGATAGTATCTTCTTATTCTCTGCGGTTGCAGAGCACTCAAGTGGCTTCTCTTCGCGCCATATTCGGGATAAAGTTAAGATCAAGGATCTTGCCTCTGTATAAGTGTCGCTGAAGTAGTTTCTTTCTCCAAGGTCGTAGTGCAACTCTTTATACATAAGACGCTCAGAGCTTTTCTGCGATTCCTTAATATAAGCCTGTATGTTTGCTGCATCCATTTCAGAGAGAAGTTGCAGCGTCCAGGTCCCCCAATAAGAGCTGTTTTCTAAGGATTAATCCACGTTATGCTTAGAGGCCTTGTTCTTCCTTTGGATGAAGAATTGCTGACGTTCGCTGAGTATAAACCTGGCCAATATGCTCAGCAGTCGGTGTTCGGGCATGTTGAAAACTTGTTGAATATATTTGAAATGTAAGTCGGCGGTAGCTATATGCAGCTTAGACAACCCAGTTTCGAGATAGAGCATCCTGTGTGAAGTGAAGCTTGGCAGTTTTTTTCCGAAAGTATCGCAGAAGGCTCTCTACCTCGTCATATTCCAGAGCACCCCATATTTAAGCTCCGTAACACATTATAGATCTCTCTCTTGAAGCAGATAATATTCAAGATTAACAATTATAAAGAACCTACCATCAAAGATAATAGTTTTTTTTAACCCCTGCATATTAAAAGTGTCACGATGTTTGTAACGCATAGAAAGAAGCATCTCCGACCCCATAAAGTATATATATTCTTGATCAGCATGACGAACCGAGTTCATTTCCGTCTGTCGGTCAGTCCGTATATTTCTATGCTATCTCCTCCCTTAGTTTTAAAGCTATCTTGACCAACTTTGCAAAAAAAAAACTTTAAATACACAAAGGCTGCACATTTGTCGGAATTGTCCGGATCGGATGACTAAATTATATAGCTGCCTTAGGAGCGATCGGTCAAAAAACTAATTCTAGTAAGAAAAACATTTTTGTTTTCTATCGTAGCGTCACCAGTCGTAAAATATATTAGTTTTATAAGCTTCCACATAATTGTGGGAAAAATTTAACGAAATCGGATGACTATAGCATACAGCTGCCATAGGAACGATCGGTCTAAAAATTAGTTTTAGTGAGAAACACTTTTTTGTTTGCCATTGTAGCGTCACCAATCTTTGTATATATTATTGTCATATGCTTCCACATAATTCTAGAAAGTTATAACAAAATCAGATGACTATATCATATAGCTGCCATAGGAACGATCGGTCCAAAAACTAGTTCTAGTGAGAAAAACATATTTGTTTTCCATCGTAGCGTCATTAATCTTGGTATATATTAGTTTTATAAGCTTCCACATAATTGTGGAAAAATTGATCGAAATCGGATTACTATAGCATATAGCTGGCATAGGAACGATCGGTCTAAAAATTAGTTTTAGTGAAAAAAACGTTTTTGTTTTCCATTGTAGCGTCTCCGATCTTGGTATATATGATTTTCATATGCTTCCACATGATTCTAGAAAGTTAAAGCAAATCGGATGACTATATCATAAAGCTGCCATAGAAAAGTTCGGTTCAAAAACTAGTTCAAGTGAGAAAAACTTTTTTGTTTTCCATCGAAGCGTCATCAATCTTGGTGTATATTAGTTTTATATGCTTCCACATAATTGTGGAAAAATTTAACGAAATCGGATGACTATAGCATATATCTGCCATAGGAACGATCGGTCTAAAAATTAGTTTTAGGGAGAAAAACATTTTTTGTTTTCCATTATAGTGTCACCAATCTTGGTATATATTAGTTTCACATGCTTCCACATAATTCTGGAAAAAATTATCAAAATCGGAGGACTATATCTTATAGCTGTCATAGGAACTATTGGTCGAAAAATAGGTCTTAGAGAAAAAATTGGTTTAATTTCAATGATATCGTTCTTTAAATTTTGATATATATGAAATGTTTTGACAGTTCTACAAAATTTGGTTAAAATCGGAAGACTATATCCTTTAGCTTTTTTAAAACCGATCGATCGGAAAATGTGTCTCACTGAAAACCTTTTTTTTTTGTGATGGTAGCCTGATCAAATTTTGAAGTTTTCAATTAGATTCTTAATGATTTGGAATTTACAAATATCTGACATCTATATTCTATATATATTCTATCGGATAAATCAGTTTGAGTGAGTGTCAAAGTTATTTTTGCCTTCTTGATTTTATTTACATTCAAAAATATCATCTAGATCGTTTACCTGCAAATCTTCCGTAGTAAAAACGCAAAATATTTAAAAATATCATTTAAATATTTGTTCAATTTTTTGGCAGTTTATTTCGTATTCATATTAATTTTAACAACATCATTTCTCCATAACTAGCCCGTGAATATACCCTGAGCGTTGTCGGTTTGAATCAGCAGTGTGCCTTGTGCTATAAAAAAAATAAACAAAATCATTTAATTAAACAACTTGATTCTACGCATTCAGCAAATAAACACTTACGTTCTGGTTCGGCTTGGGTCACAGCCACAATCATGGCGAGAATGAAGCTACAGATTTTGAGGAATTGCATCTTGGTGTTGAGTCTTGGCTTGAGCTAAGTTAACTGTTAAATTGTTTTGAGAAAGCGTTGCCTTTTATAGCGCAGAAAGCAAAGCTGGGTTTGCCCCCCGTCTGTATTCTTATCACACAGTTTTAAATTTAATGACTGAGTGAAAAACCCAGCGACGAAGATAACAATCAAAAAGATTTCGGTGGGGAAAAATTTAAAAATTTAAATCTATAAAAAATGCTGGTACTATAAACTGCCACATTTTTACTATCGTAATCAGTAAACACTCGTAGGATTCATAACAATTCAATCATAATGCTATTTAAGTGACAAATCTAATTTGATGATACTTTGGCACCATATTAATGAACTGCAAATATTTACCATAGCTCGACAATTCCAAGCCCTTCCATTCCCACCCAACTCACTCTCTTTCTCTCTATCTGCCAGCTGGGGCACGTGGCTGGCGTTTCAATATTTGCTAGATGTAAATTTGAGTCAACTCTCCTCAGTTGGCAATCGGGCGCAACAAATCGCAGCTCAACTGCATAACATACTTTGCATATTAATGCCCACAAACTACCAAGGAATCGAAGGACCAGAGCAAACAGTGTCAACAGCGACAGAACATCAAGTGCAGAACTCAATTCAAATTTTAGTTTATTATTTCTTGCCACTTTATTCAATAATATTGCACACAACGTCTACCCAAAGGCTGAGCCCGGCGTGCATTCTTTTGGATTCGTTGACCATCCTCACCGCACACGGCACCAAATTGGATCATTTGTTCAAAGCTAATGGCAAAAATACGTGAATGAATTAACCATTGGGTGGGTACCACCATTTGGCCATTATCGTAGGTGCCGCCATAACTAAAGTATCCCGATTGGAAGGGTCGCATCAATGATCCTAGTGTAAAGGGTGGCAATTCTATGAACGAACCGGCGGTTTGTATTGAGCGCAGATTCTCTGCTATTTGATTTAGTTCTGGATTCATGCGACTGGAGATCACATAGAGATAGGTCACTGTCACATAATCCAAGTTAACACGATTTCGATGTAATGCCTGCATTTCTAATGTAAATTTGTATGAGTCTATGGTGTGTTCCGACTGTCCCCATCTGAACGAGACCTCGATAAAGTAATAGTTGCCATTGAGTTCACCCCCACTCAGATAGGGCACCGCCAGCGGACTGTCACAGGTGATGTGTAAGACAACGGTACGACCATTATTCTCCAATATCATGGACAGAGGTAAATCCTCATAGCCGGTCCAGCGGAGCATAGAGTTTGGAGGTTGCTTCAGCACCCGGTCACGCAATATATTGATGGGCGATGGTTGAAGCCGCGGTGATTTTGTAAAACATCCTTTGAACATGTCTTGGAAAATTATATAGCCTGATTTTATGTTGAGTATCAATGCCAGGGCCAAAATGCCGCTCATTAGCAATAAAGTTATATTAGATTCAGCCGCATGTGTCATTATCCAAGCGAAACCAGAATAAAAATTTTGTCCCAATTTGTCAATCTGAGCGAGAACTTTAGCTGAAATGTAAAGAGGAAGCATTAGGGTTTAGTTTTAATTAGATTTAAATCAGGGTGTAATAATTACGGGTGAGGCGGCTGCATACTTCACACATCATCTGTGTGCAACTGACACTTGAAATTTGTGTGCCCTTTCCGCTCACTCTCGCGCTCTACGCAAATGCTCTGAATAAACTAATTTTCGGCCCCGCCTTACCTTATTACACCATGATCAGTGAGAATTTGTCTTAAAACAATGCTGAGGAAAGCCTTTAACTAGGGACGGTAACAGTTATAACTTATATTATTAAAGTCCACATTTAAGAGTTAGAGTTAGAGTTTTAATTAAAAAGTCTTCAAATAACAGTTATCAAGGACTTGTATTTTATTACTCCACACTAAAAAGTTATTCAAAACTTTAATATTTTGACTTCGAATATACCAGTTATGAAAGACTTTTATAATATTACTCAGTAAATAACAGTTGTTTAAAGACTTTTATTTAAAAGTCAATAAATAACAGTTACTACAGACTTTCGTTTAATTACTTAGAAATAACAATTATAAACAACTTTTATTTTATTACTAAAAAATCAGAATTATCGAAAGACTTTTATTTTTTAACTCAGTAAATAAAACTCAGTCAGTGACTTATATTTTTAAATCACAACATAAAAGTCTTCTTTTTTTTATCGCAGTTAATGATTTAAATGGATCATTTAAGCAGAGAGCAAACCGCTGAAGCTTTAATAAATTAAAAGACTTTTATTAAAAAATATAAGTCTTTGAATGAGTTTGATTTTCTGAATTTTATAGTAAAAGTCTTTCGATAATTTTTTTTTTTGAGTAATAAAATAAAAGTCTTTTATTATAATTATTTTCTTAGTAATAAAATAAAAGTCTTTCCTAATAATTATGTTTTGAGTAATAAAATAAAAGTCTTTCGTAATAATTATTTTCTGAGTAATAAAATAAAAGTCTTTTATAATAATTATGTTCTGAGTAATAAAATAAAAGTCGTTCATAATAATTATGTTCTGAGTAATAAGATAAAAGTCTCTCATAATAAGTATGTTCTGGGTAATAAAATAAAAGTCTTTTATTAGAACTATTTTCTGAGTAATAAAATAAAAGACTTTAATAATTATGTTCTGAGCAATAAAATAAAAGTCTTTAATATAAATTATTTTCTGCGTAATAAAATAAAAGTCTTTTATAATAATTATGTTCTGAGCAATAAAATTAAAGTCTTTCATTATAACTATTTTCTGAGTTATAAAATAAAAGCCTTTTATAATAATTATGTTCTGAGTAATGAAATAAAAGTCTTTCATTATAATTATTTTCTGGGTAATAGAATAAAAGTCTTTCATAATAATTATGTTCTGAGTAATAAAATTAAAGTGTCTTTCATTATATATATTTTCTGAGTAATAAAATAAAAGTCTTTCATTATAATTATTTTCTGAGGTAATAAAGAAAAAGTCTTTAATAAAAATGATTTTCTGAGTAATAAAATAAAAGTCATTAGAAACTGTTATTTATTAACTTTTAAAAAAAGTCTTGAAAAAACTGTCAAATTTAATTATACAAGTCTTCCAATAACTGTTATTAACTGTGAAATTAAAAAAAGGGTATAATAACATTTATTAACTGTACAATAAAAGTCAGCAAAAAAAAAAATATTGTGGATATCGATAGCAGATAGAAAATCACACATTTTGGAATATTTCGAATAATATTATATTATATTAGTTTTATGAAAATAACTATTATATTCCTTCCCTAAATTTAAAAAATTGCCATATACCGCTTTTTATAGGCAAATAATAAGGCATTATCATAAACAGAGTGACCAGATGGTTCAACGCAATTAAATGCTAATTATGCCAGCTTTTGTAAGTCCCTTAAAACTTCTAAAACTATTTGTGAATAGCAGATCAATTTTGTTTCTTCTAGATATTTATAGTAATCCACATACATCATTTCATGATCAGTTGACCTTTAGCAGGTACAAAAGCTGCGCCATCTATATTTATATATCTTATCTTCGATAAAACAAATTTAATCAATTTTTGTTATAATTGATTCTTGTTTAAATTCATAATTAATCGCTTCCCCACTGGCAAAATGCACTCAATTGCATATCCAACCAATAATAATTACTCAAGAAGCAGCTATCTGTCAATTTAAGCTCGTTTCACTTTGATTAACGAAGTGCAAGAGATTAATGCATCCTTGTAAGGGACAAATATTGAATTGATGGCAAATGGCAGGCACACTTGACCAAAGTTCTGAGTTCTGAATACAAAATTGTTAATTACCAATTGATGGCCGAACAGAAGCGATAGGCAAGAGCAGCTTTGTTAACCCAAAGTGAGCCATTTAGAGACCCCCCAAACAGGCCATGAATGTGAGTTGCTTTTGTTTGGGCCATGCTGAAACAGCATGAAAAGCGCTGAGCCATAAAACAGATAGGCCCAGAGCAGCCAGCAAGTTTATGGCTGGACAACGTACAAGAGCAAACACACATATACCATACACAGAGCAGCTTATATAAATACCTAGGCTAGCGGTGACCTGGAGCCTGCTGCATCCTGGCTGTTAAAGTTCTTGGTTTTCGGGTTTTGGCGCGTGCTTCATAAAATAGTCATAATGCTGCATGTTTTTATGAAATATGAAGTGGCCAAAAGTTGCTGGCCAGGCTTAGACTCACTCCACTCTCGTTTATGGCATATTTGGTCCTAGGCTAAAGCTAAAGCTAAAATGTAAATATTTTGCCATGTAATTATTTGTGTACAGGACAATAGGAATTTTCCTATGCATGTGCGTGTGAGTGTGTGAGTGTGTGTGTGTGTGCTATGTGTGCAGACTTAAATGTATTACCGAGCCCATTAAAAGTTGTAAAGTCGCCTGGGACAGCAAAACCAAAAAAGTGAAATTGCATGGGGATTTGGCCTTGGGCGGCATAAAATAATCAGTTAACATGTGTATAGAGTTTTTGACACACAGGCTTTAAGAATTATTTTAGGCATTATTTAAGAGAGTAAGTAGTTTCTGAAAGTTTCACATTTTAAAATGCTCAATGAATATTTCAATTAAATTTAGATCTTTGGATATGGAAGTTGCATATGGGTCATCCTTTTTTAATCCTAACGGACTTTAAGCTTACAATTTTTGGTTTTAATAAAATCTCCGAAATTCTTCGCGATTATTCCTTAAAAACTTATATCGCTGTTTCGCCAAAATACAAATTTTGTCGATTTTATAAAAAATTTAAATAATTGGAAAAGATCAAAAGGCCGAAATGGGGTCCCTGTTTGGTCGTTTTATGGAAGAAGAAGCCAAACAATTTAGACAATCGAACCAACTTATTGAGCTGATCAAGGCTGTATTAGAATGGTTGAATATTCCTCTTTTCTTTATACCTAAATCTTCGTACTTAGACCAGCTAAATTCCTCTAATCGGATCTAAGCAACTTCTTAAGCTTAGTACTTAGAACCATGGTAGCCAACCGGTACGGAACCGAACCCCTAAGAACTGGTTCGGTTGTGGTTTTTTGGGTTCCCCGAACCGGACCATGAACCGAACTTCTTACATTTTTGACCCCTCGAACCTGAACCCGAACCGGACCACTTTTTTCAAAAATAAGGTTCGGTTCACAATAATAAGTAATTTTACAAAAGAAAGAAATTCTAAATGAGATTATTCAAAACTAAATCTAGAAGAGTCTGATTATAAAGAAGGAAAAATTGTATATATTCCGACGAAAATTGTACAAGAGAGCATACATTGAAAAATTCAATGAATTTTTGGAGAAGACCTAAAACGAAGACATAAAAAATATTGCGCTAACTAAGTGCGCTTATAAATGAACTTCTCCAGGAAGATATAATGCCTACACAGAAGAAAAACCCCAGATACTTTGACTAAAATCAATCCCAATGGATACGGATTTTCTAGTTTTGAAATTAATGTCTCGATCCCGTCTTTAGCTCGGGTATTTTTGTGACCGGAAAAAACTGTCGAACTTTCAGTTACTTTTCGTTCTTTCGCTATGACATTGCAATTCCGAACTTGTTTTAGTCTCTATGCAAGATTATTTGACTTTCAGGTAGGATCCGTACTTGAAATGAGACTTTTCGGATTGATCCAAAAATTTTTGGACTGTTTTAATCCATCATACTTTTTTAAAGTATAATAAAGTTCGACTCGTACTTAAAGTTGAAGTTTAAGGTCAGGCCACATCAGTTTTATATATCTAAATGACAAATGTTGACTAAATGATGTGTTTACATCAATTGAATTTTCTTTTAACCAATTGAAAATTATAAATAAATAGAAAAAAAGACAAGTGACTCGAGGCCCGAACCAAAACCAGGGATTCAGAGGATCCAGGAACCGGTCCGCAAACCGAACCAAAGATTCCTCACGGCTTTGAGCCTCCAAACCGAACTTCCTCCAAAATTTTTGAGGTTTGCAGCCTTGCCCAGAACAGCTAAATTCTGCTAAGCGGAACTGTGCAGCTCCTAAGGCTGGGTTCACACTGTTCGACTCATGAGACATGATAATCTAGTAGGCCCTTGTGTTTTCTTGCTTTCATTCTGAAAAGCTTGTCATTTGACATTGAAAACAAGGCAACATTAAGACCTACTCGATTATCATGTCTCATGCGTCGAATAGTGTAAACGCAGCCTTACCGTCAGGTTGAGATAAATTTTTAGTGTGACCCTTCAGCATCAAAATTCCACCGTTCAGAAACTAAATACCTTCAAATCGCAAACGGCCACACTGCGCTGCTAGCCCTTTTTTGACATTTAAATTTTGTTATAATTGTTTCTTTTTATGAATAGGGAAATGCAGGCATATTTGGATAAATTGAACATCACAGAAATCGTGGGCAATCCGAATTCAGCTCGCTAGAGACTGGTGAGAAATTTCCGAAAGCATTCCGATACCCTTTTTTAAAGCAATATCCAAATGCTGTGTACCACTATGTTTATAAGGAGAATAAATCACTTTTGCAAGGTCCGTATCTCAGAAAATTCCCATATATGGAAACATTTTTAAACTCAACTTTCAATCCCCTTGTGTCTAAAAATAAAAAGCTGGGAGGCAGCCAATTTTTGATCCTCTTCCCTTCGTTGTGACCTTGTGTGGCTTAGTGGGTGAGGTCCCTGAGGAGGACTCTCTTTTGTCTTCTTCATTGCATGATTCCACGGATACTGCGTCATCTCAGCAAGTTTCTCGCCTGCGTATTTGGGTGCTGTGATAACTTGATAAGGTATCGGGCGGCTTGGTTGTTGATGACATCTCCAACCATAGGAACAGCAAGGTACTTTTCGATGTCTCTGATTCTAAGGTACCATTCGGCACCAGTATTACGCCGTAAGATCTTTAATTTTGTTCAGGTGAGTCTTCGCCGCGATACCATTGATTTGGAGACCATACTTCCATACTGGAGCCAGAATGACCTCGTTTATCAGAACCTTGTTCATGAGTGACAAATTGTTTTAAGGGTTCAAGAGGCATCCCATACGCTGTGCTTTCTTTGCCACTGACTGAGCTGTTGCCTTGACATGGTGCCCAAACGTCAGCCTTCTATCAAGAGTGACCCCAAGATATTTATGGGCTGAAAGCCACCTTGAAGGTTCTGTCCGTCAGAAAGCTCTTAACTAGACTAGTACATTTGGTGTGGAAATAGCTCCATGATCTTCGAGAGCCGACCTTCGTGCCACACCAGGCGAATTTCAATGGCTTCGTCACAAAACGAACAGTAGTTTTTCCTAGAGCTGCTAAAAATACTAAGTAACGTCTTATAATTTTGACAAGGACCTTACACTTTTCCCTATACTCTATAAAAATTGTCCCGTTGTTATAGAAAAATTAGCAGCTTCATATTTGAATTTATGATTAGCAAAAAACCAATTTTGAAGCTTGTTTGTTGCGGTTTTTTGTGTTCACATGAGAAGACGGCGAGTGGCAGCGTTTTGCGATTGACAGGTTTGTGGCTGACGCTGTTTGGCAGGAGCAGGTACACTTACTGTGAGGTGGTTGTTGTGGGTTACAGTCAATATTAACTGCCGTGCAGTAATTAAATTGAAACCAAAGCAGACACACACGCACACACCAATACAAAGAAAAAAGAAGGTGGAGAGAGTGGAAGGAAATTATTACCTGCCAGTGTAAGTTTTATTTATGGCTAGCTACCAAAGCAAGTCATAAACAGCTACCGATAAAATGTGGGTGGGTTGCTGTTGTGTGTGTGTTAGTACAGCGATAACTTGTGACTCCTCGTACCCAAAACTAAAGTTGACATAGGCACAACTTAATATTGAATTTATTGTATTTGTTGGCCTGTGCAAATTATTATGCACTTGCCACAAAAATTCTTTGCCAAGTTTTATCGCCAACTTTTTGCCAGGCAACCACCAGGTAATAAGTTCTTGCAGAAGACTTACTTGTAATTTCTGCAACTGCAACAATTCCAGTATTCATGCCGGCAATTTTGTAGATAAATTCGGGCAGCAGCAAAGACATTTTAATATTTCACAGAAAATTGAAGTTGTTTTGCTTAAATTTGAACACAAAATGTAACATAAAATGCTGTGAAATGACATTTTCATTTCATACCTTTTTTACCCCATTTCGTTTTTGGGTAATGGAATTACTCGCACAAAAGATGTTATTAATGCCTTTTTGAGTTTGCCGCCCACTCAAATGAAATGTCTACAAATTGCTTGTTTACTCGAAATTATGCAAATTTTCTGCAATGAGAAAAATGAGACTGACACGAGCAAAGATTTGAATGCGGATTTATGCAGTTTGCTTTTTGGCGGAAATTGAAAAGAAATTATTATTTTGCTAACTTGTATTTGCATTTTGGCTGTCTGGACAAGGATGAGCTTCGCCTTGGGCACAGTTGCTGCTAAAGTTTTCCATTTTTTTGGCCAAAAGTCAAAGCGGTAAATGGAGAAGGGAGAAGGCCAGGAAAATTATTCGCCAGTTTTTGCTTCGGACTTAGTTGATAACTGAGATGGATGTCAGTTCGCTTTTTATTATTTTTTTTTAGCTTTGTAGAGGTTTGTTATTAAAAAACTTTCTGCTAGAGCGTCGCATGTTTTCCAAAAGAAAAAATAAACCACACACAAAAACTTTCAAAATTAAAAGGATTAGTAGTAGTAGTTGTTGTTGTTCTTGTTTTTATACTACGGCAAAAGAAGTTTGCAGTCTACTTAATGCTGAGGTAAATTTTTGCACTCAAATTTTGTGTGTTTACCGCAAAGTTTTTTGATTGAAACTTTTGATGAATTGCCTGGGGGATGCTTGAGTTGGTAGTGTCAAATGATTTGTGAGAATTATTAATGCTGCGATGATACTAAGTTGCTTTAAATAGTAGACAATTCATTAAGTAGATGGGACATCGTTTTCAATGATTGTGTAAAAGTACATGAGTCAGTGCAGTAAAAGAGTCCGTTCGTCCGTCCGTTTTTAAACTAACATATACCTATTTGAATGCATGTGTTAGAATTTACATAATGTCTGACACGTATTTGTTAATAACAAAATAAGGTCAAGAGATTTTACGATTTTATTGATGCAATTTAGCATTTGCATCTAACCGTCATTTGCATTTAATGAAATTATTAAATATATATATTTCTAGGTTCCATACATTATTGTATTTTTGTAAACCAAAAACCTTTTTTTTTCCATTTTAAATTACTTATTTTCAATGAATAATGAATTTGAAAATATATTGCCTACTTTTTTGGGTTCTACGGAATAACGAACTACATTTTTATTGCATACTTCTATGGGCTAGCGGTCCTAAGGCCGATAAGTCCAATTTCTCAATAGTTATGGATTAAAAAATTTCTTTTGCTCATAAATTCTTGAATATTTGAACTAAATTCTCTCAAAGTATTAGCTAGTTTGAAACACGTTTATATACAAATTTTTAACCTTAAAAAAATAGAAACTGGCATAATGCCTATGAAACAAAAATATAATTTGTTTGCCCATTACAAACATTTTTTTCGATAAAATTATTTATGTAAAAGTTCATTATGATTGTCAATAAAATTTTGTATCAATATGACAATTAATGGGATTCTCATTTAATTAGAAAAATGTTGTGTTTTTTTTTATAACAATTTTTTAGATTCGAATGTTTTTAGCCTTCCAACAGCTCCCCACCAAAAACAATATAGGAAGTACTAGTACATATCTGTTCTTCAATATCCAATTCAAAATGCTTGCGTAAACGCAAATGGTAATACGTAGGTTGCTTTATATATTTCTGGCCTAATAATGAAAACGCCAATATTTATGATCAAAAATAGTTTTATTGTTTTTCAAAGTATTCTCCAGCAAGATTTATACACTTTTGCATGCGCTCAAACCAATTGTCGAAGCACTTTTACCACTCCGATGGAGACACCTCTAAAACATGGTTTTTTAACTTTTCAACTGCATCTTTTGGCGACGAAAATCGTTGACCACGCATTTTTTCCTTGATGCGCGGGAATAAAAAGAAGTCATTGGGTGTCAAGTCAGGGCTGTACGGCGGATGACACATCAATTCGACGTTTTGGGCGGTCAAAAAGGCGCTGGTGTGAGCTGATGTGTGAGAGCTCGCATTGTCATGGTGCACAATAATCTGTCTTCTCTTATTCGTTTTTTGAATTTCTCCGAAGACTTCAGGCAAACAAATTGTGGTGTACCACTCAGAATTGACCGTCCTATTTTGCTCAAGCGGAACAGTCGCCTCATGACCAGTTTCACCGAAGAAACAGGCGACCATTTGCTTCGAAGTGCTTCTTCCACTAACGACTTTCGTTGGATTTGGCTCGTCTTTGAAGACCCACACGGTCGATTGCTGTTTTGTTTAGGGCTCATCAGCATAGATCCACGATTCGTCATCTGTGACGATCTTATAAACGTCTTTTGAAACACCGCGATTATATTTTTTCAAAATTTCTTTGCACCAATCCACTCGAGCCATTTTTTGAGCGATTGTCAAATTGATACGAGAACAAACCTTTTTACGCCCAGGTGTTCATGCAATATCGAATGTATGCTGGTGGAAGAAATGCCCAAGAATGCCTCTATCTCACGGTATGTCACATGACGATCTTGCATTATCAGTTCACGCACGGCATCAATGTTTTCTGGCACAACGACTGTTTTTGGACGACTTTCACGACCTTCGTCTTTGATCGAGCGTCGCCCGCGATTTAATTCATTAAACCAGTTTTTCACAGTGCTAAAGGATGGTGCTTCATCGCCATACAAAGATTTAAGTTCATCGTTGCACTCTTGTCGTGATATTCCACGTCGAAAGTTGTAAAAAATGATTGCACGAAAATTTTAACGAGTTAATTCCAATTTTTTGTTAATTAATCGTTAATCGATATCAAACGTGGTCACACATGAAAGAGTTGTAAGGAGCTTTTATCGATAAAAGTCCAAACTTTTTTTGGGAAATGGCCAATTGGTCCTAAAATGCCTAGAAGTGACCTAGGTCAGAAACTTAAATAGCAACCCAAAAGCATTCTGATCAACGATTTTTATCTCAACTAAAAACAATTTTAGTACCAGCTATTTTGCAAATTGATAGAAATTGATAATTGATTTTTAGGTCAAAGTGCTTGGTATATATATTTTTTTTTCAGAATATCCAATTAGAGTTCAGGTGTCAATCGCTCTTTAGCTCTCGTTCCCCCTTTTACTGGCTGCACTCAATTTGAGTACCTTCATTTTTATGATTTGACACATTATGTTGGTCCCCTCTATCCAGCGTACAGTTTTCATGCATCTGCTGGGCAAGCTTCAAAGGCGCATTTAAGACCCATTATCATTAGACGAGGACACTTCACTTTGCTTTCGCACGAAATCTGCCATAAGCTCCACTTCTGTCGCTGCTGCTGCTGCTGCCTTGCTGGCATCCTTTGCTGGCAGGACATTTGCATGATTTTTGCAGCAGTAATAAACGAAACTGGAAAGAAAAAAAAAAGAGTAAAAACAAGTAAGAATGGACGTTTATGCTGGACTGTAATGTACCCTGTAGCTGACACAGTTTGTATGATAAATGATTACTTTTAAATGGGGCGCCACCAACACAGTTGCGAAATATGACGCTATTATTTGATTTAAAAAAAACCTGGAGGATTGATAAATAAATCTGATTACTATATATAACCAAGATTCGAACGATCTATTTACCAAATTGTGGAATATTTATCCTTTTAAAGTCGGAGTTGCTTATAAACTCATCATACCCTTTGTACCCATTGTACAGGGTATAAAAAGAATGAATGCAAAGACTAGAAAGGACCATGTCGATACTTAATGTCAGTCACGTAGCATGGACACTTTGCGTGCATTGACATGACCAGTTCCCTAGAGATGCAGGAGTCGGATCCGTGTCCGTGTCCTAGCATAACGGTCAGTTAGTTGGCATGCGAAATGTTTTATTCTCTTTTCCTTACCTTTTTCCATGCGCCAATGATTTGTGAAAAAAAAAATAGATGATGAAAAACTAAAGCTTATCATGGTTATCAATGCAATTTCTCTCTACCTTCTCTTTCACATCCATTTGTAATTCGATAAGCCAGCATCAAATGAGTCGATACACATTTAATAGTTCTTTATTCCTCCATACAGCAAAAAGCAAAACTTCGCCCAACTTTTTATCCAAAACTTTTGCGCTCAGATAAACAACAACACAGCAAGCGGAAGCTGACGATGCTGTAGATGAAGTCAAAGGCAAAGTGTTGACACTCGCACACACACTTCCAACTTTGGACAGCTCAAATGTATTGTATACAAATGCACTTTCTTCTTCCACTTGCGCTTCTTAGTCCTTGGCCCGAAATTGTTAAGTTTTGCTTTTCAATTTTGAACTTGCAAACGGCAAACGTGCAAAAAGTTTTTTTACTTTTCACTGGCACAAAGAAAATCTGTGCAAAGTTATGACTCGGTATTATTAGAAATTGAATTAGATTTCTGTCACATTCAGATTTGGAGAAGGCAATCATCTTAGCCAAGCAGCATGTGGCTCCGTTTGTAACGAAAGGAATCTCTGTTGATACAAGGATTATAGTTGATATGAATGGGCTGCATAAGCCCGATCAATCGATTGACATTGAGCAGCCGATTGACACAGCAATACTGGCAAGGGATCCTGGCATATATACCGCTTCAGAGACTATGATAGGAGTATAGTACGCTTACCAAACTATAAACACCAACCTTCTAGACCAAATGCTAGTGATTTTGTTATATTTTTCCTTCCATGAAACATAAACTCTACTTAATAATCTTAGACGTTCGGCAACAAGAGAGTGCGATGGTGCAGCAAGGTAAAATAGCGGATGGATTCTCAGACAAAGCATATCTGACATTAAACGATTTTTCTGTGTTTCCCTAAAAGAAAGAAATGAACTTAATACTAAACCGAACCGAAAATCGATAAAGAAAACGTCAAAGTATCTACCTTAAAAATATTGTTATTTGTATCAGTATAATGAACTAAACTAAATAACATTACTTCCTTAGAGAAGACCCGTTGGGTTGAATTGGTGACGGGACGTTTATATATTAGATCAGGGGTGCCCAAAGCCTATGCTCTAACTACTCAATTGTTGTTGCAAAGCGCGCAGCTATAGACACACAGACGAGCAAACACACACAGCACCCGACAATAACCAGTTTCTCTCTATCTCTTTCATGTGGTTGTTGTTCTTTAACAAATGTTTTTCCTTATATGTATTGGTGTCTGCTCTGTTGCAAGCGGGCTATGGGCAACCCTGTATTAGATGTCCAGACTTTTCAACGCAACTGATTCTGTAAATTATTTCGTCTTTTGTTCATAATTGAGAACAAAACAGTCCATAAAGCGAGCGCAAAATATTTATAAAAAAAAACGTACACCTATGTTGATGAATAATGAACAAGTTTTAATGATTATTATTTTGTCCATTTTTTAATTGGATGTTTTTCGGCGAACTATATTTTTAAAATTATTTCAAGTTTTTGATTTGTTGCCATCAAAAATCCCTCAATTATTGTAGACGTCAAAATAAATTAAAGTACATAATCTTCGAGAAAAAAAAGAAGCGTGTGTTTATTTTAGATAAGCAGCAGGAGTATCGAGTCTCAGTTTTTCAGTAGTCGCTTTAGAGCAGCGGTGGGCACCTAAATTGAACGCAAACGCGCTGCAGATACATCCACCAGAATAATAAAATTGGAATCTTTGATATTTTTGTGAATATCCATCAAATCAAACAAATAAAATTATTTATTTTCATAATTATTTACCTCACATGAAGAAAAGTAGATTTAGGGTATATTTACAAAATTTAACATTTTTATACTCTTGCAAAGTGTATATTAATTTTTACCAAAAGTTTTGCAACGCATAGAAAAATTCATTTCCAACTGCAAAAAGTTGATTTCACCTTTTCCTTCCGTCTGCCCGACAGCCTGTCTGTTTTACTCAAACTAGTTCCTCAGTTTAAAAGTTATCGAGCTGAAATTCTGCACAGTGTCTTCTTTTCACAGCACGCTGCTAATATGTCAGAACAGGATCGGATCGGATGACTATATCATATAGCTGCCATTGGAACGATCGGCCATAGAAATAGTTCTAGTTAGAAAAACTTTTTTCTTTTTCATCGTAGCGTTACCAATCTTAATATATAATATTAGATTCATATGCTTGGACATAATACCGAAAAAATTTATCAAAATCGGTTGACTATATCATATAGCTGCCATAGAAATGGTCGCTCAGAAAACTAGTTCTAGTGAGAAAAACTTTTTTGTTTTCCATCCTAGCGTCACCTATATTGGTATATATTAGTTTCATATGCTTCCACATAGTTCTGGAAAAATGTATCAAAATAGGATGACTATATCTTATAGCTGTCATAGGAACTATCAATCGGAAAATAGGTCTTAGTGAAAAAAACTTTTTGGTTTTATAAGATATAAGATAGTTCTACAAAATTTGGTTAAAATCAGAAGAATATATGCTATAGCTTTTAAAAAACCGATCGATCGGAAAATGTGTCTCACTGAAAAACTTTTTTTTTTGTGATGGTAGCCTGATCAAATTTTGAAGTTTTCAATTAGATTCTTAATAATTTTGAATTTACAAATATCTGACATCTATATGGTTATATATTATATCAGATAGGTCAGTTTGAGTGAAACTGATTAAAACTTCGGCACAGTCAAAGTTAGATTTCCCCTTTTGTTTTTATTTACATTCAAAAATATCAGCTAGATCGATTACCTGCAAATCTTCGGTAGTAAAAACGCAAAAAATTTAAAAATTTCATTTAAACATTTATTTAATTTTTTGGCAGTTTATTTCATATTTAATTAATTTTAACAGCATCATTCCTCCACAACTAACCCGTGAATATACCCTGACCGTTGTTGGTTTGAATCAGCAGTGTGCCTTGTGCTATAAAAAAAATAAACAAAATCATTTAATTAAACAACTTGAATCTACGCATTTAACAAATAAACACTTACGTTCTGGTGCGGCTTGGGTCACAGCCACAATCATGGCGAGAATGAAGCTACAGATTTTGAGGAATTGCATCTTGTTGTTGAGTCTTGGCTTGAGCTAAGTTATCTGTTGAAGTGTTTGGAGTGGGCAATGCCTTTTATATTGTAGAAAGTACAGCTGGGCTTTGCCCCATGTCTGTATTCTTCTTATCACACAGTCTTAGTTTTAATGACTGGGTGAAAAACCCAACGACGACAACAACAATTAAGACGATTTTGTTGAACGTTTCAAATGCGTGCCATATTTGTGGGAAAAAAAAACAAACTGAAAATACTAGTTAGTCTGTTTAGCACGTTTTATTTAAGTGCTTAAAAATATTTGGTCGGGGGTCTAAATTAATTTCCAATGAATAACTAAAACTTTTTGCAAATTGGCTTTGATTTAGTCTGAGTTCGGGCCCCAAAGGCATAAATCGCCAAATTCCTGACTGCAGCAGTCGCCACTTTCCACTTCACAGAAAATTCCTTTTGATGAAAATCAAAAGGTTTAGCTTCCAGAGCTTTCAGACGCTTAGAAAATTGGCAGCCAGTGGGTATTTGCATCTACTCCTACTCATTCCTTAGCTTCTCTCTACTATGTCGCCTTGAGTCATTTGAACCAGTTAACCAGACGGCCAGACCAGCCAGCCAGCCAGGCAACCGGCAACTTCTATTACAATTTATTTCAGGCGTAAAACCAGCGAAGGAAATATTTGTGGTAAAAGTTTAAAATAATTGTTGATGTAACCAAGCATATACATAGCCAGCGAGCGGGACGAGTAAACCCGGCGGAAGTGTGTAAAACAATGGACTAGAAATTGACAGCAGAATACAGTGGGATTATTTGTATTAAAATTGTGGACACAATTCTCACAAACAACTTGAATAAGTTATACAAAATTATGTAATTTATAGGCATACTTTAATATACTGTTTAAAGTTTATGAAGGTACTCAGCTTACATTTGCTAGGATCTTTCTCTTTTTCGATCCTAATGTGTTCTCTCGTCATTCCTATTAATGCCTCTAGATCAGATTTCTCCAGCCATTGCCCCTGGTGGCCGATTTGGCAATTCACACAGACACGAGCAAAAAAGAGAGTGGAAATATCAGCTAAGCCAATCAGTGGCTGTCTAGTCTTTAACGAGGTAGGTCAGAGCCGCTTTGCAACGCATTATATACGCACACCAATACACTCTCACTTTTTCGCCTTGCTCTTTTTGGTGAACCCTGCTCTAGATCTTGTGGGTAGAGAAATCGCCAGTAATACCGCTCTAAGGGTCTAAGAGAAAATGGTATCTGAAAAGATGATCATCAAGTGGCGATACTGCCTGAGCTTAAAGTCATCATTCCAAGTCTGGATTGGAACTCTATGCCTCATTTTAAACCAAATGCCAACAAGATTTACACGGATCGGTCCCTGTAATCGGAATCGCTTTGGGTTCTTCTAAGGCCCTGTTCCAAACCACAAAACTACAAAGCCAGTAGAAGAATCCCAAGCGATTCCGATTACTGGGTCCGAAACGGGCCTAAAACACGCGTCACTGGCCCAGGCCCGGCACTACCCGCGCCCATCTCTGGTCCAGACCTCGATATTAAAACTTCATTTCGACTTCCTGACCATTCTAAGTGTTTACTAGAGGTGCGCTCGTGACGTGAATTTAAACGTGTAACGGTGTGTCACGACATGTCACGACGTAATCGTGAGAAAACACAGCCTTTCGTGCGTGAGCATCCGTGATCCGGGCGTGATTCATGCGTGTTAAAGTTGTTTATCGTGAATATAAGTCTGTTTTTATTATATTGGCTTCATAATATTATACCTAAAACTGAGTTGCTTTTGATTTAGTGAATACGCTGCTCGCAGTTGCTCTATACGAAAAGCGTAGTGTGGCCATTACACCCATGAAAGAAGTAAGGTTCCTTCACGCAAAAATTCGGGCTGGTTGATCGTGAGTGATCATTCGTTATCATTCGTGATCCCTTCTTAAATCGTGCATGAATCGTGCGTGACGCAAACGCTAAAATATTTGTGTGCGTCAATCCAGCGTCAAGAGATTTTTATTCCGTGAATCGTGCGTTACTCGAAGGAATAATCGCTCACGCGCGCACCTCTAGTGTTTAACAAGCCGAGGTTGTTGCCATCCATGGGGCTGCACAACCTTCTTGAAAATTATTTATTCTCAGATTGTCGAGCTGTTCTTAAAGCCCGCAACGGCTGGGCATTGTACATAACGACTTCTGTAGAAGCTTTAACTTAAAGGATGAAGAGGATGTCATTGTCCAGCTCTCAGCAGAAGGAGACTCGCCGTTTTGGGTCGTCCCTAAGATCGCTCAGAAATCTCTAAAAAGGGTGTTGCCTCACTGCTAAGATTGTGTAACTGTCAAAATGGTTTATAAGAAATGATCCTCCATCTACGATCATAGCATCGAAAGGATTATATGGTAACACAATTTCATCCCAATTCAATCATTGCAACCTAACCGAAAGATGTTAGTAAATCTAAATTGACATTATTTTTTAAGGGTTCATTCTAGATGGCATAAAAACTTATTTCGTCGCTAGGCTTCATGTAAATATGACAGCTTTTCAAAAGCATTCAACTTTAAGAGCTTTCAAAAGTGTTTCTATTCATATGAAGCATTGTGCCGAAATAAGTTTTCATGTCATCTGGAAGGAGAAATTTTGAACAGCGATGACTTTAAGCCTTTAAAAAGCCGGGAATTAGACAAATGTGACGGAATATTGATTTACTCGAGCTTGATTGGCTTTCGACCGAATCAAGTAGATCTTAAAAGCAAGGCAAATGCTGATTTACTTGAATAATTTTTTTTTAATCTAAGATTCCGCTTTAATAATAATTTTAGGATAAGGCACTAATAAGACTCACCGATTCCCACCTCGCACTTCAAATAACCAATGAAACCGAAAAAGTTCATATAGTTCTAATCAAACTAGAGAATTAGGTTAGGTTAACTGGGCCATCAAATTTATATATATTTTTAATGAATCCCACTGTGCCTTGTAGCTGTGGCGACACAGGCAGGACCAGCATTGGTAGTGTAAGCTGTACAACCCAAATAGTTTCTACTTGGCTAAAAATTGTTGAAAGTTTTGCCATTTTCACTGAGTACATATAAATATGGACGCGGTTGTTGTTATTGTGGTGGGTCGAGTGTTGCCCGGGGCGGTTCTACAAGTCAAACAATTAAAACTTGCTTTAACCATTTCTATTGCAATCCCAACTGTAAGTTTTATTTACACAGACATTTGACTAGACTAAAAAGCATCATTCGTTAGTCTTATTATGAACTCAAGCTGATAACAACCTGAAAGTGGAAACCTGTTTGCTGCTCGAGAAAAAACAAATAGTTACTTGGAAATCATTAAAGATTTTTTTATTTTTTTATTTATTCAAAATCCAACTCATTAATAAGTATTCTCAGGTTCATTTCAGTTCAATCCCGGCTTAACCAGTGCGAATGTATTGCACATTGTCCGTTTGCACCAGCACGGTACCAGCTGAAAATTTACAAAGAAACAATTTTTTATTATTCAAAAAACTTTCTGCAGTTAAATGCATCAAATTTTGAAAACTTACGTTTGGGCACAGGCTCAGCATTGGCCAGGGCCGCCAACATGGCGAGGAGCAGAGCAGCAGCTTGGAAGAATTTCATTTTTGCGTTTTTTTGTTTTTGGTATTTGGTGTTTTTGGATTATGACTTTGTTGTGTACTGATGCCTAACTGCTGATCGACAGCGCTTTTTATAGCTGCTGCTTCTGCTGCTGCTTTGGGGCGTTCGCTGTGCAGTCTGGGAAATTCCTATCGGGGAATTTGCAGGTTAAAAGATCGAACAGAATTTTAATCGCATTAGCGATTAAGACGAATTCTGGACCGGTTGGCATTTCTGCGCAATTGCCGTGATGCTAATTGAGTCTGCATATATGTAGGCAGCTCAGCTGCAAATAAGTTGAAATGGAATATGAGCCAAGGTATTGGAAACCAGTTGCAGTAGTGAATCTCTTCGGCAATAACCCTAACCTAATAAAACTTGCTTTGCATTTTTTTATAGCATGCCAATATTCTTAAATATTTCTCAGAATTCTAATCTTGATAACTAGACAATTGATTTTGGGGTTTCTTTTAGATTAAATTGAATCGTAGTAGGCCAGTTAGATTGTTTTATTAAAGAACCTTTTTCGTGATTTGATTTGTTTACCTCTTCCCCCTGGCCTACGAGGATTAAAATCAATCTGAAGTAACCTTAAATCCGCTGTCTACTGATAACTGATCTTTTATTGACTTTTAATGTCAATTGATAAGAACATGTTCGCTTACTAGATCATATGAAAGAATAATGTCTTGGTTTTGAGCAGTCAGTTGCAATTCGCTTTACTCTCTTCATCTGATCTAGCCAGCGTACATATTTGTGTTGCTTCACATAATAAGTGTCCTTTATGTTCTTAACTTAAATAATTTCTAAGAAATATCTCAACTCCACAATTAAAACGATTTTTTTAACCGGTTCGGAAACTGTATTAAACCAGTTAAATATTATACCCTATATTACCAGCCTACTCTCCGAATTTCAAATTCATAGCTCTTAACCTCTTTTGAACTGGTTCAATCGGAAGTCGATTCTGGCTTGAAGTTACTTTTAAATCAATTTTGTGGACTGCTTCGGAACCAGTAAAATATCTTTATTCATATTACCAACATTAAAATTCGTTGCTCATATTATTTCTGAGATATGGCTTTGAACCACTTTTAAACCTGTTCAAACTGTTTCGGAACCTGTTTTGATCAGGGAAAAGATCCAACTCCTTATTTTTAATCCGCACACCAATTTTCAAGTTCAAAGCTTCAATAGATATGGCTCGTAACTACTTTTGCACTGGTTCAAACTATTTCAGAACCTATTTTGAACCGGAAAAGTATCAAACTACGCACTAATAACCCATACACCAAATTTTAAGTAAATTATAAGTAAATGATATAAGGCTCGGAACTACTTTTAAACTGGTTCAAACTATTTCTGAACCTATTTTGAACTGGAATAATATAAAACTACACACAATACACATAATTTTGAGTTAATATCCTAAACAATTTCTAATATATGGCTCTGAACTGCCTTTGCACCGATTCAATCTGTTTTAGAGCTAGGGATTACTGAAATAATATCGATATATCAAATATCGATATTTATAAAAAAACACGATATTCTATTATTGGATATTTTACTAACGTGATATTTATTGATGAATATTTTTTGGCGTTCTTTTTAAGTTCTGGATGGAAGAGAAAGACAAATTCCCAGAGCTTTCCGACTTGACATTGGCATATCTTATTTCACAAGAAATATCGGTGCCATCGGAGCGCTTGGCTACGGCTATAAAAAGTTTGGTTTCCGACAACAGAAGTCGAATGACCGATGAGCATATAACTCAACGCGTCTTCTTAAAATTTCTTTCTAACAATTATTGGATAAAACAAATACGTTTTAACGTATCTTGGACATAACTGTTTAATTAAATGTTGTTGATATGTTTTCTTTTCAAATTCAGCGTGTTCTTTTACTATAAATTCTCGAGTAAGTTTCCACAACATCTTATAATATAAATAAATAAATTTTGATGTATATTTATTTTTCACATATTCTGCATCCCTATTTAGAACCCGTCGTGAACCAGTGTAGTGTTCAACTTCAAATTTCCAACCCACACTAAATTTCAAGCTCAAAGCTTAAATAATTACTCTTAACCTCTATAACCTAGCCAATGACTAATTTTAGATTAACATAAACTTACTAAGAAAATTTGATGAAACAAAAAATAGAAACTATATAAATATTAAGCTATCTTTCCAAAACAAAGTATAGAAATATTCAGCTATTATCTTTTGGCAAACTTATGCACCAAATAAATATACCATTGCAGGGTATAATAATGTGCTAACAGACTACGTCTTCTACTCATAGATTAAATTTTTATTCAGAGTTTATTTCGCTTATTGATTCTAATTTTAGTGCATTTTTTTTTATTTTACTAATTAATTGCGATGGCCAAGCAAACCTGTAAAGAGCTGATTAAAGGGAATGAATAACATTAAACAGTATTGCTTTGAGATTGATGATTATACTGCAGTTCACAATGAGATTTGCGAGGCAAACGTTCTTACCTTTATTAGTCGAAAACCTAAACACAATCAAAAGTAAGGACATCTGATTATACTGTCGAAAAATATATTCCTGCGAATTTTTATCATTGTGAAATTTTACACTCACTCACATTTCAGTTCAGTTTGAAATACTTTCATCCCATAGAAAAAATCACATACTCGTACACTAAGATTAAAAATAGAAGGCTAAATAAGTTTTTAAAGCCGCGAACATTTATAATAAAAAAGTTTTTCTCACTAGAACCAGTTTTTAGACCGATCGTTTCTATATAAGCTATATGCTATAGTGATCCCATTATGATAAAAAATTTTCAAAATATGTAACAGCATAAAAAACTAATATATACCATAATTGGTAACGCTACGATGGAAATCAAAAAAGTTTTCTCACTAGAACAAGTTTTTTGGACAGACCGGCAGCTATATGCTATAGTTATCCGATTTCGATCAATTTTTCCAGAATTCGATCAATTCACCAGGATTGGTGACGCTACGATGGAAATCAAAAAAGTTTTTCTTACTAGAACTAGTTTTTTGACCGATCATTCCTATGGCAGCTATATGATATAGTCATCCGATACAGCCAATTCCGACAAAATGTCGTGCCTATGTGTATTTAAAGACTTTTTGCACACTATTTGTCAAGAAAGCTTTAAAAACGAGGGAGAAAATAGAACAAAAACAGACGGACAGACGGAAATAAACTCAGCTCATGATGCTGATCAAAAATATATATTTTTTATCGGGTCCGAGATGTTTCCTTCTATGCGTTACAAATATCGTGACAATTTAAATATACCCTAGGCAAGGCATACAAATTATGATAAAAAATGGTCAAATTTGGAGCAAACTTATTATTCTGTGTTAAGATCTCTTTCCTCTTGACATACAAATTTATTTCGTTACAATACTTCATTTGAATAGAAACACTTGTGGAAAACTCTTAAAGCTGAATGCGTTTTATAAGCAGTCTTTTTGTAGAAGCATAGTGCCTAAATAAATTTGTATGAAATCTGAAATGAGGCCTTTAAAACTGTAGAAACCGTAAAATTTTTTTTTTTGCATATATCTAGAAAAATTTAAATTTATCAAAATATGTCTTAGGAAAAAATTAAAGAAATAGTTTTTGAGATAAAGGACTGAAAACCGTTAATGGTTTTTTAACAAAAATCAAGGCGTAGCCATTTCCATTGGGAAACCCTCTTGAAAATTTAATAACAACAATTGTGCTTAGGGTTGCCAAGTATAACTAAAGGATAGGCGCAAAAATATTTTTGAATTTTGCATTTTATTTTTAAAGTCCGATTTCTCATCTTCTTTATAGATGCTATGTGTTAAATTAACGTTAAATTTACTCTGTTATTTGTAAGATTATGTGACAGGGTTATGTAGAAGATGAGAAATCAGCCCTTAGTCAATCAATTTGACACATAACTATAAAGTGGGAAATTTTATTTGGACCCGTATCTTAGACACAAACCCTCTAACTAGATTTGCTAATAAGAATATGAAAAATTCTGGAAGTTCTATGACACTGTCGGATTTTTCGAGCGTTTTGAAAACCAACCGAGGCTAAAAACGAAAGAGATTTCTAGGACACCCATTATAAAGTTACTTTTTGCCGACTATTAAAAAATATGTTTTCCTGTTAAAGCAAAATAATATGCATGCTCAAATCGTTCAAATAAATTGTGTGCAATTAGAACTGGAATCTCTTCATTCATTCATCAAATCATTATTTTATTTATTAAAGATAAGGTTAACAAATAAATTCTTAACCTACTGTTAATATAAAAGCACTAGCTGCCAGGGCTTTCGGCTCCAAAGCTCAAATCAAAAAATTACTTTATTATGGGCGCTAAGCCCATCTGTTATTCTTTGGAAAAAATATACATAATTTATGAACATTTCGTTGAGAAAACCTTATTTATCTTCCCTGCAACTAAATTGAACTTTACTTTACTACCTAGGAAATTTTGTTTTAATCAGGGAATTGTTGCTGAAATTGCTAGGGCATACAAGCTTTGACGCAGTACAAATTAATTTTGTCAGTCATCTTAATTTTTAAAATTCCCAAAAATTGCATATGAACATTAATAAATTTTCTAAATAAACAACATAAGCATATTCCATATGTTTTTATTTGCATTTCAATATCAGCATTTTAGGTAAACATATATATATAAACGAACATATTAAATGTCTGTGTTATCAGTATCACTGGCTGACCCTGGGAATTTTGCTTATTGTTCTATATTATTGTTTGATCGTTCGGCATTTCCCCAGCTCGTTGCACTCAGTTCGGCGGATCTCGTGGCTATATAAAGCTCGTCGCCCCGCTCAGCTTACACACATCACTTTCAATACGAAATCTATCAACATGAATTGTCTAAAGATTTGCGGCTTTGTTTTTGCTCTTATTGCGGCTCTGACGACAGCTGAGGCGGGTATGTATCATTTAAATAGAAATTTATTAAGTTATTTTTGTTTTAAAACCGGTTTTAATTTGTTTTTTTTTTTGTTTTGTATTTTTAGCCACCCAAGTGATACATGCTAATGGTCATGTCCTAGTTCAGACAGACAATGGACAGTACATACGTAAAAATTAGTTTAAAATGAATGAAAATACAAATAAAATGAAAAACTAAAAAAACTTACTTGTTTTACTTGAGTGCAATTTGAAATGCGCGCGCTAAGCGGTTTAGCCTTAGCAAGGTCACACTGTCAGTAAGGGCAATATGTACACACTGGCTACGATCGCAGCTGATCAGCTGTTGTTTCACTTTTGTTGAACTGCAATTTACAGAAGGAATCCCTAATTGTTTGCGTGGGAAAGGCTCCAATCGGCAATAACATACCAAAAACCCGCCCACACAACCGCCAGACTCGACCACAACAAGCCACAATCGTTGGGCAATCATCAACACTGGCGCGTCAGTGCCAGCGCCAGGGCCAGAGTCTAGGACGAGACCGCATCAGTTGCATTTTCGACAACGCCAACGAACCGCAAACACCCGCGCAATGGCAAAAGTCATGACCACTCAGACCCCGAACCCTCCGGCTGATGCCGCCGCCGTCGCCGTCAAGACTTTGCACGCTTTGCTGCTTGTGCCCGAGGAGATGGAACTGTGCCAAATGGAGTTGATCTATCGAGCGGAGGGTAATGCAAATCTGGTGCTGGCCTTGCCGCAATTTAAAAAAGTTTTACGTTTGCCAAAAATGATAGCAGCAGGGCTGTCCAGCAACGTTTCCGCTGAAGGTTCGTATACGAGAATATGCCACTTTTTATCCTTTTTTTTTTGGACCGGAAATGGTTGCGTGCAACTTCAAACACCCAGGCAAACTGCTGCTGCTTCCTTTTCCTTCACCCACCCGGGAGAGGAGGGGGGACTCGTCAGTCAGTCCCAGCCAATTTGTGTTTCACTCCACTCCTCACTTCTTTGTATTTATCTCTGTGCTTGGCCAGTTGCATTGCATCCCAAATGTGTTTATTTCTTTTGATACACATTTCTCTTCCTTTTCTGTCTTCGTTTTTCCTAGCTGGCGACTTGACAATGCCGGATTTTATGGCTTATATCGAGATAATGCGCCGTCTATTAGGAAATGAGTTTGTCTGCGGAGCGGATATTGTTGCCATACCAAAGGAAGGCGATAGATTCTGGATAAACGAGCACATACGCGCCCACAGACCGGGTAAGTAAGTAAGTTGTTGCCACAGTAAGGGCCAATGAAGATGCATCCATATGTGATGTGCTTAATTGAAAGGTAGAGAACGAAAAAGCGGAACAGCAACAAAAAGACACATGACCCCAGCAATTGAGCATCATGGCTAGGAGAGAGCAGTCTTAAGGGAATAATTAGGCAAATTATTTTAATAATTATTCTAAACCGTATGATTTAATGGGCGACTAATCTAAGTACAAGGCGTGTCCCACGATATAATTTCAATCGCTCAATTATTGATTTTATCCAAAATTCGGGAATAGGGAACAAAACCCAAAAAAAGGTGAAAATACTTTCCACGAAAATCTATATATAAAATGGACCTTAGAACTGTTACGGTACTACAGCTTAAGGTCTTCCTGTTTCTTATCGTTTTATATAAAAACAATTCTTAGAAAAGAGTTTATTTTTCTTAAGTGTGGTAAAAGGATAAAGTTGGTATAATTCCTAAACCTGGAAAAAATCACCAATTATTTGGATAATTCCTAAGTAGAGTCCCTTTCCCAAAAATAAAGAAATCAAAATTCTAAATGAAAAACGAATTTAAAAAAATTGCCAGTAATTGTTCATTATGTATGTAACCGTACTCTCTTAAATTCACAAAAAAAAACACAAGTAAGACGTCGCTTCTAGGTAACTGCCACCATAGGGCCGATCGGTATTAGTGAGAAAACTTCTTTGTTTTCCATTAAATTGTTCTTAAACTCAGCAATTATAAATTCTAAATGCTTTCAATAAAACATATATCGGTCGGAATATGGGTATTTGTTTTTGATGGTAGGGTCAAAAATACATAAAAACTATCGGATTCTTAATAATTTTTAATTTATCGAAATCTATATTCGATCGGTAAGATCAGTTGGAGCAATCTTTTGTGTATTAAAATTTCTGCAGAGACTTTGATTCCTCGTTTGAAAATGTGCCAAAATTTAAAGCATATGATGCATTTGTCTATTTTTATGTAAAAAGAAATATTCAAAGCAAGGAATACTACCGGAACCATACCAAAACGCTAGTACCGGTATTGTTTCGATTTATTTTATTGATTTATGATTATTTAAAATATATATTTCAACTGGTAAAATAACAATCAGGGCTGTTCTCGTTTCCGAATTCGATCGATCGGTATTGATAAGAGTTTTGATTTTTAAGAAACGATTAGAAAATTCGATTGAAACCATTTGCTATCAAGAGAATTGAATGAAGATAAACAAATGTTTAAAGTTAAAAGAGCTTTTTAGAAGCGAGAATATTTAACAATTCCGATTCCACATGATTTGATCGAATTCGGAAACAGGCCTAAATATATATAAATTCAAAAGGTATTACATTTTGGAAATTTGTCCTTAAAGAATAACCAGAATCAAATTCTCTTTTTAAGATATATAAGATATAGAAAAAACTTTATAAAAATCTTTAAAATTTTTCATTCGTAAATATTAACTCTCTAATTAAATGTTAAGTATTTCTAAGTTTAAAAAAACCCTCAATAAAATATTCGAATTTTAGAAAAATGATATTATAAATTTTAGAAATGAAGTTTCTGGATTTTAATCAAATTTCGAAAAATGTATGGAAAAGTCAGACTTTATGTTTCAATCAGTTTTTAGTGTTTTTTAGAGCTGATATACCCCTTTCAGTATTTCACCAGAGTATTATGTGCTATATTGGACACGAGGCTTATAGTATGTGGTTAAATCTACCCAATTCGCCTAAGATCTCTATTTTTACGGAGCGGATTATTTCGAACTATTTTAAGAAATATTTTTCAGCTTTATGAGAAATGGCCCTAAGGCGAGTTTGATTGGGCAAAATAGGAAAAGAGAATTCCTTAATTCTTATGTTGGAGGTCTTTGAAAGAATTGAAAGCGTGGACCAAAATTTAATTTGCCAAATGATTTTGATCAAAACTCGAGAATAATCTAAATATTTCTGAGGGTTCGCGGTTTCGCTAATGATATGATAGCTACATTTGTAAAAAAAAAAAAAAAAAATTTTTTTTTTTTTTTTTTTTTTTTTTTTGGATTTTTTTATTTTTTTAACACAATTTTTTTTTTTTTTTTGTTTTTCCCCCTTTTTGTGGTTATGCCCAAAGGGGGGTTGGGGAGAAATATCTAAGCGTTTTACGAAATTCGTGGAAAGAAGAAGCAGAAGTAATGTTTCGTTCACAATTTACATTATGCCCATACGGAGCTGAGAAGTACTGTTGCGCTTAACAGCACATGAGTGGATCCTATGTTCCTTCGAACAGCTGAACAAACATTTTTGCGCCACATTTTGAGAGCCGTCTCAATCTTTCTGTCTAATACTCTTTCCAGTATATAGCTTACGATCTTATAAACGTCTTTTGAAGTATATTTTGAACAAAACTGCTTTGTTCGATTCGATTTCTACGGGCTAAGCAACTTTCAAAGCGAGTTGCTCAGCCCAAATTCAATATGGTGCATTCCAAGCCGCAGCTTAAGAGCCTTTAGCGAGCATGTACTGTATATTTACACTGTATATTTGGTATTTGTGTGCTGGCTGGGCGGGCATTGTGGCCAGAGTTTTGTATTTGATCAGCTTTTGCGCTGCAGTGGATCCATTTGGCCTTTGCCTTCGCCCTCTACTGGCCCTGGCCACTGTCCAAAGTCTTTTTCGAGCCAGTGCAATCAATCATAAACGAGCTTTTTAGTGCCCACAACCTTTCACTGACGTTTACGATGCACAGAGCGGTAGAGAGAGACAGACAGACGGGGAGAAAAACATTGCTTCGTGTGGCCTGTTTTCTAAAATTTCCACAAGGGACTGATTAGTGATGCAACTATGTCAGGTTGAGCTGGCCAATAGTCGCTGCCATATATCAAAATTCCGGTTTATGCCTAGAGCCAGCAACAGGCTGCAACGGCCACGGGCCACAATTTATCATAGTCCGGGGGGACAGTAGCTAACCCCGGCTATATATACATATACATACATAAATATGTGTGTACGTACCGCCACTTGCATCTCACTACTTGCTGCTTCTTTTTACAGTTGCGCGTCTGGATAAGGAATTTGTGGGGCCATTCGGTCTGCTGTTGCCAGATGTGACCCAATTGCCTGCCACGTTCGATGTTTTACTTGCCAATTTACAGGTGAGTTGGCTACTTGGAATCGGTTTGGGTTTGGGTTTGGGGGCCGAGGGGATATTGACGCTGCCCAAATAAATTGTGTATTTTGTACAAGGACAATATTGGCATTTTTGGCCATATGCGCTGGACACTGGACACGGCTGCTAAAACCAGCGTATGGGCATATACATACATACCACGGCGGAGCCTGGCTAAGGCACATAAATCAACGGTTCTTTGTTTTGAATTAAAGTGGGCAACAGTGTAAACACTTTGTTGTTGCTGCTGTTGTGGATGAGGATGTGGGCCGCTGGCCGCCGTTTCGGTTTGTGCGGTTATAAAAGACGTCGAAATTGCTTTGAAAGTGCTGCCATAGCTGCTAGTTTTTATTATGCTCTCTAATCCAATGAAACTATCGAAGGGTAGATCAGTTAGCCGCTGCTAAGAAGCAGGATTCCCTAAAGAACCCTAAAGTTGAGTTTTGTCTATGGGAACCCTTCTCCTTTTATGACAACCTTGAGGCATTGGAATTTTTATATATTGTACATATATACATGCGATTTGAATTAGAAGGGCCAGTATGATGTGGTCACCTAGGAAATCGTGCAAAAACTCTTTCATAAATGAGGCCTTTCGCGTGTCATACGGAACGACTATAAACATTAAACTGGACAAGCTCGGCCTTAAAAAAGGTATCGTCAGGGATGCAACAGATCAGAAATGATGACCCGTTCGGTTCATTGCTTAAAAGTGGTCAAACAAGCGGTCGGCAATGGAAGCAGAGATGTTGCCACTGGCAACTAAGCTAATAATTCTACACATATACAGAAATCGAGCAGAAAGCTTTCAAAAGCTCCTTCTTAACCCCTTGATTTCTTGAATGGTGTTATTATACTTGGTAAGGTGGTCGATCGGAGCTCTCTCTTTTCAGTGGACTTCTCTTCTCGCCATTCTCGCGCTCTTAGAAAAAGCTCACAGTTGATAACGGAGCGCGAGCGCCTCACCAAGTATGATTACACCAGACTGAGAATAGAGAGCTTTGAAGCAGAGTTCGCCAGCCATAGCCCCTGGGGGTCGAGCGCATTCGGCAATTCACATGCATATGAGCCGATTGCTTGCCGAAGTTATGCTTGACTGATTGGCAAGATAGTTAAACCCAACCTACGCTTCTTCGATAGCATGTCACGTGAAAGTACTTTCACACTTTTTCTCTCCTCTCTTCTTGGTGAACTCTGCTCTAGAGATCGTTGTTTGGGAGTGCTCAACACATTGACACTCAGAATAGTATTAAATTTGGAATATTTGTATTTGTAGGATTAAGCATTGTATGGAGATCGCAAACGGCGCTCGTAAACGAAAATCTCTATACTTAAAAAAAAGCTGTAAAAGCGCTAGCAAAATAATTAACAGAAGAAATACGGAGAAAAAAAAATCGGTTAGGTAAAATTTACACGAAATAAAATATGAAAGAAATTGTTCCTTGTCTTTCAAATCTGTTTCGGCGCTACCGCTACTGGTACTATCAAAAGTCCTTCGCAGCCAGCAAAATACATCTGACGGATTAGTATGACCTTTCCATAAAAATACCTAATTCGACATTATGGCATTTTTTTTTGGCTCACTTTCAGCACACTATTTGGTTTTTAGGTTTGACTTTTACAATAAATGACTTGTTTATGCGCCCAAACTGTTTTTGGAACTCCGTTCTACCTTTGAAACATTTTTTTCCGATTTTTTTGTTTTGCATTATTATTATTGATTGGATTCCTCTTTCTTACCCTTTAAACCATTTTTAAAAATTCGAAATAGTTTAGCAGATATTGGCATTTTGGTGAAGAAGTGTTTTTGCTAAAGCAAGTATTTTACACGTTGAATCTATTTTGATCAGCTATGTTGAAATCGACGCAGAATTGATGTAATTCTGAGCCGTACCTCAATCATGAGGAAAAGCATTTTTTATGCTATTTTTTACATTAAACTACAAAAAAAAGTACAAAATCTGTGAACCGGTTTAAAAGTGGATTAAACCGTTTTAAAAGTAGCTAAGAGCAATATATCAGCCATTATTGAAGCTATGAACTTGAAAATTGGTGTGTGGATTAGTTTTATGAAGACCGATATTTCGCTGGTTCAAGGCCGAAACCCGCTGGACCGGTTCAATTGTGGCTCAGAGCCATATCTCAAAAATTGTTCTAGCAATGAACTTGAAATTTGGTGTGCACTTTAATTATATGAATACAGATATTTTACTGGTTTAATACCGGTTCCGAACCCGCTGAACCGGTTTAAAAGTGATTCAGACATATATCACCGGAACCATTAAACCGATCGTCGTTCAATTTTCACAATATGTTCATGTCGATCAGGAAAGAGTCAAAGGGTGTTTTCCAAGACTTAGAACCGTTTTGAAACCGGTATCAAAAGTTGTTCAGAGCCATATGTCTGGAACAACTAAACCGATCTTCATTAAATTCTTACAGTATATTCAAGTCGACCAGTAAAGTGTCATAGGCTTGGACGAAACTCTGCAAATCGGTTTAAGCCGGTTCAAAAGTGGTACAAAGCCATATCTTAGAAATTATTAAAGCTATGAACTTGATATTTTATGTGGAGGGTAAATTTGTGGAGATAGGCATTTCACTATTTCATGAACGATAATACGTTCTTTGTCTTTCAAGATTAAGTCCGGCGCAAACAGAAAATACATATGTTGGAACTACGTTTAACAAAATAAAATTTAGGGACCAAATTGAAAGCTCTCCCCAGTATTAAAAATCACTTTCGAAAAACCCTTTTGTAGTTAGGTTCCCCCTGCAACCGAAATTTCTTGAAACATTCTAAAAACTTCAAACTGTAAAATACAAATGTCACTAATCATTAAGAAAGATATTTTAAATACAAAAAATAAAAAAAAAAAAAAAAAATTTAAAATAAATCAAAGCAATACGTTCAAAAAGTGGAATTAGGGTCACTGTAGAATCGGATTGAGTGCACAATGCCTCTAGGTATCTCTTTTCTAGGGTAGCCAAAACTCCCAAACCCTTTCCATATTTTTGGACAATTTTTGGCTATTCGCTCTCTCGGTACATATTGAATTTATGGCTTTGGTGCCAAAGCATTGACCGAAATAAAATTGCAAGCCAAAGGAAACAAACAACTGAACGAATGAAAGGCAAAAAAAAAAAATAACATAAAAAAAACCATGACCATAACTAACGCCATTTTGTGCGCGGGACAGGATGGGGAATACGGTATATACCTACCTAGCAAATTGGAAAACCTTTTAATTGTGTCTTTAAATGTTAATTTTCAATTTCAACTTGAAGCGAAAAGTCCACAGCAGCTGCCCCATAACTCATCATACAATCAGCGCAGCAACTTTTGTTTTATGTCACAGCAAAAAGGGCACGGTCGGGGCAGGGCAGAAGGAGAACAGCGATAACCTGGCTCCAACTCCCAGTTTTTTTTTTTTTTGATTCTGTTGTTTTTTGCCGTTGCATTTTCAAGTCAAAATGGCGTCAACGCTGGGGCTAAAGTTCGCGGGCATAATATTTCATGGCAGGACATGGGCCAGCACCTGCCTTTTACTCCATTTGGCAATGGAGAGAAAAAAGGAGCAAATAAGCCAAACGAATTAAATTTTACAGGCAAACAGCGATGGAGCAGGCGGAAGGGAAGCGGTTCGTCGTCTGGGCCATACATATGCCATCGAAATAAAACCCAAACAGGGCTGGCTGCAGTTGCCAAGTGATGTCAACGATTTATTTGATTTAAGACCAACCGGAGGAGCAGGAGCAGGAGGAGGAGAATGTGGTGCCGACCAGTCAGCGAGGTGCCAGTGCCGTTATTGTAAAATGCAGCTATTGAAGGTGAGTTCTGGTGTCACAAGAATATACTCCGGCTTCCATTTGATTCACCCAACGTTTCCGTTTTACAGCTGCACAAAGGCAAAATCAAATGTCGTAGCGCATATTGCCCCTTGGAACTATTTTCCGGGTATGTCAGCCAACAACAAGTTCTACAAGTTGAGGTCATAAATTTCAATCTGCTCCATTTGCGTGTCCTGTCGTGCTTCATAATTCCAGCACTTTCGGTTACAACCCAGCTCCTCCTGGCTCCACGCAAGCAGCCCATATTTTTGTGCTCCGTCCGTCTCATTCGTTTATTTGCGGCCCGCTGTTTTAAGCCAGCCGTGCATCCGTGCACAAAATTCAATTTGCTTGCGCTTTCATTCCGGTTTACCGCCTGCTACGCTTTCATTTCTTTTCGCAAATTCTGGTCCACACATCCCCTGAATCCCTACCCATCCATCCCATGTGCTGTATATACATAACTTTTAATAGTGTTATTTATATGTGGCTGCATTCCGTTGTGTTCCACTCTTTTATTCGATGTTTCTTCCTCTTTTAGTGCACCCGGCCGTATGCTCGATGCCTTGAATGCACTTTTCGCCTGCCCGCAAAATAATTTACGTGTATTTCAGAACGGCAATTTAATTTATGGCGATCACGCGAATTCGATTTCCTGCGAACAATTGCATTCACATGTTTTTTCTGGGTAAGTCAAAGTCACAAAGTGGACGAGAACGAGGCGATTGTTTGCAATATTTAATGCATTTTTTGATCCTTTGTTTGGAGAATGGAGTGATGAAAGAATAATGAGAGTGAAAGAATCGTTTTTTTTTTTTTTTTATTATTCAATGAGAACGTTTTGCAACTGTGAAATAATCTCAGTGTGGAAGTTTTATCACGTAAACTGGGGTTTTAAAGAACTTCGACGGATATCGGAGGATTAAAAAAAGAAATGAACAATCATTATCCAACACTACTAATCATTGACAAGTATTAGCCTCCAAAAGCTACACTGCTAACATAGGAATAGTTCCAAAAACAAACTTACACAAGATTATTTTCCTATTTCCCATAATGTTTGTACTTTTAAGAAGCAAGCCTTAACTTAACTCGTAATTGTTTTAAGTGTTGGCTAATTTTTTACGTTTTCAATTTAAACACAGTGTAAATCACAAAATGCGTCTACAATTTTGCTGTACTCTCTTGTTGGAGTTTAATAGATTTTTTAACTCTCTTGTTGGAGTTTAATAGATTTTTTAACTCCCGATCAATCAATAATACACATACGAATGAATATTAAAAAACCTTGTTGATTTTGTTTTTGATATTTATAACTTAAAAACCTTTATTTGAAAATACTTCGTAAGTCCTCCTTCCAGATCACATATTAACATATTTCGGCACGCTTTATATGAATAAACACACTTTTGAAAAGCTTTGAAAACTAAATGCTTTTGAAAAACTGCCTTATTTATATGAAGCCTTGTGCCGAAATAAGTTTTTATGTCATCTAGAATGAGGCCTTAAAATTGGTCAGACATTGAATTGTAAAGGGACTTGAAATAGTTTAATAATAACGTGCAGTCTTTAATGATTTAATAACATCAAATTGTCTAACATATTCAAATATTTTATGCAAAAGCTATCCCTATACGTTCTCTATAATATTAAGATCAGAAAATTAAGGAGTCCATTCTAATAACGTTTTTGAATTGAAGAAATGAGTAGAAATGTTTTTTAAGGCAGCTCCCCCTGTAGCTTCTGGCATTCATCTTAGCTGAACCGATTTTAAGTTCGAGTACCCCATAAAACTATCAGGCCTGTTCCCATTTCCGAATGAAATTAAAAAGTTAAATAATTGTCGCTTCCATGTAAATTACAAAACGCTTTTCTTTAAGAATGCAGTTTAATATCGATAAAACGAATTCAATGCACAGTTGCTTTCGATTAAAAAGGACGTAGTAATCGACTTTAGAGTTACGCTTACGTATTTACTCTCAATCCAATTTTGTTAATCATCTCAATACTATAACACAGTAAAACACTTAAAATAACACCGGTATTATACCCACAAATTCTAAAAACTTAAGACTTCTTTCTGTATGCATCAACTCATATCCAGCTTTTCAAATAAAGCCTAGGTTCGAGATTTATGGATACTTTTGTATTAGCAACACACAGTAACAACAGTTCTAACTGGATTTGAAATAGATCAAGAAAAATTTCTAGGAAATTCAGAATATAGGGACATGGTCATCTTGAACACAATAACAAAAATGCACTTTAATCGGACAATTGGTTGAGGTACCGCCTAAGGAGTTCAAACCTTAATTCTAGATGTAAATCCCTTTTTAATTAAAAATTATTTGAGTGAAGATGATTAAATGCAGCCGTTGATTAAAAATGGGCCATGATTGCTTTATTGGGTATGAGGTGATGCTAACAAAAGTTTCAAGTTTCAGAATTTATGGGTCTACTTCCGTGGTAACCCAAAAAATTGGATTTTGTCGTTCTGTTTAATTTAAGTAACGTCTTTTTTGATAACTGCAATATTAAAAACATTTGCTTTAAACAAGCAAATCTAAGCGAAAATTGCGCTGAATGGTTACTTTAACAATTCCGAATAACACTGCACATGCGCTGATGTTGAATTTCGAACAGTTCGGATTAATTTCGTTCGATTTTGCTTTTGTTAAAATGCAATTTCTGAGGTACTAGTTTTTTAAAAATGTTTTTAAAATTAAATTGTATGCTCGATATATGAAAAAAATTTTCACAATATATGACATACTTTATAAAGATACCTAAAAGATTACATGTATTTGTGGTAATTGGAAAAAATAACATTTACTTTTCATTCCACTGAATCAAAGGCAAAACTTTTAAAGCCGAATAACTTAATCATTTTTCGACAACAGGAACAGATATTCCTCATCTCCGATTCGGTATGATTTGATCGAAATCGAAAACAAGAACAGGCCTGTAAGTATATATAAAAAAAAAAATCAAGTAAGGAAGTCGGTCAAGCCCGACTTTAATATACTCTGTACCAAATAAAGTTTGTCGCCTTGTGTGGCTCAGTGGGTAGAATGTGTTCCGACTGTGCGGGATGTTGAGGGTTCGATCCCGCCTCGGAATATCTAGTTAAAAGTTTTCTCCTTTTTACACATAAGGTCACCTTTACTGCTGTTTAAGTATAAGGAGTTTATGCTCCAAAAATAAATCTACTTTGTAGAGTCGAATATGGTCGGTTCTGTCTGTTATATATATTTGCACTTATCAAATATAACCTTTTATACCTTTTGTACAGAGTTAAACAAAAAAAACCTAGGCCTAATATCTACCTTGTCTAAAACGTCCAATTAAATGTGGTCTACGGCCTATGCGAGGTCTTACAAGGAAAAATATAACAAATGCTAATTCGGACACCAGTCTTATTTTATTTGTTTATAATCTGGAGCCCCAAATCTATCAGAAAAACCAAATTTCAATCATTATGCAAAAAACAAGCTGAATATGTAATATTATGCCCCACTCGCGACAAAGGCGATGGCTCAAATAGTGCTTTTCATTTTTTGTGTCATGAAAGTTATTATTAAATCCATCTGATCCATTCAAATTAAAAAGTTTTTCATCAGAAAAAAAAAACAACCTACAATTTGAGGAAGCGCTGGTTTTTTGTATTAAATAAACAATGTCGCTGAGAGTAATTAAAAACATGTTAAAGCATATGGGATAGGAGAAAATTTGGCTGTTAAATATTTCCCATTCCAACATAGCAAAACCAACAAGGCTTGATTTAAGCGAAAATCGAACACAATATGAGGAAAGGCTAGTGAAACTTAAGTTTAGTTAAAAATAATCCAACTTTATAATAATGAAAAACTAAACGTTCTGCATATTTTATAAGCTAGTAACAGATGACGTTAGAGTTTTGCCACTGCACTAAAATTACTTTAGCTTTTTATGACATTTTCAACCGAATAAATTTCATTACAATCGAAAACGAAGTTCAAAGAAGAACCCACCCACCGCTATTCTCTCTCGAAGCACGCAAATATTCAATAAATAATGCAAGCAACAGCCAAGCACAAATTCTCAAGTGCCAAGCGCTAACATTGGCATTTTGTTTTGTTTTGTATTTTGTGTGTTTGTTCCCTTCGTTTCAACACCTTTTTTTGGTACGGTGGAACGTTGACAACGACGACAACCGCACAAACTGTGGGAATGTGCATCGCAAATGCTAACGCCATGGCCATAAAATCACTGAAATTCTCCAGTGAAATTATGGTGCTTATAAAACATTTGTTGGTGGCCTGCCTGCTGAGGGAATACAAACAGGAGGAGGTGGAGCAAAGCCAAAGCCAAAAGCAATGCCAGAGCCATGTGGCAATTGGGGAACAGGAGACAAAAGGTTTGGCAGCTGAAATTGGCGCCGCTAATGTTGCCATGGTGGCGGCGTCGGCAATAGAGGGACAGCAGGTTGCTGGTCAATTCACGAGAAGAACAAGAGCAGCTGCTGAAAAAGCGACGACCCAAAGGTACACAAAGCGTCACCGAATAGAAACAACAACAGGAGCAGCAGCAGCAGCAAAACCAGCAACCAGCGCAAAGTCAACGAATGTGCAGGAAACGGAAATACGGCCAACTCTGACACAAACTCAAGCACAAATCAACAAAGCGGAAATATTTGGGCTGCAAAAAAATTGTGTACTGCAAAAGATTTTGCATTTACAATTGCTGGTAAAGGTGAGTTTTCTGTGGTTTTTTATACACTTGCAAAGAGTTTAATAATTTTGCACAGAAGTTTGCAAAGGAAACCTGTTTCTCGGTTAAAAAATAGTTTTTATTAGTGCACGCTGATAATATGTCGAAACCGCTCGGTTTGTTCGGTTCGGTTTAGACCGATCGTTTTTACGATTTACAGGCCTTTCCAGCTTTCACATTGAGTTAAATTACTTGTGGTAAACTCCGTTTTTTCAAATTTTTCTTTGCACGCAAGATATTAACACAAAGTTAAATATTCAAGCTGTAAAAAATAATTAGTTTCAAATTTTACAAAAGGAAAAAATAATTTTTTTCATGTTACTAACACGAACATTTTTGACACAGATGTTCTTTACAGGTGTAAAGAAGACAGCCCAAATTATTGACATGCCTGTAAATTACAATCGTGTAAAAAATACTCGTGTAAGTTACATGAAAAAAATAATTTTTGTCATATGTAAAATTTGTTATTTTCATTTCTGAACATAATTATTTTTTACATTGATGTTATTTATCATGGCGAAAAATAATTTTTCTAGATTTTACGAACCCTGCCCATAACAAAACATATGAAGATGTCCAAAATCTAAAAATGGCAATAATTGAGGCAAGAATAGAACTTTCCCCTTTTGTTAAAAAATTCTGGTGGCCAAATCGAATTTTTGTTCTAATTAAAGTTAAGGGAGGTCATACTCATTACTAAAATAAATGTAAAAAATTCTTTCCTTATTATTTGTCTACCGTTTCTTGGTGATTCTTGAAGTGCTGCTTTAGTTGTGCACCAATCATAAAACGAATATAAAATTTTAACAGAAAATTTGGCATTGCTAGTGTTGTTCTTTTGTTTCTTGTTTTTTACCTAATTTTTGATTCCCTTTTTATCTGCATTCACCAATTGTTACTCTCATTTTTCATACATTTTTTTAAATGATTCGCGAATGGAGACGAATCAATAGCTGCGAATAATATTCGCCTTTGTTTTAACTTATTTTTGATTCTCTTTTTATCTGCATTCACCAATTGTTGCTCTAATTTTTCTTCCATTTATTAAAAAGATTTCCGAATGGAGACGAAACAATAGCTCCAAATTATATTTGCCTTTGTTTTGTTTCTTAACTTATTTTTGATTCTCTTTTAATCTGCATTCACCAATTGTTGCTCTCATTTTTCTTAAGTTTCTTGAAATGATTCGCGAACAGAGACCAAACATGAGCTCCGAATAATATTTGCCTTTCTTTTATTTCTTGCTTCTTAACTTATTTTTGATTCTCTTTTTATCTGCATTCACCAATTGTTACTTTAATTTTTCTTACATTTCATTAAATGATTCGCGATTTGAGATGTAAAAATAGCTCCGAATAATATTCGCCTTTGTTTTGTTTCCTGTTTCTTAACTTATTTTTGATTCTCTTTTTATCTGCATTCACCAATTGTTGCTCTAATTTTTCTTACATTTTTTAAAATGATTCGCGAATAGAGACGAAACAATAGCTTCGAATAATATTTGCCTTTGTTTCTTTATTCTTAACTTATTTTTGATTCTCTTTTTATCTGCATTAACCAATTGTTGCTCTCATTTTTTAAACATTTCCTGAAATAATTCGCATATGGAGTTTAAACAATAGCTCCGAATAATATTTGCCTTTGTTGCAACTTATTTTTGATTCCCTTTTTATCTGCATTCACCAATTGTTGCTCTCATTTTTCTTACGTTTTTTTAAATGACTCGCGAATGGAGACCAAACATGAGCTTCGAATAATATTTGCCTTTGTTTCTTAAATAATTTTTGATTCTCTTTTTATCTGCATTCATCAATTGTTGCTCTCATTTTTCTTATATTTTTTTTTAATTATTCGCGAACGGAGACGGAAGTACTCAAATATCAAATAATATTCGCCTTTCTGAATTCGGGCAAATCTGTTGTCTTTTGCCTAATGAAAAAATGTTGGTTGGAAGAAACATTTGCAAGTGTATTAAAACTTCTGCACACACGAAAGTAGCTTTGCTCCCCCTTTTTTTCCCCCTAGCCAAATGGCCAAATGCTTGACATTTTCTGTTTTCTGTTCCCTCTTACAGCAACACTTTGCTTACATGTGGCAAACGCGTCAAGCTGAACATACCCAACGCAGCTACCGGGCACTGCAGCAACTGCTTAGAAATCAGACCGTAATCAATGTCGAGGAATTGGCTACCTTACAGCCAGAACAAGCTTACATGCTGGGAGCCACTGCCTTGGATTGTTCGATTATGTTGACATTTCAGGAAATCGAATGGAATCAAGAGTAAGTACAAGAAGGCTTAAGAAATCCTCTAGAATGTTTCATCCACTTGCAGTTCGCCCGCCTGCTCCTCCAACCCTGACCCTTTGAAACTGCAGCCCTGGCTGGTCACTGTGCTGGGTCATCAGTTTCTTACCAAGCTCACAGTTTTAGATTTGGACCCCAAGCCTGATAGTCACTTTCATAAATTCATAGAGCAGACACATGAAATTGAAAAGTGCTGCCAAGCATTAAATTAATTAATAAAGTTCACACAGAAACTAAAAGCCCACGCGTCCGCATCCGTATGCGAATGTGGAGCGCATAAAACTGTGCTACAGTTTCCTTCTATTGCTGGTTGCCTGGGTGCGGCAGCCAAACAGGCAGCAGCCGTGTGGCAAACAAACCACAGGACACAGCTTTGGCGAGGGAGAACACGAAAAAAAAACAACAAATGGCTCGCCGTGAACACTCCTTAATTAATTTCCATGCGAAAGGCGTCGCCACAGCAGCAAGTGTGCTCAGAATGGGGCCAAGTTATGTCAGTCGCTTTTAGATCAGCCAACGAAACGGACTCCCTGGAAAATGGGCAACAAAGTGGTCACCTTCACCGAACAGCAATTGGATGACTATCAGGTGAGTTGCTCTTTTCTGCTCTCATTCGTTTATTATTAAATTTGCGCTTTGTTCCCTTTAAAGGATTGCACATTCTTCACACGCAAAGAGATTCTGCGGTAGGAAAATAATAAGCAAAACTATTTCCATTTGATGTCCATTGTTCCGAACAGCCTTTTGTGTTGGCCAACACTTCTCTGGCTGACACACACAAAAGAGCCTCTCATCCCCAACACTTTCTGTTCTGTTTCATTTGCAGCGTTCATAAACGCTTTCGTGAGCTACGTCCGGATTTGGTGCCACGCCAAATGACCGAGGGTCAGGCCTCTAGTGTCAAGGTCCCCTGCGAATGCATTGAAAAGATGCCCGAATTGCGTGAGAATCCTTTTCGACGACGCATCTGTAAGTAAGAAAAAGGGGGACATGTGGAAAAACAGACACACACACTCACGCGCCGCCTCCCATTTCAGGCGAGGCCTTCTCACGCGACGGTCTGGGCAATTTATCCTTTGAGGACTTTTTGGATGCCCTTTCTGTTTTCAGCGAACAAGCGCCGAGGGACATTAAAGTTTTCTACGCTTTCAAAATTTATGGTAAGTTTCGTGTGCCGGTACCAGCACCTTCTCTTCTCTTCCCTTCCCAGCTTTTGTTTATGCATCACAACAGCAACAACAACAACATTTACCAGTTTGCACCATTCCTTTTGTGTCTTTGGCATTTTGCATGGCAACGCTTGGCCTTTGCGTGATAATTTGTGGCCTGGTGCCAGAACCAGGCCCCATAGTTCTTCCAAATGCAGGGCCAAAGTTCAAGGACAGTCATAAATTCTAATAAGCATTTTAATTGAAAATTTTAATTGGAATTTTTCGCAAAAATATCACCCAAAAAAAAGGACAAAAAGTTCTTAATTGATTTTACCTGCGTTGCGTGAGAGAAAGAAAATTGTCTAGTAAGGGGGAAACACTGTCAAGTATGGGTTTAAAAATAGTATCGAGTTCGGAAAGAAGAAGTAGTGTGTGGATCGTACGAACAGCTATTGAAGTTATTAATATTTATCATTCGAGATCGCTTGAGAAATTATTTTTTGGGCACTTGAAACACTTTGTCGATCATGATTCCAGCTGCCACTCAAATGAATGATATGTCGGTTGTGTGGTACATTTTTCTGCACTTCTTTGTTATTTGCGCCGAGTAGTTAGTACTAAGTAGTACCTCTTCCCACAGTGAAAGTGCAACAGTTGCCTTTAGGTGCCCTTTGTAAGATTGCAGTTTCGAAATGGTTTACTATTTAGAACAATACCCAGACTTTTGTCATCATCGAAAAAATCTACAAAACTTTGCGAAAAGGCTTAATTGCAAAGTCATTAACAAGAGTGTGCAGATTAATGAATAAATAACACTTCTTGCTTCAACTTGCCCTGTTTTGAGAAAATCGCTTTTAATGTATCGTCAAATTTATCTAAATTGGAATTATAGCGCTGTTCCACTGCAACTTATATCATCAACAAATTTTCCTGTTTCACTGCATTAAACTTCTTCAATGTTAACTTTAGATGTTAACTTTAATGTTAAGTTAAAATTTTGATGACAACCAGCTGAGCTGCTTTGTTTTAATTATAATTCTTAATAATTATTTTTCCAGATTTCTATAATTATTTCCTGATGGTACTGTGACCACAAAACAGATTTTTTATTTAATTATTTTTTTTTAGAATTTAGGTTACCACCAAACCCGTAAGTAATGTAGGATATATAGGTGGAAACGCTACCCAAAATATATATTTTTATGTATCAAATTAGCCATAAAAATGGCGCAAGAAAATGCCTTGAAAAGGCCAGAGAAAACACCATAGACCAATATTACTCGGTCGCCTTCATTTAACAGAGAAATTTATCAGCTGTTTGTTGTCATTTTTGCTCTCTGAGTAATTTTATGACAATGTCCGTCTCGCTCTAACCACCGTGTATCCCTTATGCGTACTATAAATTGAGTAAAGTATTAACCAGGAATGCAAACAGTTCGAAACTATCGTCTGAACGAGAAGAACGCATAATAATCTCTCTAAAAACGTAAAATAGATAACACAAAAGTACAGCAAAGGATCAATTTAGATTAACGAGGTAACACTAACACTATCTTAAAAAAATTGGTCAATTTTAAGCTACAATATCGTAGTGTTTACTTCATTAAACTCATGGATAAACTGAACCGAATCGTATTACTAATCTGATTTTGGTTCGGTTCAGCATTTTCAAAAAATCACCGGTTCGGTTTACGGTACAATTTGGTTCGGTTTGGTTAAGAACCGGTTGGCAACCCTGCTATTAAGATGTGTACTATCACCTTACAGCACTCAATTCTGAGAGCCGTCCCAATCTTTGAGTCTATTATTCATGGTCTGTGGTAAAGTTAACATAGAAAGACAATTTGAGACGCCGCCTACCTTAAAATTCCAAATTAGTCAGCTGTTTCGCTCTCTCTGTTGTAATTTCTTTCACGCTCTAAAAACAGTCTTTTCCTATAAATATTATAAGTTGACAGAAGTATCTACATGATAATTATCTTTTAACATCACTCAAAATTAAGCGGCGTTTCAGAGTGGCCAAGCCTTCCAGAGAAACTGATATTGTATTTGGGTTTCACTCAAATGTTACCTGTTTTTGTGAAGATAGTTGTGGGAGCTATCAAAATATTAATAAAATATCGATGCTTTATATTATATTTCTGGGATGTATTCAGTTTGTACAGTAGTTCAATAGCTTAAAAACAACAAAGTTGGTGCTTTATATGGCAGCTATATAAAATAATGGTCTAAACCAAGCGAATTAACTCGGCTATTGATGCTGATCAAGAATATATATAGTTTAGGTGTCTTGTGCCTGTTACATACATATATGTACGAACTTAGTATATTCTTTTTACTCTATGAGTAACGGAAATACAAATTTTGCAAAATAAGAGTTTGGATTCCGACTTTGGCGGGCATGTCATTTAATGATTCTCATCTATCAGCTAGAATAACGGGAGGAATCACATTAAGGCCTATTCTTGTTTCCGAATTCGATTGATCGGAATTGATAAAAGTTTTTATTTCCAAGAATGAAAATTCGGTTAATATATTTTGCCATCAATTTTGCCATTTTTCGGTTTTCTTAACCGGGAACATTTACTGACTCCGATTCCGCATGATTTGATCGATAACGAAAACGGGAACAGGCCTGATTAATTACACTAGGCAACAGCCAAAAAAAGGTTCTATTGGAAACCAATTTTTTTTATAATTATAAGCTCATAGAAGACCGAACGAAAATTGTTCGAATACGATATAAAGGCTAGAAGCGCTATGTTTTTGAACCACCGTGAGGCAATAAGATACACTGGTTAATCGCAACTAGGCAAATGTTGAAAAATGTTGGGCCCTACCGACAAGAAGTGGCCACGCTCTTCTGTCGTTGCTCCACTCGCCGCTAAAGCGCGAGCATACGAATTCACAGACAAAGCTTGCGGCATAAGCAAGAGTCAATTTGGATTTCTTCTCCTTTAAGCCTTAGGCTGCGACTGCCCAAATACAAACGCAACTTTGTTGGCGATTGCGAGTCAACTTTTTTGTTGATGTCGACTGATTGAAAAAAAAGACGAGATTCTTTATATGTATTAATGTGTGCTCTTTCAGATGTGTTCCCTGATCTAAAGGAACTTGGACCGTCTACTTTTGTCTGCACGATTTTATATTTATAAGTAGCACTTTAAATAATAGCTCAAAAATCAATTTGCTGTCTTACAGCGATTATATTAAATCCACTCCTAGTAAAATGTATAGAAGAAATATGCAAATCAAAACTTTTGCAGCTGAACAAGAAACTTCCTTGTGGTCAATTCATGTGATTAATAAACTGAGCAAGCAAATAGGTCCGGGTCTGCGTTGAACGCATGGGGTTCAAAATTTTCAAAATTCACTTTTCCAAATTGAATACAAATGTTGAAGCTGCTTTGGCATTCATTTAGAAGAAATTTTGTGAAAATATTTTCAGGAAGAAACAGGCAGTAGCCAGCAGCAGCAGCTGCGTGGGTGTGTGTGTGTGTGCAAGGGGCAGCACTTTGTTTCAATGTGCATTATTAGATTGACACAAATTGAAATGCGCAGCAAGGAGTTTGCACACACACACATAAACGTACGCACATAACTTAGTTGTTGCACACATCACTTGACTTTTGTGCAAAGAAAATGTCAAGTTGTGTCAAACAATGCGCCCCTTTACCTTTCTCTCTCATTTCTGTGAATGTTTCTGATGTCTGACGTCTGACTCTTACTTTACAGATTTCGATCAGGACGGCTTCATTGGGCATGCTGACCTCATGTCCTGCCTAACAACAATGACCAAAAACGAGCTAAGTCCGGAGGAGCATCAGCAGATTGCCGACAAGGTGATTGAGGAGGCCGATGTCGATGGCGATGGAAAATTGTCCATACTGGAATTTGAGCATGTTATACTAAGGGCCCCCGACTTTTTGTCCACTTTTCACATAAGAATCTAAAATGTCTAATTTATTATTATTATTTTAAATTTTGTTATGTTCAATTAGTGTGATTAAGTCGGCTGACACTGTGCATGTCAAATGTCATTTACAAAATTTATAAGCTCCCCAGCACATATGCAGGCACTGACCTGACCCCATTGCTGCTCTCCGTCGTAGCCGTCAATGAACATTTGACCAAAGGGCATGCAGTGTGCATCCCCGCCGTTCAAACTTTTATCAATACATAAGCAAAAATACGATTGGCATTTAATTAGTGTAATTGCCAACTGGAAAAAAAAAACTATAATTAGTTGCTAACTAAATCGCACGTTCAGTTGTTTTTTCTTCTTTTATTTTTTAAATCACGTTCAATATTTAATTTAGTTTACTATTTAATAATACGCATAATTACATACATATTAATTGGTTTAAATTTACGCTTAAACATTACAAGAAAGTCTCTATTACAAGTATAAGCCATAATTGTATTGTTTATATCGTAGATTAATTATACAAAAAAAGTAAACCATTTGCATGAGATGAAATTGTTTTCAATTTGAGTTTGGAGTGTCGATTTTTATATCGTCTTTCATTAGAGCTGAGAACTGAACCAAAAATGGCTATACACAAAAACAACAACACTTAACGTTATTCAACTAATTGCTAGAAGTATGCTTTATACGATTTCAAAAATTATTGTTATGGCTTGAAGAGTTTGTTTATACAATTTTTTTCGTATACATTAAGTGATATATATTCAATAACTAATTCTACATATTTTTTAGTTGGAATAGCTGCTGTTGTTGGTTGACCAATTTATATTTTCATACTTTGCTTAAGTTTCTATTTCTTTTTCGTTTTTTTTAAACATTCATTTTGCATTGCCTTGTGAAGAATGTGGCTGTCTTTTCAAGATTTGTTACTCGTATACATGGTTTACATTCATTATAGTCTTTTAGGTTTAAAATATTCATTCGTGTTGGACAAGTGTTGGGTGGTGCTGCTCCTTCTTCTTCGACGTCTTAAGTTTAGTTTAGGAAGATTTGTGTCATGTCTTTTTTTTTCTAAAAGCCCAAGTATTCGATGTGAAGGAAACGTTTCTTCAAATTCTTACACTCGTTTACAAGGGTTGTGTCTTGGCTAAACTGCAGGCCCACTAGCAATAGGTAGGTGTCTTGACTTTTTTCTAAAAACTAAAGTTGGGTCTGTTCCTTTACAAGATCTTATACTTGAGTTGGAATAAAGAAGATGCATTTCTTTAGTAAAAAAAAAATCAGATGAAACGAGATCATAAGTGGGAGTAATAATGAAGAAACTATATATATTAATTACACTATTCAACAAACAAAACGCGATATGGAAGAAATAAATTGTGCAATAACAGCTGATACTTTCTCTTAAAACGCACTTAAGCAAATGTGTTGTACAAATATGAAACGTTTTTTATAGGTCTTATTCTGATTTTTATACACTTGAAAAGTGTAAATTATTTTATGATTTTTATGAAACAATAAGGCTGGGTTCACACTGTTCGACGGATGAGACATGACAATCTAGTAGGCCCTTATATTGTCTTGTTTTCATTGTGAATAGCTTGTCATTTGACATTCAAAAGGCTTTCTAGATTATCTTGTGTCATGCGTCGAACATTGTGAACTCAGCCTAAGTATTGTTTCTTTATAAAATAAAGTTTTACCTTCTTTTATTGAACTTCCATCCATCCCACATTAACTTAGTCCGCATTTACACGATGAAGTTTCCTTCATGAAGTTCGTCATAAGGTTTTTGTTTGTGGGTAAGAGGTGAAGAGGGGCTGCCAAAACTGGCAAAGCTTCATGACCTACCGTGGCGTGAAGCTTTTCGATATTTCTCCTTTGCTTTGTTCCGATTGAACTGATGCATTAAAATCGAACATCATGATGCAAACTTCTTCATGTAAATGCGTATGAAGTTTTGAGGATGCTTCAAAACAAACTCGAAGAGAGCTTCATGAACCAAACTTTATCGTGTAAACACGGACTTAGTTTCTGGCTACGCCCTTGGGTGACAAAAAACACGGACTTACAGCCATGTTCTGAATTCCACTTCCACAAAAGTTTTGTGATTTCAAACCGGTTTTTGCACCAAATTTGGTCTTCAAATCACAAAACTTTTGTGGAAGTGGAATTGAGAACATGGCTGTTAGTTTCTGGCTACGCCCTTGGATGTGACAAAAATTAAGACAAAATAATATTTAAAAAAACGAACATTCAAAACATTAAAAAAACTTGTTCACTGAAAAATGTGTTATAAATGCATCGTATAAGATTCTAATATAAGACTTATCTAAGACCCAACTCTATTATCTAAATCTCTAGCCAGTGTAGAAACCCCCGCAATTAGTAACCTTGGTTTGTGTCTGGGCTAACAGTTTCAATCCCTCTCAATTGGTTTGGCTTTCGTTCTAAAACTCATGATTGGAAAACCCGTAATCCGAAAAGCTTTCGAAGCTTTTCAACAAATTTCAGTAGACCGAGGAATTGTGATGCTCATAGTTGGCGGCGGCAGCAGCATGATGCAAATACGAAGGTATTGCCGTGGCATTTAATTCTGAAGCACGCCGCCTTAAAGCCGCAATACTATGACCCCGCCACACATCCTCATCAGTGGCGTCCGTTGGTGATTGCATCGATTGGTGGCAATGAGGCAGCAAATGGGCATTGTTGCCGGCGCCACTTTCCTGTTGCTGCTGCTGCTGTTGTTGTTGTTGCTGTTGGGTTGGTGTCGGCGGTGCCATCTAAATGGTTGTGATATAGGATAATATTTTAGTCCAGAGACAGTAAGTGGTGAAATTGGTGAAATGCCCTTTACCTGTTGTTGTTGGTGATTTTGCTGCTGCTGTTGTTGTTGGTGAGCTTGCTGCTGCTGCTGTTGCTGTTGTTGGTGAGTCTGCTGTTGCTGCTGCTGCTGGTGAGATGGTTGCTGTTGTTGTTGATGCAGAGGCTGGAAGTAAACATTTACAGTACAGCAGCTATGTTAATACACTAACAGATGTGTTATTTGATGCTTGTTTTAACAGTCATTTCTCTAGAGCCTTGCAAAAAAATTCATATAATTAGAATAGATGTTGGGCTATAATGGATAAAATTTAAATACATCAACAGCTCTTTATTTTGTAAATATATCGTTAAATCGATAAACGTCTGACTTCAGAGACCTATTTGGTCCCTTTTCGAATATTGCGCTTTTGACAGATTTGTTACAGAAGCATTGTTATGTGCTCTGTCGAATTGGCCAGATAAATGCTAAATCTTGTGCCTGTGGTGACCACAAGAAATACGTGAGGGCCAAATGTACTTGAAATCCGTTTCTCTAAAGATGATATAGATTCTTTCCATTGTCCCACAGAACGTACATTAACAAAGGAATTTTTGAAAAGGTCTTTAAATTGTGGCGTTAACTATACAACCTATGCCAGCAAACCAGGTTTCAATTGAACGAGCATTTTCAGCTGGGCTAAACAAAAGAAGTGGGAGAAGGACTCCATCGCTCTCTCTGAAATAGGTTAAGTAAAACTGGCGTAATCATGGCTAACGTGTCAAAAAACGTGGTTTCAAGAAAAACGCGCTTAAAGTTTTGAGCAACAAATTATATTATATTAGCCAAAAACATTGCTCCACTAAAAATGCTATATCTGCTAAACTATTTTGAATTTTTGAAAATGGTTTGAAGGTGATGAAAGGGGAATGTTCAAGCTTTAATAATAATGCAAAACAAAAAAATCAAAAATTAAATATTTTTAAGGAACAAAAATTTTTTTTTGAGGAAAATATTACCAAATATTTTGTAACTTCAAATTGGATTTTATAGCTTCGTATTGGTTTACTTTATAAGGATAAAGGATATTTTAGATTTTTATTTTTTCACTCAGGAAATAATCATTATGGTTTGAGTCAGAAATAAAAATTGAAAATAATGATTTTTTTTGAGTGAAAAAAATAAAAAATACTGATTATTTTGTGATTTTTAAAATTTCACTTGAAATCAGGGAATAATACCGTAACCAGAACCGTTATCCGAAATAAGCCGTTTTAAGTCGGTATCGAAACCGGAACCGATATTACATTTTTTTTGAGAACCGAAAACCGTTTACCGTTATAATAGGAACCGAAAAAACTGGAACCATACCGACAAGCTCATACCGGTACTGTTTCGGTTTCTATATTTAGCTATAATTACACTGAGAAGAAAGTCTTACATTTCAAAAATTCGACCTTAGAGAATAACCAGCATCTAATTCTCTTTTTAAGATATATTAGATATAGAAAAAATGTCTAAAAAGTGTTAATTCTTTTATTTGCTAAATATAAGCCCTATAATTAAATGTAATGGATTTTTAAGTCTTAGAAAAATCATTGTTTAACAATAAACATTTTAGAAATGAAATTTCTAGATATTATTCAAATTTCGCTACACAAAAAAAATCTGGTTTAATATTTCGAAAAATTTTATGACAGTAAAAGCTAAGGCAGATTTAATGTTCAAAACTGTTTTTGTGTTTTTTTGAGCTGATTTGAATATTTTGGCTGCCTTTTATGAGCTATTTTGGACCAGATTTTAGGGCGACATAAGAATAGAGATTTCCTAAATTAGAGGTTGTAAAGATACCACTGAAAGCCTAGACAGGATACGTTTAACGAAATTGTTCGTCCAATAATAAAAATGGCTAGAAAAAGGAATATTTAAAAAAAATCGTTTTTTAAGAGGGATATTCTTAGAACCCTTTTGTAGTTCTATTACATCCATTATTTCTTGGGATATCCGTATCGGAACCGAAAACCGAAATAAACTGAAAACCGAAGTAGTACGTACCGGAACCGGTATCAGAACCGCTATCCGTTTCGGTATTAATCCCTGCTTAAAATGATTACAGTCCCTAGAAAATAGTCATTTTTTGCTAGGCTGGGTTCACACTGTTTGACGCTTGAGACATGACAATCTAGTAGGCCTTATGTTGTCTTGTTTTCATTGTGAATAGCTTGTCATTTGACATTGAAAACAATACAATATAAAGGCTTACTAGATAATCATGTCTAGCACTCTCTATGCTCAAATCATGAAAATCATTTAGAATAACTTTCACCCCTTCTAAAAACTGAACCTGAACACAGCCAAGTATAACCTATTATATTCTGATTTTTGGTATATAAAAGCTTTTTTAGTTTGTCAATTGGAAAACAATTGTCGAGTCATTGTGATTTTACGAAAAAACCTATTGGAACTCTTTTAAATAATCAAAATGTTGGCTTGATGCCATACAGGCATGTTCCGGTTTTCTCCAAATAATGGTTAAAATGGTCAACCAAGAAATATTCTATATTCTATATTCTCCAGTAGAAGCGGTATTTTATGATTCTAAGGTAAGCAACAGCTTGACAACAGCATGAATTTTCCATGTTTGGTTAATATCTCAACCGATTATTGTGGAATAATCCCTTAAGAACAAACTCCTGCATTTGGCAGTTCAATATATCTATGCGAAACTCGAATATTTGTGTTCCCCCTTAGATTAAGGGTTGTGACTTACCATTGGCTCGCCATTCAGCTCGTTCTGTGTGGCATTGGGCTGTGTGGAGAGTGGCGGCGGCGTCACCGATGAGCAACTGTTCATATTGGGCGGCGTAGTGGCGTTCGGGGAGCCGCTGGGGCCGCAGCTCACCCCGCCCACGCTGTGCTGATACATCATTGAGTCGCCTAAGGATAGAGAAATTAAAATGAAATTACACAAATGTACGAACTGACGTCAGAACTGTAACAAAGAAAACTTTGAACAAAATAAAAAACATGTCTCCAAAATGTCAATTAGCACAACTATACGAAATCAAACAAAAAAAAAGACTACAAAATTGAGGGAAAAAAATGCCTTTGGGTATTCCTGAAAATTAAACGACTGCCTGTTAATTGAACGAACAAATAAGCCGGCAGCTCGAGACCATTATAAATGATACGATATCTGTTTTTTTTTGGGGCTACCGAAAATAATGAAACGAAATTCTCGTGTTTGGGCAATTGTCAACTGAGAACTGGATTGTATCCGAAAGCTAAGCAAATAATTCCACGACTAAAGCCAACTCAAAAAAAAGTGTCAACGTGCGGGCAGATGGAAAATTTACAAATCGAGGCATGTGATGTGGATTACGGGGGGTGGGGGGTGAGCCTGACTTAACACCTACCCAATGCATTGAGACCATAGTGCTGATAGCTGCCCATGTTAATGCCCGAATTGAGGCCGCTATTCAGCGTGGACGAGAGCGGTGACGATTGATTTAGTTGGCCAAAGCCTTTGCACAGAAATGCAATAGCATCAGCAGCAGCAGTAGCAATTAGTAAGAGATTAGTTAAGGCATGTTGAATGCTTTTCAAGTTAAACTACTCACCTGCTGTCATGGGATTGACACCGACGCTCCAGCGATCACCACCAAACATGCCAGTGCCGCAGAGTCCATCGCCCATGGCTATATTGGTGATATTTGCCCCAAATGGTGGTAATCCATGGGAGGGCAATAGGGCACCCGGTGTGCGAAACACATTGGTGGTCTTCTTGCGTTTCTTCCATTTGGCGCGACGGTTCTGGAACCAGACCTGCAATACGGAGTAGCGAAAAAGTGGTTTAGAGATTTTAGTACGTACAAGGAGATCTTGTTAAGGTCTAAGATTAAGTATTTCGGCGAATTAAAAGAAATTCGTTCACAAAATTTGCCCCTGATATAATGAAGAAAAATACATAGATGGTAAAATCCGGTCAAACGTTTCCAAAAATTACATATTGCAACCAAGAAACCGAATCATAGTTCGGTTCCGGTTATCTTAACGTCATACTGCAAAGTCGAATACCAAATATGGACAGGGTATCCAAGAACTTTGACCTTTATAGGTGTGTCGAAAGTGGAATGCACTTGCCAGTTCTAAAGCCACACTGATAAGGTCTAATAAATAAAATATCTTGCTTTACAGCCCCAAAAGGCCAGGCCGAGCTTCTCTCAATCTTTTGGCTTGTGGCACAAGAGAAAGGAACTTACACTTTAACGCCGAATCCGAACGGCAGATGTTGGCACTGGACCCTGTGCCGGAAGCTTTTTCATGGCTAGTTACTTCACAGCTGGCGCCAATAGCTTGCGAAGACCGGATGTGTAAAAGTTTTTAAAGAAAAAACTGTTTTATTAGATATTCCAAAGCAGGATCGGGAATTTTTAAATAATTTCTGAGCATTTAATTCGAAAATAATAGCGATAGTAGATTAAGAATGAATCATGGTATGAAATCTTTACAAACCAGTTGCCATGAACGAAATAATAAAATATGCTGCGATTTCTCAGTAGGTCGAAATTTACACGATGAAGTAAACTTCATGAAGTTTTCTAAAAAGCTCTTGCTTGTAGAAAAGAGGTATAGAAGGGCAAGCTACCCCCCACCACACCTCTTTCGCACAAACAAAAGATTTTTCAGAATCTTCATGAAGTTTGCTTCATCGTGTGAGTCCGGTCTAAGTCAGTACCTAGATTAGATTTAAAGTTTTCTAATGATGCTGAAGTTTCTGAAAAAGACTCGATCTAATTTACCATAATTTGTTCTTTTTTTCGAACATGGTTCCGAGGGAAAGATATCGATACATATGGAGTCTAAACAAAACTTACCAAGCGCTGGCCGATAAGCAAGCGAGGCAAGGATATACTTGATGTCTTACAATCGTAGAGGACAGGTAAATAAACAGGAGCAATTCATAGAGAGTCCCTAGTGCTCCGAGACTTTTATAAGTAAAAACAACCTTAAATTGGAATCAGAGCTGCAAACCACTGCAATTTCGATGGGGGTTCTATTCGGGGTTTCAATCTTTATCCTTCGCTAGGGGTTCGGTTTCACAACCGATTTCTTTCAAATTGATTGCATTTTATATATTTATGTACTGTGCTACCCTTTACAGAATATAAAATGCCGCTAGTTTGGGACTTCCAACAAGTTAAGAAAAAGTTTTGAAAAAGTTACTACAGCTAAGCCAAGCAGCACCGGATCAATTTGAAAAGTCATTCAGGAGATCTAAAGCAAGATTTCTCTAAAACGGTGCCTTGGTTAAATCGTTTCCAAGACCTTGCGCAGCCGTTATAGTCAATAAAGGCATCGCAACTAAAATTAAATTTATTGAATAATCTAAATTTAATGAAAATTAGCTAAGAATAATTATAATTATAATTATATAATTATAATTAAAGTGAAATCGGCAAATAAAACTATGTTTTTTTCTTTACTTATTTTTTAGAGTCTTCTCATTCTAAAATCGTACTCAAACGTTTCTAAAACTTTGAAAAATTTGCTTGTGAGGGTGGTCCAATTTTTTTTTCGCAGCTTATACACGGGAGTCGAAATACCTAAAAATTACTTCTTTACTCTAGTGGGATTCGTGTAACTAATTTGATTTCTTTGTGTCCATGAAACCTGCAGAAAATACGCCCCTTCTTGGCCTATAATAAGAAATAAGTTATAGCAGCGTAATCGTAATTTAGAAACAGTGACGGAATATTTAAAGTAACAGTGTTATTTGACTTTATCACAGATATTTCGATAACTCTCATCTCTAACTTATAGTGTGACCGTATACTCACATACAACCTTTTAGAGAATTGCTGGACAGAATTATTTTTTCTAAGAATTAAACCGCCACAGCACGGCTTCAACAGTCATAAAGTAAGAGGAAAATTCATAGAAGTATTTAATAATTATGCCTAGGTAAATAAAATTAATTAATTTACTTGGAGGTGCCATTGCAATTTTTTAACATTATTATCAAATAAGAGTTAGTTGGAAGACTTCCAAAACAGCGATATACGAGGAACCTGCTCGCTTTTTGGTCTTGGTACATTTGTTGTTTAAAGTTATGAGACCATAACAAGCCTGACCTCGAGCCGATTAAACTCTTTTTATAATTAAGAAATATCTTTTTTCAGCAGATAGATTTTGTACTTGTTATTTGAATTTTGGAACCAAACCCCATAAATAAGAAAAGGGTTTGGTATGGTTTCGGGTTCTCGTGATTATTTCCAAAGGGATTCGGTTTCCTGTTCGGTTCAGGCATCACCGGCTCGGTTCCGGATCGGTTTGCAGCCCTGATTAGAACAGTACATATTGGATCTTCTACACCAAGAAAAACGCGAACGTTTTTAAAAATTAACCTTACGCTAGCAGTGGAAGTCAAATATCTTTCACTCAGACTGGATTTACACGATGAGAATTGAAGAGGCAGATTCGAGCAAAAAAAATTTTGGTTGCATACTTTTGAGCTGAGAGTTCCCATTTTAGGTAATATTAGGCTTGTATGATATTTGTCTTGCAAGAATACCCGAAAAACCCCTGCTGCAAAATTGCAAAATTCGTGAAACTAAATTCCAAAAATAATTTTAAAATCAAGATTTCCCTAATGTATACAGAGTATTTAAAATGAGTAATTATTTTAACTGGGCTTTAAGGCAATTTAATTCATCTTTCAACGATTGGGAACTGCATCTATATTTAAAGAGCGAAAAACCCTTTAAGATTTGGCTGCTTGTTAAGTAACTCCTTCTCCTGATTCTCTTGCTTTGCTGTCTGCTGCTTGTACTCTTCCTCTTTAACCGAGGTCTTAATCGAGATCAATTACCGTCGTGACAGTCAAAACATGTCTCGACAAGCACACACACACACACATTTACATGCGCATAAATTCCATATGTAAATTCTTTAACAGCAATTTGCCTGGCCCCTCCTGTCCGCCTTTTCCGACTACTGTCCGCCATCTTTGGTCAGCCTACAAGCTTTTGTCTTATCGTCGAGGAGAGGTCGAAGCCCATGTCGGATGTGTTCATTTCCAAATTGGCATTTCCATATGCATAAGAACGAGGAGGCGAAACAACGTAGACATGTTGAGGTTTTGACATTTACAAGGCAACCGAACACACACACACTCACACATTCCCACACACTCAGGCTCCACCGAGTAGCTGCAACTTGCTTCAAATGGCCACACTATTTTTTTTTGTACACTGTTTTTTTTTTTTTTTTTAAGTGAAGCAAAATAAAAATTCAGCGGTTGACTGACTGATGACATGAAAACGATTTTCCCGTTGCGATCAGATCCACATCAAACGCGTCGGCATCGGGTTGACAACTTAACCGTTGATATATTTCGTGGCAAATCTTGAGCTGTCAGTGTGCCGCTTGTCCGCCCCCGTCTGTCTGTCTGTCCGTCTGTCTAAGCCAGACTAATGGCAAAGGAATACGCCAAAAGCACCACAGAACAGAGCAAAAAGAAAAATGGCAACTTTCAGGCAAAGTGACTTTGCTTGTAAGGCTTTCTGATGCTCTTCTCGCTGATGGTGTCTCCAGGGGGTTTGTCATATGTCGGGCAAATGCGGGCAGACAGGCGGACCCAAACTATAAACAGCTCGCTGTCTCTCAATGTTACACCAGGGACGCTAATGCTAAAAATAGGGGGAGATTGTGGGGGGGCGGGGGGAGAGAAATGGTGACAACGACCTTGACTTGTTTATGTTTTTTACGTGTTTATGCGTCGCTCTATTCATTAACTTTTAATTTAATAATTTAAGGCAAAGTCTCACTGTCTGCTCGGTCTTTGTTGCTGTCTCTCTCGCACTCTGTGCACTCCGGGGTAAATTAAATTTTGCCTGGTATTTTATTTTGCTTGCCACTTTCGTATGTTGTGTCGGCTTTTGCCTACTTTTCTTATGAAAACAACAAAAAGCAAAAGTCATTGCCTACTTTTGGGCGCCCGGCCATTAAATTGGCATAACGTGCATGACGTGCCCGGCACGTAAATAGGCGTTAAAATGTCGGTTAAACAAAACATTTATTTTTTTTATGCACACCGCCCAATACACAACAAATACATATTCAGGTTGAGGGTGTGTGCGTGTGTGTGTGCGTGTGATTGCCAGACAGGCAGACAAACAAAATGTGATTTTTTTTTCTCTGGTTGCGCCCAATTTGAACCGTGAACCCAAAATGCTCCTTATGTCGCGCGTTAAATTGTGTTTTGACTGTAATTTTTTAAGCTTCACCCTTATGCATAAATTATATGCTGCCGAGTGTCTGATTTGGCATGTCGAGGGTGTCTTTCGATTTATGGTTTGAGATTCAAAATGCAACTGGGCAAACGAGTTAAGTGAAGTGGGTCCTTGGCACGCTTATTGTGATTATGAGCAGCAGAAATTGATTAACTGCTCTAATCGATAATTTATACAATTCACTAGCTAATCTGGTTTTGCGGCCAAATAAACATTTAGTGAAGGCAAATTTATAACATAATTATAAATGAAATTTACGCTTCTTTTGCCACCAGAAAAATGTATTAACCCTTGATGGAAATTTCTACCAAACGTAAACTTAAACTTAATAAAATTTTATAAATCACAGACGCCTGCCAGTTGCAGTGATAGTTGCTGTTCGCTAAAATTAATTACTAATTTGTCAAAGCACAACAAAATCTCATGATCATGATCATTATGATCAAATATGATCAAATATCATTATTTGCCCTTTTAAGTATGCTAGCTTTATTTTCTATTAAAGAAAATTACACACGGCTGCGAAATTTGACTTTTCTTGTATGTAGAAGGGGTATTGGTGACTTAAAGTGATTCTTTTGTAGATTATTGTCGTGTGCTTAACACGAATCTGTTTGGGAAAATGCTTCATTAAGTTTGGAATTGAGACAATAAGCCATGATTTGTTTTAAATTTTTTATAAAATAATCGTATACTACTATTATTTTGCTTAGAAACAAGTTATCAAATCATACGTTTTTTATACACTTGCAATGGGTATATTTATTTTGTCCAGTTGTTTGCAATGCATAGAATTTTTTTTTTTTAAATGGACAAATTTAAAGGTAATCAATATTTTCTTTAAAATTTGGAATTTATCAAAAACTGATATATATCTATCTGTAAGATCAGTTGGTCTGAGTTATTGCAAGTGTATTGAAACTTCGCCACAGACAAAGTTAGCTTTGCCTTCTCGTTTTAAACAAGGATATACTCGAACAGTCTTGTGTTATAAATATTTATAAATATAGCATAAAAGGGCAAACATTTCCGGTAAACCACAAACTTCAGACAGATTGGTAGGCTAGCTTTTTTTCCGTACTAATAATTATTTTATCTAATAATTTTCCAAGCTTTATCAAAACCTGCACACAACGGAACACAATCGCATACTAATCAACTCAATCGCAGTCTTCATCTAAAAAGGTCAGTGGATTAGTGAATCATGAAGACGCACTATGTTGGGTATTTTGTTCTTGCTAAAGGGTAATATTCTATAATATAATATAGAACCTACTTAATAGTGTGAGCTTTTATGTCCCAGCAAGAAAAACATTGCGATTTCGACTTTATCTGCGATTGTGTGTTTTCATTTTGTATTCTATGCAGGGATTACAATAAGTTCTATCCTCTTCTCAGTGGTAACACTGTCGAGTGTCTCAGATCACTTATCCTACACAATCTAGCTCTTGCACAAATAATCTACTCTACATCTCAGGAATTCCCTTCCGGCTGGGAGCAGGGGCGCAGCTGGTTATTGAGACTTACTAAAGTACCTCCACCGGATCGTAAGGTGTTTATTTTTCTCTTCTGTTTTCTCTTAATGTTTTATGTATTTCAAAATAAATGAACTGTCATTGGCTTGCCAATCAAATGTACCAAACTATTTTTCTCAATGTACATCAAAAATAATGCGACACAAAGCCGCTCTGACTTACTTCATCGAACGCTGGCCAGCGTCAGAAAATTGGATTGCTCTCTTGGCATGCGTTCGGCTCGTGAATTTTTGCACTTAATTATCAAATATATTTTAACATCAGAGTGCACAATGGTATTTTTAGAACGGAGCGCTCATCATTAAGAAAAAAAGAGTTTTGTTCAGGCAGCCCTGATACAAACACAAACACAAAAAGTTAAGGAGAATATTGCCTTAAGGCAGCTGCCATTATTGCCAAAAATATGCGTCCGTTGTGTGTTGTAGAAAAGGTGTGCGAAATAATACACCTTACAAACATATTTTCTTTAATATAAAGTAAAGTTATAAATATTTTTGAATATATGTATTTTTCCTTTAAAGTTAACAAAATAACAATTCAAAAATGTTTCTTAAAATTAAATAAATATTTTTCAGAACGAAAGAAGTTAACTGATAATTTAGCACAAAATATTTTTAAGTTCAGTTTCAGTGTTTTTTTTATATGCCAAATAAGTTCTCCATTACTGTTAATAACCCTCAATATACAATGCTTCCTGGCATTGAATTGAACAAGTTATGAAGAATTTATGCATAAAATATTGCTCACATCGCAATAATTGACACTTTTAGTTCTTGCAAGGTTTGCTGATGCTTCAAATATTTTTTTATAGAATAAAGATATGGACTTTTTGCGGGCCTCATCAAAACCGTTATTTTTTGTTGTGCAGAATATTGTTTTGTGCGTTTTGAAAAGTGGATGCAGGATTGTCCTGTTGAAATGTACAAGGGTCACCCTAATATTCGTCTGTAAAATGAATGAAAACTTCATCTAATAAATCCACATATTTTTCAGAGTTAATTTTATGTGTTTCGATGCATATTAGACTCTTACCAGCAATTCCAAATGGAGCCCACGATATCAGCAACCCATTTTTATACACTTGAAAAGTGTATATTAATTTTGCCCAGAAGTTTGTAACGCATAGAAATATTCATTTCCGACCCCATGAACTATATATATTCTTGATCAGGACGACGAGCTGAGTTCAATTCCGTCTGTCCGTCCGTCCGTCTGTCCGTCTGTCTGTCGTCTGTCCGTCTGTCTGTCTGTCTGTTTCTACGCGAACTAGTCCCTCAGTTTTAAAGCTATCGAGCTGAAATTTTTCACAGAGTCTTCTTTTTGCTGCACGCAACTAATATGTCGTAACCGGCCGGATCGGATGACTATATCGTATAGCTGCCATAGGAACGATCGGTCGGAAAATAAGTGTTGGTGAGAAAAACTTTTTTGTTTTCCATCGTAGCGTCACCAATCTTAGTATATATTAGTTTTACATGTTTCCACATAATACTTAACAAATTTATCGAAATCGGATGACTATATCATATAGCTGCCATAGAAACGATTGGTCAAAAAACTAGCTCTAGTAAGAAAAACTTTTTTGTTTTTCATCGTAACGTCACCAATCGTGGTATATATTAGTTTTATATGCTTCCATACAATTCAGGAAAAATGTATCAAAATCGGATGACTATAGCATATAGCTGCCATACGAACGGTCGGTCAAAAAACAAGTTCTAGTGAGGAAAATTTTTTTGTTTTCCATCGTATCGTCACCAATCTTGGTAGATGTTAGTTTTATATGATTTTACAAATTTTCGAAAAAATTTATCAAAATCGGATGACTATAGCATATAGCTGCCATAGGACCGATCGGTCGGAAAATGTGATTTACTAAGAAAAGTGTTTTTTTATGGTATCAAATTTTTATTATCAATGATTTAAAATTTTTTAATATCTGATATCTATATCCTATATATATTTTACAGGTTAAATCAGTTGGAGTAAAGTTTTTCAAGTGTATTAAAACTTCGGCACAGTCGAAGTTAGCTTTGCCTTCTCGTTATAATTGCGATGCACTAAAACTTGTTTAATTGTTACCAATAATCACATTGATTTCATTCCTTAATATTATTCCGTTGCGTCATGCATCTCTTGAAAGTGCATTTGGAAAACTTTATGTCAAAGAAGTAGATGATTTTTGATGATATTTTATACATTTGAAACGAATGAGTCGGCTCGTAAAATTCGTTTCACAGGAAGCTTTGGTACTGGAAGAGCCAGTTATGAGCAAATATGGGCTGCACTTTGGTTTTCCTTAGTTACTAATCTTTTTATTCTTTTTTAAACACGTGCTTGCGGCAATGGCGGGCGACCAGTGCAAGGTCTTTTTTCGAGATTTCAGGATTTTTTTGTAACTTTTGAATTATAAAGTAAAGTGCTCCTTTTTGGGAGCATTTTTATGTATAGGCATCCCCATTTCGCTATATGGTTATATTTTAGATAGCTCCTTAATCTAGAGATAACGGTTTTGAGACATTCCCATTGAAATAATGTTGATTTAAAACATATATTTACTGATTTTAACTCAAAACTCTCTTTTTTTTAAAGGCAATAATTTTAGATCAAAAATCTCTTTGAAAATAAAGCGTGTATGCAGGTGTTCGATGATAGAAATTGAAAATGTAAGCTGAATTATTTCGTTCTGGAATACAAGGCACAATAACTTTTAAATAAAATTAACGAACGTCTATCAGAAATCTTTCGACCTAGACCACCTGCCTCGAGAATTTATAAATTGTTCCGACCGGCCCAAATCTCGCTCAGAACCCGAAAATTTATAATCTCAAAAATTTTTGTATTTTTTAAACTACAAAAGATTATATTCATAACCAGATACTTTCTTTTAAAGATACATTTTTGTGTATAAATAGCATTTACTTAAAATGATCGACGAGTTGTTGAGTTCGTCTTTCTTCTGGAGGTCAAAATCGCTCTCTTACTGGTGGCTGATGAAGTTGACAGGTTTAATACTTGCCTAGCAAGATTTAGCATAAGAGTAAGCTCAATACAGTCTTTCCAAAATTGACAAAATAGATACTTGTATCTTATATTTAGCATGAAGTTTATTCAAAGTTATTTTACGCGATATTACATTATCTTTATTCGATGAATATTAAATAACAACATATGCGGAACCCGAGGGAATTTCCGTTACGCTTCCTCCTCTAGCCCGATTTAAATCCACAAAAGCAAGGTAAAAATGACAACCCATTTTAAGTGCTGCTGCACTCTCTACTCTACCTACCAAATCCAATCACATATCCAGACCAGTTTTCCAACACAAAAAAAAGAAGAAATTTCCAGCCATATGTTTCAAACAAAAGCATTTTCATGTTTTGACTTTTGATTTTCACTGCTGCACAACAAACAATCCAAACAAAAAAGAAAAAAAACGGGAGGAAGACGACACCACCAGCCTAACAATAACTGTGGCAAATAATAAATGAGTCAAGTTCATGAAAAAGCAATTTCTTGCGGCAGGCCACAGATATTAGCACCCCAATTCCACAACAACAAGTATCAGTTTCCCCGTAATGCCCTGGCCCGGGCTCAACCCTCGGCCAAAAATGAAAGCAGAAGTCAGAAATTAAGTAGGCAGCCAAATTACATGGTTGAAGGGATGACGGGATGACTGGATGACTGGATGACTGTGACTGCAAATGGGAATGCGGGATAACAAGTGATTTGCTTTGATTTTATGGCTGAGGGTGTCAAAGACCTAACGGCTTTTTATTATGAACCTGTTTATGGTGTTGCTTATGATTGCAGCCGGGTTTAATGGGCAGACATTAATTGCACATTATGAACTAATGGCGGATTAAGCAGCTGTAAGAATACCTGGCCAAAAAGTCTATTTGCCAGTGACAACTCGTTGCAGTTTATGACATAGAAATGCACTTTGGCCAGCACTTGAAAAACCAATAACGAAAATATCAATCGCGACAGCAGCAGCAACAACTGCAGTTGGGGAAATTGCAATCAAAATTTGATTAGTCCAGCAATGTAAATATTATTTATTGAAGCGGGCGGGGGGAGGAAGAGTGGAAGGAACTGCTCGCTCGCTCTCTCTCTTTTAATAAACATTTGATTGGCAAAGCTTTTGGCCTGTTTTTATTGTCAATTTTTGCAGAATAATCAAAAATCAATTGGCCAGGTTATTGCTTTTTCTTGGTCCCCCCCCCCTTCCCTTCGCCAGGCTGCCTGGCAACCAATTGAAAACCAAATGAAATGGCCACTCCAATTCCAGTTACCAGTGCCAGTTCAGGTCCAGTCCTTGGGCTTTGATGTTGTTTTCTTCAACTTCAACTTTGTCAACAAGGACAATCTTTTTATTATTATTGCGTAAAGCTGCTGCTGCTTTTGCTGCTGAGTGGTTTATGGTAAACGCTTTTCGGCCAATATCTTTTCATTGTGCCAAGCAGATAAAAACTGCGTATAAATTCATAAAATGCCGTCTCGACTCTACCACCCACCCACCCACACACACACACACATACAAATGGAAGTCGATTTATTTTATGTTATCCTTTAAATCCTGCTTTACGACCAGGCCAGGCCCCAGCGACACTTGCCGCGAACTGGCCCCACCCACTGAGGCTGTACTATGACCGTCTCTCTCTCACTCCCTTAGCTCAATGCCCGTCGACGCTTTGGGCCTTTAAGAGTTGTGTCAAGTTGTTGTTTCATAACCCCCCAACAGAGCAAAAAACTATCTCAAAACTCAGCTCATCATTTGATTTATGAAATAGTTGTGAGTCGTATAGCTTTTATATGGCACTATTTCTTGCATACTTTTTGGCCAAAGGGGGGAACCCCAAAACAACCCCCAAAAATGTTTGGAGCATGCGCAGCTCTCGGGTTTTGTGCAACCAAATAAAAAATAAAAAAAAAAAGACTACGCTTTTCTATTTTTTCTTTGGATATTTTCAACCTTTTTCATTTATCAATGGCAGGTTTATCCTTCCACCAAACTCCAAGTCTCCCGAGTCTGTCTGCTCCATCCCTGGCACTTTGCCACGCCATTTTCACACAAACATTTCAATGAAAAGTATCAACGAAATTGCTTTTGAAATTGCTTCATATGCCATAAACAGAATGCGTGCCAGATTTTCTTGATGCTCTTTATGTGCGCGCCCCCTGCCCCCTATCCCCATACCCGCCGCTCCTGTGTGTGCGCGCCTTTTTGTCGTAGTTAAAGCTTTCACTGGCAGACGGCCACTAAATTTTAGCGAAAAAAAACTTCGCATATTTTCGTATTTTTTGGTATTTCAATTAAAATTTAATTAAAAAGCGTTGCCTTAGTTATCCACGTTTTTGATGTGAGAAAAGTCCAATAAAAAAATGGTGTCCTCTTTAGACAACTTGTGGCAATTTTCGTAAAAATTGGCATCGCCTTTTGGCTGCTGTTTTATGAAAACTTAATTTTTGTTTTATAATTTAAATCAAATGCTTAGACATAAATCTAACCTTTCTCCCCCCCTTCTGTTACACTTTGGATCAATTGAGCACCCAGTGGGCTATTATTAGGGAGGCATTAAGCGGCTCAGCAAATAAATTAGTTTTGTCTGAAGTCGAGGGGAATAATTTATTACTGCTCGCAGTTGGACCGGGAACTTGAGTGTTCTTTCGGCCAGTTACAAACAAAGTTGTCGGCTACTTCAATACAAAATATAGCAGAAAATGCAAAAAAAAACAACATTTGAACCCAGAAATGCTGGAATATCGAAGAAAATCACAATGTTGGAGTTGAGATCTAATAAAAAATTGGATATGTTGAGAAACAACACAGTTTCTAACTAAAGCATAGTCTTCTTTAATCCCCAGACCGTCCTTGGGGTACATTTGTACCCCAAGAATCTTTAAACGCAAGATTTAAGAATATTCAAACATTATACGAGTCAGAAGCAATGCTTATGTCAATCCTTTGTATACGTAACACATAGGTTTACGAAATAATTCTATAAATTAAAATACGAAATGTACGCTATTTTTTTCTAAGGTACAATTTTACCCCGATGCCCGATGCCAGCGGCTACTGCTTATCGAAACAGCTGTATAACAACTTTTTTGCGAAAATGACGTCCCCTCTATGTCATATCTATGTTGACGGTATCAAAATCAATCAATTAAGGTATATACAACAGTGGAAAATATAAACACATTTAAACTCAATTTGATTTTTTCTGATTGGCTGGGGTAACAATGTACCCCAAAGACGGTGCACCTTAGTTTTGAACAAGAACGATTTTAGGGTTAGGTCATAAACGAACTAACTTAGACTGCCTGTTTGCTCAGTCCCTCTTCTCTTCCAGCAAAGGCAGAATTTATCTCTTTTTGAACGATTCGAGTTCGACATGAACGGTTCGTGTATGATGTGGTCTACTAATTTGTACTGAAAACCTCAGTTCGACGCCATTTTTTCTGTCAAACCATCGAACGTCAGCTTTTTTCTCTCTCAAACAATCGAACGTCAGCGTCGCAACAAAAAAAGCAGCGCAAACGTTCAGTCTAGATATCTCTAGTCTGTGGTTAGGTTAACTTTGAAATCTTAAGGTGCTTGATATTTAACCTCACATTTGTAACTACGAATTAATAAGATCTAGAGGCTTGTATTGATGTGTATGGAACATAAACTTCTTTCACCTGCAGACAGATAAATTTTTTGTCCTCAAAAACTTAAAGTTAACATATTCAGCTATATCTTCGCAAATGAAGGTGATATTACAAATCCCATAACAGATTCGAAATCAGGACAACCCACATAATATAGAAATGTGGGACCTCCAATGAAGGGTTTTTCGTCTTGCACCTTGTAAATTGCTTTATCTCATCTGCAAATATCAGATACCCTTGCAGTTCTATAATTTTATTCAAATATAGATTTTTTAAATTTTGTTATCAAATTTTTTTTTTTTGCTTTAAATAATGCTAGTGAAGTGACTAATTTACAGAGATAGATTTAATAGGACGTTTCTTTTACTCGTACAAATGTTTCTTTTTTTTTATTGCTCAGGAAAAAGAGTACTTAAAAGACTTTTATTATAAAATTCAATAAATAAAACTCAATCGGAGACTTTTATTTTTTAGTAGTAACAGTTATTGGACGTTTATAACTAAACTCATATAAAACAGTTTTTTCAAGACTTATATGAAAAGTTTATTGTTTATGTTTTATTACTCAGAACATAACAATTATTAAAGACTATTATTTTATTGCGAACTTTGCGTGTAAATGTTACCGTGCCTGTTTTTTATACAAATTCAAAATACAATTGGCAATCAAAGTGCATCTTCTAGCTGCTACAGGGCCAAGTTGTATATAATTTCATAACAACAGAAATAACAGGTTGTCTGTATAGCTATATTGAGGGCATCAGCAATTTTGACCTACACAAAACACAAAATACCTATTCTTTTTATTGACTTGTACAATTAGGAAGTTATTTTACATTTTCAATTTGGAAGACGACAGTTATAAGTAAATATCATCTGCATTGTTTATTTATGTGTAAGTGTGACCGTTCAATTCCTTCGATAAAGTACATTTTTTAAAAAAATTTTCATGGTTTTGTTAGGTCTTGAAAAAATATTGGCACCCGAAAAATTTCGGGATAAAAATAATAAATCCCAAATTTTAAATTCCGTCCCGTTCCGATTCCGAAGATTTTTTCGGGACCCGCAGGAATCCTGTCCCGGTTCATATAATCGGTATATAAATTCATGTCTGTTTCTGTTAGACCGCTAACTGCTATCTTTAGCGATTCCCTAATTTAAGCTACCATTTTCTGAGCATGCTGTAGCCAAATCCTAGATTCATATTAAGTGTTTCAAGCTGCTTAATTATGTTTCGCTTGTAAACTGTGTGTGTCTGTGTGTGTTCATCTGTAACTTCTCTCAACGCTGTTGGTTGCCTGGCAAATGAATCATGTGGGAAATTCATTTCGTTGGCACGTGCTGGACCGCCGTTCGTCTGTCCGTTTAATGCAACAATTTAATAAACAAACCAATAAATGCAAAACATTCCAAACAAAAGCCATGACAATGGCTTTGACAATGTAAAATCATGATAAGTCAATTTTGTGGGCCATTTCTTCCCTCTAGCTCCCGCTGGGCTGTTCACGTGCCAAACAGATTGTCGCCCCTTTCTCTCTGGGTGGTTGGGAGAATGTTTAAGATGCGCGCAAATTGTCCCATTGTCCAGCTGTGAGGCGGTGTGAAAGTACAAAATTAACAATTGGCCTGCAGAGATAAGACCCTCATGTTAATTTTGCCCTAAGTTGAGTTTAATGTGACTTAAATCAAAGCTCGAACCTCGACTAAACTTTTATTAAATTATATTTATGTTAACTCCCAACAACAACTGCCGACTTAGAGCACTGGCCTACGTGAGCTTCATAACTTATGCACAAGACCTGCCCTGCCACATATGTATGTGTGTGCGACTTGATTTTCGAGTTAATATGCCCCACCATTTACGGAGGGGAAAGCCATAGCCTGTCTTTATGCCATCATTAGCTGCAAATCCTTGAAGATTGATTTAGGGCCAGACGTGTGTGTGCATAGCAAATGAATGTGGGGACCTTAACACTTTTGCCTCGGCCACTAAAAACTCGCCAATAATATATAATTTATACATCCATACATACGTGGGTCGGTACGAGTACATCACACTGGTCCACACAGAAACAGCAGCACGCCAACTTAATTTATATGCTAATTTTATTAACAACAAATCCCGAAAACTAATCCAACCCAAAGGCTGACATTCTGCTAAGCCGCAACGACAACGAAAAATCAAACATTATAGCGTGTTAATGGCAACACAAAAAAGGAAACCAGGAACAGGAAAACGCACCCCCAAACCCAGGCAGGCAGCCAGGCAGGCAGGCATCATGGCATGCATCATTCGCCCCACCTGCATTGTCAGCATGGGACAGCCGGATGAGTAAGAGCGAAAAAAAAAAAACAGAAAAAACATTAACAGGCAACACTGATACGCAATTATTAAAACAATTTATCAAAGTAGCACATCCGGGCAGGGCAGGGCAGGGCAGAGCATCATGAAGATGGTGTCGCCAGGTTGCTCATTTTTAGTTTGGCGATTACTAATTGTTTTGGTCAGGAAGCCAATAAGACTGAGCAAAGTTTTGGCATTCATTTAAACCGCAAAACAATTCTCGCATTGCATAGTTTTAAGGCGTGGGGGGGAGGAGGACGAAGGGCGGCCGCCCTGTGGGCTTGGCAGGAAGCGGAAGCTTAAACACAAATTTAATGAAGCAGTAAATTCGATTGTCGCATAAACAAAACCCATCGCCCTTATGCAAAGGAGTAGGAGTTGGCCTCAAGCCGAGCCAGGATAATGGCAGGAGCAACAGCCAGGGAGTCAGCAGCCACAAAAGGCTAATGCCCATTGTGAGTGTGTGTGTGTGTGTCTGTGTTCGTGTGTGTGTTTGGGCTTGGCAAAGTTTTGCACTGACTGCGGTAGTCATAAGTCGACAAAGGCGGAGGGGAGAGGAGCCAGAGTGTTGGGACTGGGAACACCGTCTAAATGTGACTTTATGTGCTTTAATAAAGTATAATTTTTTGGACGCTTAAATGGCGTTCCGCGCCAGCTTCAGCTTATAAGCCCAGTGGTGCTTCTTAAACTGTTGAATGCAAGCAAACAATTTTTTAAAAATGTTAAACAAAAATTTAGGCAAATTATTCAAAACTCAAACAAGATTTGATAATATTTTTGGGAAAATTTTGATGGAAATTTTATTGCAGATTAAGCTTTGGTTTCATACGCAAATAATATGCACAAATATGGCGCTTAATTTTTTTATCAAATTTTGAGAAAATTATATAAAAAATTATATATTATATAAGACTTGTTTTTTTTGGAGCTCCGAATTTCAGATAAGTCCAGCGGTTCGGGTTTAGCACGAAAGGGAAGCTGATCGAATTTTTGTTTTTCTCATATGCTATCTTTCCGTCTTTGCCAAATCTTATCCAGAAACCCATCTTATAGGAAATTCTTTAATGATTTCAAATATGCAATCGTTAATAAAATGCTATTTTTATTTTAGAAGATACAGACCGTCAAATTTGACTTATTTTCAGTCAAAAAAAAAAAAAATACACACCAATTATAGGTAATTTTGTAGAATATCTCGAAAACTAGGAACCGAATGGACATAATTTTTTATTTCTATTGATTGATGTATTTAATAAGTGTATATTATAAAAAAAAAAATTTTACAGTTTGCTATTTGTTTCTTCAAATAAATCGCTATTTAAAAACTGTCCATTTTTTCCACCATATTTAACCTTTGATGGAAATTAAAAAAATTTATATTTTTGTGTATTTGCCATATTTTCAAAATATGTATGTTCTTTAATGATTCCTTAACCTATTTCAAAAAGATCCGACTGCCCGTCGCTGCGATTATTAAAGGTATAATAGGTAAAAAAATACATGACAAATTAAGGGTCTCTTCATCATGTTGGCCCTATCTTCCGATCCACTTTCTTTGAGGTATGTGAAGTCACACATAGAGTTAGAACTAGTGGATTTAGTTAATTGATTAATCTATTAGAGATACCTTGTCGTATAAAAAGTAAAAATTATTTTGGAATAAATTCATAAAAAAAATTAAAAAATAAATTCGAAATTTTTTTTTTTTTTTTTTTAGGTAATGATTTTAAAACATAGAAGCATTAAAAAAGGAAACAAAAATGAGCAAAAAATTGTGATAAAAAATTTTTTTTGTTACAAAAAACTGATTTTTCCACATATGTTGACTTTGATAACCCCTAAGTAAGCATATAGTAGGCGTAGCACCTTTTTCAAACAAAGGTTTTATATGTTGGACAAATATCTATCATTTGCCATTTAAACTATTTAATTATTTTATTTTGTTCGAAAGTTATAATTTTTTAAACGAAAAAACTCAAATGGCGCCACTGTGCGACTTTAAATCTTATGTCTGATTTTGTTGAGCAAACAAAAATTTTATACTCTAAATGGTATTTCTGCAAAAGCCGCAATGCTGATGATATTAATATTTTCAAAGGATCAGTCAACTTTACTTATAGGTTTCACGGGGCTATTTCCCCCCAATAGCTTTCTCTACTAAAGGGTGCCTTGCCCAGGCCAATTGTAAAAATAAATGGGATTTAAAAAAAAAAATTTACATTTATTCGTATTTCCCTCGAACAGTTTTGTGAGTGATTTGTGGAACATTTTTGGATTTTTATTGTTTTTTATTTAGAGGCCAGAAATGGAAAATCAACTCATATCGTTCCACAACCATCATATTTCTAATCTTTTCACCACGGTCCAAATCAAAACAAAGAATTTAAAAATATGAAATAGTTTTATTAACGCCTCGATTGCTCAATTTATTGTAAAAATAATACAAATTTATATCTAGCCTTAAGCTTAAGGTTTTCTCGCTTAAAAGATGATTGATTGGCTTTGTAACTTTCATTACTTTGTAATGTAATTTTATACGAAAATAAAAAGCCAAATAAATTTTGTTTTCTTAAACTTTTAATTAGTCCACTAACTGAAAAGTCTTTGAAACAGTGACTGTATAACCAACCTGCTCATTTTTTTGTGCTAGTGCTAAGTTGTTTATGTAGTGAGAAAATGCAACTACCTGACCTCGAGCCGGCAAATTGTCTAATTTATTTCTAACCTTGAAAATTAAAATGGATTTTTTTTATTTCTATTTGTTCCCAAATATTTGTAGGATTTAAAAAAATACAGATTTTTATTTGGAAAACATTTTTACAATATTTTTTTTTACTTTGGTTTAACTTGATATTTGCAGAAGAGATAAAGCAAATTACACAAGGCAAGACGAAAAAACCTCCAAGCAAGCCATCCACATTTCTATTTTATATGGGTTGTCCTGATTTCGAATCTGTTATGGGAAACAGACATTTCTTTTGCAATAGACAACTGTATATGGGGAAGCATTTTATTTGCATATTTATGTATATTTTTCGCACAGCTTTCTGGCAGCAAACAAAAACCACATTGAATCAATGTCCTAACAATATTCTAATTCGCCGGCGCTCGCAGAGCCTGCGGTTTTGTGCAACACAAGCGAAATGTCATGTTGCCACTAAACGAACTGACAAACTGCCAACTGCAAGTCAAATGCCAAATCAACCCGGCCGCGACCGCAACGGCAAAGCCACAGAAAAGTTTTATTCCAAATGTCAGCGGGACTCACCTGGACACGCGATTCGGTTAGGCCAATGCGCATGGCGATCTCCTCGCGCATAAATATATCCGGATAGTGGGTTTTGGAGAAGCAGCGTTCCAGTTCATTTAATTGCGCCGGCGTGAAACGAGTGCGGTGTCTCTTCTGCTTGTTTTTATCCAGATGCTGCAACAGAACAGAAACGGGGAGAAGGGGGAAATCTAAGCAATTGCCATATCCATATATTCAATTTTGTTTGTCGATGCACACAAAAATATTGCTAAAACTACAGTTACAGTTTTACTAAAGAGTTACAACTACAGTTTACATATGGAAATAAAATCACACTTACTTTTTTATGTTTAATTATTTATTCATTGCACAATAATTCAATTTCATTCAACAGACACACATTCACATTTTTTTGATTTTTGATTTTTGGTTTCGAATTTCGAATTGGTAGATTTTTGATTGAAGGAAAAAACATCGAAAAGAACATTGGATTATTAAAGAGTTCAGCATTTACTAAGAGGCCGATATGATGGATTTTTTTCGTATATAGAAGGCACATTCTCACCTGATCCTGTTGCTGCATGTTGTTGTTGTTGTTGCTGCTGTTGTTGTTGTTGTTATTGTTGTTATTCTGTGCACTATTCAGCGGATTGGAGTTATTATCGCATAGGCCGCCGGAGATATGTAGACGTGCCACGCCCCCACCGCTGACAGCACCACCGCCACCAAGATCGGCTATATTCGGAGCTCCAGGCAATTGGCCAAAACTATTGACGCCCGCATGAAGCGCTGTTAGAGCTGCCTTGGGTAAATCACAATCCTTGGGGCCTGTAAAAATTGACAGAAGGAATATTTATATTTGATTTAAATGTGTGCGGATGTTTAGACTAATCAAATGATGCATAAGTTGCCCTTTAATAGTGTACGTAAAGCTACAAATCAACATGTGAGAATTACTTTGCACAAGAGTTTGCGAAACCCCCAAAATGAGATATAGATAAAATATGTGAAAGCTACAACAACAACGCGCGTGACATGAATTCTGCCTTTAAAATTTATTGTAAATTCTCTTAAACAGTTTCAAAGGGCCCGTTGCATTGCTCATACCTGATGAACAGGGTAACACTTCATACATTTTTTTCGCTGGATCTTGAAATTACTAAACAGTTTAAAGGCTGGATGAAATTTGCATGCAATTTTTAGATTTCCCTCAAAAGTAGGCTATTAATTCCCAAACCGCTTTAGAAGAGAAACGGTGTCTTAAAACAAACCATAAACCCAACCTTATTAATTATAGACCTCCCAAAGCTAAGCCCGAACCGGACCTCCACTTTTTGAACAAGGTTCGGTTTGAAAAATGATCCAATATCGTCTTTTTTAAGAATTTAAATATTTTTCCCAACAATTTCACAGTCAAAATATTAGAAAAGTGCATAATTTATAATAGTATCACATATTTAGTTTTGCGATCTCCAGAAGATGGTAAAATAGGGTTAAAAAACTAGCAGATTTACCTAGAAGGAATTAAGCTCCCATTTAACGAGAGGATAAGGGGTGAAAATGATTCAACAATCGAAAAAACTTCTGAACCGAATTCTTGGGTTCGATGCTGTTGAAAATCGATCAGCAAACCGAAGCTTTAAAATGACGACGGGTTCGAACCTTCGGACCGAATCATTTTCAGAATTTCAAAGTTTTGCAGCCATAAGCAGATTACCATATTCAAACAGAAAAGTCAACGATTTTTTACCAATTGGCATATCATTATTATTGACTGAATTTGTCCCGCTTTTAGGAAATAAAATTAGGGATCTGAAACAAATTGAATAAAATGTGATAACCTTTTCCAAAGTATTTAAATACCTAGTCGGGCATTACTGATGATTTCTCAGTTGGCGTGAACAAGTGTAATTCCGTGAGGCCTATTCCCGTTTCCGAATTCGATTAGTCGGAGTTGTTAAGAGTTGTGATTTCGAAGAAACGATTTAAGAATTCATATTAAACTTTATGCCATTAAGAGATTCGAATGAAGATAAAATAAAATTTTAAGTTGAAAGTGGAATAACTTAAGTGTTTTTAAAAAGCGAGAACATTTGACAAGTCCGATTTCGCATGATTTGATCGAAATCGGAAACGGGAACAGGCCTGCATACATTTCGTTTAACATGGTAGTATTTCCTTGAGTTTCAACTTCACTCTTACTCCGTTTCTAAGTAGGAAGAGTTAAGGTAGCAAGAAGCGTTTCCTACAAAGAAATGGTAAGACTCCTGGAAACCTTCTTGGACCCACTGGTTACTGTAAGTAGCGTACTTTGAAAAGCTTTAACCATCAGTATAATGAAGTTGATCGCTTTAACTGTAAATAACTGGTTCATTATCTTGACCACCTGCTTTTGGAATAATTATATTTAGAGTACTGTTGGACGTATCGCAAAGACTTTTTAGAAGAATCACAGATAAAGATCTAAACATCCCATTAATTGTGGTTTTGGGTAAGCGTCGTTCAAGACTATATGAAACTCTATAATAATCTACCTCTACTGCTATTTGCAAATCTCCTGGGTTGAATTGCACTTCACTTGAAAAAAATCCGTAAGAAAACAAAAGAAACTAAAAAAATAAAAAATACCCAAAATCACCTTTTTTTGGGAGAACTTAATTGGCAGGCCGATTAGTTTTTGAACAGCCCTCGAATTCCCAACATTTTTTTTTTATTTTTTATATAATTAATAAAGAACACAAATCAAAAAACCAAATTGAAAAAGCTCTCTTGGTTTTCTCTCCAGAAATTTTTTAAGAAACACTCAAAAAAACCTGTTTATAGGTAGAAGACTCCCTTAAAGCAGCAGCCAGGCAAAATTCAAAAGTATTCCTTAAGGCCTCTTCAATAGCATCTTGTCAGCAAGAAACTGTTGAGAACTGTAGCCTTAGCTTATTAAAAATATGTCCCATTTTTTTTTTAGGTTTTTGACTTTCTTTACGTGCATAAGATCTAGTCACACACTTTCTTTCTGAGATGCTTACAGAATATGCCCTACCAGCATAAGTATTTTTACAAAGAACCTAGACATAGGACGGGCATATGAATGAACATACACAGCATATGTAAAATAACCTTTTTTTTAATAACTATTTAAATAAATTTCTTATGGTTAATGTTGCTTGACAAATAATTTTCTTTATTTGTATTTGGTGTCTTCAGTGTCATAAGCCTTTTGTGGTCCTGATTTTCACTATAGATAAAAAATTGGTATGTTTTTTGGTAGCCTCCAATATCACGCAGTTCTTTTTAGCCATTCCTGAATTTTCAGCCGACTCTTTGTCCCCACACCAAAGGGCCAGCATGTTGGGTTTAATCATATTTTCGGTAAAAATGTTCGGTATAAATCATCTAGGAAGTACATGTATTTTTCGACTTTAAAATTGTTTGACTGTTCTAATGTTAGTCCAGATTAGAGATAGGCGCGGGACGGGACTCCAGCAATAATCCCACGGGTTTCGAGGGACCCGAATTAAAAATTTTTGGATATGAAATCAATAATTCTAAGTCTAAATACTTCCTCATTCAGGTCACAATTATTTTAAAATCTTTGGGATGTCACAAGAAGAATTTATAATTACTATTTCCTATTGAAAATAATTCTTGTATGGTTCGGGAAAATTCGGAATTCCCGCGGAATATATGTCTCAGAGTTATTTTCCCATTTTCAATCTTAGTTTATCGCAGTAAGCCTGGCACTGTATTTTCAATATTCGTTGTTAAACACTTTTATAAGGAAATTGTCTCGATAAACATGGCTTGTCCCGGTTGTATTTTACTGGATTTGACCTTGGACTGGATCACAATGTGGTTGCATTGGTTAATTTTTCACTTGCTTCGAATGCTGCTCAGTTTTGGTTTGTTCACTTTTCTCGCCTTTCTGTTGAGTGGCTTTTGGTTGCGTGGCCTGGAGGAGCCAGTCGAGCAGCCTTCACTTGAGGTAAGTTTTAAATTTTTCTAGTTTTTGATTATTTTTATTTAAATGACTCACAGACGCGCGCACACTTACAGAAGACAACCGACGGAAAAGAGTGCAAAAACAATTTATGAATATTGGGAAAATTTTGTTCGAACTGCGTCTAAAAGTAACGACGTTGCGTATGGCTTAAACCGAACTGCGGCGATCGGATAAATTGAATTTTTCAACAACCTGTCATTCAAAAAAAAAAAGATGCCAAAAAAACAGTAACGAACGAAGACGTAGAGAGAGAGAGAGTGAGCGCGAACAACAGAGGTGCGATACACACACACACATGGAAAACAAATACAAATGTAGCTGGCAGATACAGATACAGATTTGAGCGCTAACCCCTTTTTTTCAGTTTTACCTTTTGGCTTCACTTTGACTACGTAACGTATTTTTGTTGGATTTTGTATACAAACAGTGGCCGGTGGGGTGGGTTGGGTTGGGAGCTGAAGGAGACCCAAAGGTAGACCTCATCTTCTGGAATTTTTTAACATGTACGTGTGAGAGAGACTGAGACTCGAACTCTTTGATTTTGATTTTTTTTTTTGTTATTTTTTTTGTATTCAAGTCAAACATTTACTCATCGCCAGTTGATGCGAACTCTCGTCTCTATGCATAACCTTTTGGGGGCCTTCTGATGTGGTCATTGATTTTCATTTAATTTTAAGAAGTTAAGAAGCTTGTACTCTAAGTAACTGCCAAAGCGAAGGTGTAGGCGTATAGTGTGCAATTTCTGTTGAAAAAAAAGTAAATGCAAATCTCGTACAAACATAAAGAAGACGAGCAGTCAGGCAGTCAGTTGGTTGGGGTAATATCGGCTACCACTTTGATGTGTAAGACACAGACGGCTTTCAATGATTTTTATTGTTTCGAAATGGACTTGTTAAAATTTCGGTAACTTCACAGGGGAATCACCGACGACGACGACGCCGCTGCTGCAGTCAGTCAGTCAACAGGTGAACTTGCCCACTGGCAGCCAATCGACTGCAGCCCGTGACGCCATCTAAAAATCATAAATTAAATATCAACACTTTAACAGAAAACAAATCTAAAGTTTCCAACGACATTCCCTGATCTTAGTGCCGCGTTGTTGTTGTTGTTGTTGTTGCTGTTGCCCAGTTCAGTCGCTTTTAAAGCGTTACCAGTGAAGTGCTAATTTTTACACATACACCCCGAAACGGCTACTGTTCATTAGCGAAACTTTTACGAAGCGGACGCGCCCCGTAACCAAATGGAAGTTGCCGCTTGCAACGTTGTCATTTCAAAAAACAAACAGTAGCTGCCAAACAGACTCCAGTGGCAACTTCTAACTGTAACATCGAGATCAGTCCATATACATACATACATATATATATTTTTAGAGCATTACGCAGCAGCACGCATTCGCATCGCACGTATCTGCTCGTGATTAGTAAATTTAAGGCGCGGTGTTAGGTGCGACATCGGCATCCAACATCTACCAGTTTCAGCTACCATCATCTCTCGAATTCACGCTCGCCGGCAAAAGCAACTCAAATATGGGTATCAACCCAAAGAAGTGCGACTTTTAACATTCAACTAGACCTGCTGCCTACCTGCCCAACTGCCGGCCAGTTTCCTTACTTCGTCTTCTGTTTTCTCAAATCACGTTTCGACGCTTCACAAAAATAACGCCACTTCTCGAAATCGCACTGTCTCTTAGCTTAGACTAAACTTAAGTAATTTACAGTTGTAACACTTGAGTATGAGCAAATAATGTCAGCTGAAAGCCGTAGACGCTTTTGCCCATATGCAACTGTAAATTGTGTGGCCAAACGATACACATTGGCCCAATCGGAAAAACAAAATTGGACAAAGCTAATTTCGGTTAAGTGATTTTTTTAGACTCATATTTAGAATCATTAGGAAACTCTGTTTCTTCACTGATAAATTGAAGACCATCGAATAAATATAACTTTTTTTTGCTTAGATCCCTTTTTAGTTCGATCGTTTCTATGGCAGTCATATAATATAGTCTTCCAACTATGGACAAACTTAGATCGATTTGAAAGCATTATATTTTAAAGGCGCACCACTTTTCTTCTTCTATAAAAACCAAGGCTGCGAACCGGTTCGGAGTAGAACTGTTTTGGGATTTATGACAAGCCTAAACTGAATTCATTTTTATCAGGGCTGCAAGGCGGTTATGAATCGAACCGGTTCGAACCCGACATTCCGTCTATTCATTTACTGTGAATCGAACCTTGATCCGAACCTCTTGTGAAAAAAATAGTTGGTCCTGAACCTGTTCCGAACCAAAATATTCAGTTCGGTTCAAAAAAGATTACAACTCTTAGTTAAGCGGACATTTTATTGATAAAAGAAGTAGCATAGAACAACAATTGCTCGAACAAATAAAACTTATAAATTTAAATTGAAAATAATTGAAATCGTATGTACAAGTAAACAAAATTTACGAAAATCTGTAAATTTTGTTATATTTTTAACAAATTTATTACTCGTCTATACAAATTTGGAAAAACTAGGGACGAACCAAGGCTCGAACCAAAACCTTAGCACAAAAACCTTGAACCTGAAATTTCTGAACATTAAAAATTGGAAAATTTTGGTTCGAACCCGCGAACCGGACCTCCGAAAAAATGATTTGGGTTTGCTCAGCCCTGATATTTATTACTCGAACCTGAACCGGACTACAAAATATACTAAAAAGTTAGATTACAAATATATTTTTATTTTCTTACACTGAGAAAAATAAAATCTAAAACCATGTTTTTTTAAGAAGCTTGCAATCTAGAAAAAAACAAGACCAAGATTGATCACCTTTCCCTAAGTTTTAATTTTGAACAAAAACTCTTTTTAAATGTTTAAGAAAAATAGGTTTTCATAATATTTATCAACTTCTAAAATATTAAATAATCAAGTATTGTGTTAGGGGGTTTTGTTAACAAGATTAATTCTTATTTGCCTCGAATGCTTTTATTATTGATTATATGTGTTTGTCATCAAGAGCTATTAGCGATGTTAGGTTGAGGCCAATTAGAAGATTGCAAATAAACACACACGGAAGCTTGCTCGAAAGCAAGCCTACAATTGGTTGGAGTTACAAGACTGTTTCGAGATAACCATATCTCTCATCAGACGCCATCTTGTCAGTGTGGATGCATTATTCAATTCTAATGGTCTATTTATGCCTTGTAGTTGGCCGAATAAGCACTTGGGAACTCCAAGGTATTCAAACGCAACCCCAGAGGCATGCTGCTGTTTCCTCTGTTCACAAAGAAAATTTTCCTCAAATGTTATACAATTTTTTTTCAAGAGTCCAGAATTCGTCATGTTTATTTCATCACCATAATGTTAACTAATTGGACATCATAATCATCATTATCACATCAATCATAAATGCACCGTTATGTGCTTCGACATTAGTTTGTGACATTTTAGCTAGTTCTGTTGTAATAGGCCCCAAAAACTAGTTACCAGAAAACATTGTAGGGCCTCCAACACGAACACCCATAGCTCGGCTGGTGGGTTGGTGGTGTTTGGGTTTGTGTTGGCAAAACGAAACGAAAACCGCACAAAGCGATTAATTAATTAAAATTGGCAAACATGAATTTATCGCGCAAGCAATTTGCACAATTTGCGCAAATCAGTTTGTCTGTTTTGCCGGTGAGCAGCGAGCGCGAAGTATATGGCCAGCCGAGCAGAGCATGAGCCTAGTGCAGGATGCAGGACCCAGAGATGCAGCAAACAGGACTCTAGTCTGTGCATAATTATTGAAATTTGGAAATTGTGCGGTTTTTAGGCTGCCAGCGGAGGACCGCAACAGGGAGCACAGCATACGCAACAACCGCAAAACATTTCGATACAAACCGTTTCACAAACAGGGGAATGTGGGTGGGTTGAGCCAGAGGGAGCACATATTTCACCGCAAAAATGCTTACACAGGGTGGAGCAGGCGGCAGTCAATGTCTGTGCAAATTACAAATGCTATCATTAAATTAATTTAATTAATCCGAGGCATAAAAATGGAAATGAAAATGCGATTTAAGTTTTTAAGCGCGAGACAGAACTTTTTGCATTTCTTTGGCCCTGCAAATTGCTTTTAATTGTCTGGCCCTAACGCCATATGCAAATGTTTCTCCCTTTTTAGTTTTTGTTGTTTGGGTCCCCCAAAAAAACAGCAAGGGCTTAGGAAATTTATTATGGGCAGACTCGCGCTCTGCAGTCGGGATTTTCTCAGACGATTGAAATTTATGGAGAGCGAATTCGCACAACACAAAAAATGGTATACACTAAAATATGTCCAGTAATTATTCGAATTACGTCTAGCCGCTGATAAGTATCAGCCTAAGAAAATGCAACTAATAATAAGAAATAATTTTTTATTAAATAAAACTTATCAGCCTAAAAAAATTTAACTTTAAGACCGTTTTCATATCTTGCCAGTACAGTCTACTTTATGTTAAAAGCAGGTTTTAAGGCATTTCGCTTTCATATCTTGATGTAAGCAAAATACTTAACATTTTTGAAAACGTGGCAACTCTGTGCCATACACTTTTCGAGGAACTGTTGCCAGTGTCAGCAGAAAAAGTTGGAACTGATGCCAGTGTGAGCAGAAATATACAAAGTTCGATTTGAATTGCCGTATGATTTGGTAGGTTGTGATGCAATGGATAGCGTATTTGCCTTCAGAGCGTGAGGCCTGGGTTCGACTCCACCTTGGAACTGCAAATAAAATGTTTTTTCTTTATGTTTAAAAATATAAAAGGTTAACTTGGTGTCAACTACTTGAAGGCAAGATGATTTGTCAAGAAGAGCAAGGCGAAAAAGTGAGAGTGTATTGGTGTGCGAGAAGCGGCTCTGACCTACTATATCAGGGATCCCCAAGAAGAGCAAGGCGAAAAAGTGAGAGTATATTAGTGAGCGAATATAATGCGATGCAAAGCGGCTCTGACCGACTTCATTGAACGCTAGCCAGCGACTGATTGGTTTAGCTGATTCTTTTACTCTCTTGGCGAAGGGCTCGGCATGTGCTCGGCTCGTTTCTGTATGAATTGCCGAATGTGATCGGCCCCCAGAGGCAATGGCTGGGGAACTCTGCACTATATTGAGGACTAGGCAGCCACTGATTGGTTTTGAGATTTTTTTACTCTCTTGGCGATGGACTCGGCTCGTGTCTGTGTGAATTGCCGAATGTGTTTGTCCGTCAGCCGCTATGGGAGACAAACTCTGCCCTATAACCTTCCTTGGTACATTATTACCCCTAGCACATTTTCATGAGAATCAATCAATTTCATATGGATTTTTAAGCCTTCATAAATTCTTCCAACTGATTATTTTGAGTGAAATAAAAGATCGAAAAATGCATACACTCGGCGAAAAAAAAAGCAAGAATTCCGTACTTAAACAGGGGAAATTCAACTACAAACGATCTCAAAAGCTGACTAAGTTAGGAATTTCCAAATTCGAGAGAAAAATTCTCATTTCAAGTTGGCTTTTTTATTTTAAAGTCCCTGTAACTTTAAATCAAATGTTTTCTTTGACATTGATATTATTCTTACTTATAAGTACTAAAATGGAAGAATGATTTTTGCGTGATTCAAGGAAAAAATAATAAAAATGTTTTTAGTTTTGAGAACAAAACGGTCTTAATTTAATCAGGGACATGCTTAAGTTTAAAATGATAATTTTTTTTCTTGGTGTACAATTCCGTTACAGTCAAGTCTCACCAAGGTCGAATTTTGATTGGATTTGGCGCCAAAACCCGTCGAACTTTTTTTTTATGAGCCAGTAAGACTTCCTGAATTATTGAAAGTGACAAAATAGATTTGAGTCCGTCCGTTTGGATAAGCAACAAAAGTGTTGGTTCTGGCATCGACCACCAGCCTATTCTAACTGCTTATACTGGGGTACAATTGTACCCCAAAGACGTTTAGCGAGCATTTTAGTATTTTGTCAGCTATATATTTGCGTGTTACACATACACATAATTTTTGAATATTCTTAAATCGTGCATATACAGTGTCTTGGGGTACAAATGTACCCCATAAACGGTTAAGCTGAAACGTGGTGCTGCTTTTTTATTAAAAGATTCTTGATAAGCTCTACTCTAAGTGGAATTTAGACCTTATTAAATGCTGGCAAAATTTTTTTTAGTGATCAATATTCACACAAATAGTTTTTAGCTACTATTTCAGTCAATGTTAACGCCACGAACCCTTTATCAAAATTGAAACATTTGTTTACAGGTTAAACGATCAACTTTCCCCACCCCTCCCCCCCGCTGAAACACGCAATAAAATATATTTTCTCTGTCATATTTTTGCCATTTTTCCAGCACCAGTGGGAACTATGGTTTTCCATCGTGCAGCCAGCCGAGTGTGAAAATGGCAATAAATTAATAAAAGTAATTAATTACTTGGAGGAATTCAGCAGAGAAGTGCAGCCGCCACTGATAAATAATAATAAAAAAAAAAAATTGAATAAAAACGCTGACCATAAATTCAGCTTCGGTCGTTGCATTTGACCATGGAAAATGCAGTTGGTTCACGAAGTGCCGGCTAAAAAAATTGATTGCCGAAATTGAAAGTACTCGAAATGTGATCAACAATGTGGTGGAAAAAAGTTATTAATTTGATATACAAATGTAATTTACAATTTGCGGCATATTTAAAAGAGCAATTACGGCAATTAACACTGTAGACCTGCCCGGACCCTTGTTCACACCCGCACCAACACCATGTGGGATGGCTGGATGTGCCGAGTTAGTTAAATGTATACAACTTAATTATTGCTAAATGCACGCGACACCGGGCGCCAGCTGTTTAGACGGCTCAATTATAGGCCATTTAGCAGAATCGAAGAATCGGAAGTAAGTCGAGACGCGGCTCCTCCATTTATGTGTATGTACGTCGTCGTATGCCCAAGAAATTAGTTTAATTAGGGCCACAGCCGGTTGGCGGAATGAATTAATGTAAATATTTATTTATGATATATTAGCGTAATTCACTTAACGATCTTAATTACAAGAGAGACACAGAGAGAGAGAGAGAGAGAGAGGGAGACACTTACCCAGCACATTGGCCCCAAGATTGTTCAGCATGTTTGCCGAGAAGTTTCGTATCGATAACGTCGACAGTTTGTTGCCTTTTTGTCTGACTGCAGATCTCAATTCAATTTGATTGAATTAAGTAATAATTTGTGATTTCTTTGTTTAAGTTTATTTCGTATACTCGTCTATCACAGTTTGTTTATGCTCAATCCTTAATATTTTTAATGCGTATTACATTTCAATAGTTTGTCGAGGGATGTGCCTGCAATTAAACAAGTTGAAGTAGTTAGGAATAATGAAATGATACAGAAAGTTAGAAACTTCTTAAATTAAAATATACATATGTGCGGGGCTTGAACATTATTGCATAAACTCAGAAGAAAATAAAAAATAACTTACTTAAACAGGGAAAATTCAAGTTCAAAACGATCTCTAAGGCTGACAAAGCTTTGAATATCCAAATCTGAGAACAAAATTCTAATAGCAAGTTCGTTTCAGGATTATAAATTTTTATAAACTTCCAATTAAATTGTTATTTAATCCTATTCTTTTGTGGTTTTATTGAAAATTCATTCATTCGTCGTGCCATAAAAAAAGACATATATAATACAATGTTTTAAAGAGATAAACAATCTTAATTCAATCACGTTCATGCCTAAATTAGTGATGGCATTTTTATCTGATTTAGATTTACTTATGAATTCATGGAACTGCATACTGGGATAAAATGAAAACTGTTGTTCCACTCTTTTCCTTATATTTAATATATAAATTTATATAATGGTTTTCCAAATTAATAGTAAAACTTTCAGTTCGATCAGTCCAGTATATTAGGAGTTATATTATATGAACCATTGGTCTACCGGTCGGATGACTCTGTTTTTGCCATGCATATGTGCAGAAAAAAAGAAATTTTCCAAGTCTCGGCCATATAGTTGTAAAATTGTGGAAGGTGATACCATTGCAACCAAGGCTGCAAGCCGGTTAAGAACAAGACCGCTTTGAACCGGCTTGGTTCATGATTTTGGGTCTCTTAAACCATGAAGTGAACCTAAAACCCTTACAATCATCTTTTTAAAGATTCTAAATATGTTTTAAGGTATTAGATTGGTGCATCCTTTAGTAAGAACGCGAACCGCTACACGAAAAAATAAGATATCTATTTGGAAAAATATCCAGATCAGTCCATATACGGACTAAATAATATTGGGAGGGCGAATACGTTTTGAGGGATTTACAATAGCTGGCGTAGGTTAGGTTAGGTAATTCTGGCTGGCCCCCAAGGGGACCACACATATACCGTTTAGTCCTCAGTGAGACCGGGATTTCGGTAATGGAGGTTCCGACTAAGTAGTCTGTAAGGATCCTTGACGTTCTGGCGAATGCCAGTATATTTGTGGGGGTCTCCTGGCTACCTCTTCCAGTGAGGCAATCCAGGGGGCGTGAAGGTGTTGTAATCTTTGCCTTGCTACTGCTGGACATTTGCAGATGAGGTGTTTCCGGCTCCCTACATTTCCTGCATGTGTCCTCTGTTGTTATGCCTAACTTCTTCGCGTGAGAGGCTGTTAGGCAGCTGGCATAATAAGCATTAAATTGTGTTGGACCATCTGGTCACTCTGTTTATGATAAAGCTTTATAATTTCCCTTTAAAATTACGTAAATGGCAATTTGTCAAAGTGCAAACAACATACTTATTAATCTATCGGTGCTGTTGCTTTTTTGATTTAATTTAAAGAAAACTCCCACTGAGAGTCATCAAATGCACTTTATGCACAATTTAAAAAAAAAATATTGAAAAATATAATTGAGGTACGGGCCAGAATTACATCAATTCTGATCATAACCCCATTTACAGTTTTCATTTCCGATAACCTAGGGTCCCGGAATCATGGCTACCACCTCTACACCCTTTTTGGAGGCAGATAACTTGTTGAACAGCCCACGAATTCAAATTTTTATTTTATTTTATTATTTAATAAATAAATAACACTAATCCAAAAACCATAATAAAAAACTCGTATGGGTTTCTCTCCAGAATTTAACAAAAAAAACACTCATAAAACCCTGTTCAAAGGTAGAAGACCCCCTTAACTCGACTATCGTTTATCTGATCGTTCCCAAACTTAGAGGATCGATAAATAATGCTTAATATTATATAAGACTTAAAAGTCTGTAACAAATTTGTTATCGTATTGAGGATTTTATAAGGTTTTTTTTTAACAATTGCGTGGGCATTAGATAGCGTGTCTAAAATTGATAAACTAATTAGGCTAAAGATGACTCCTTCTGGCTTAACATACATGTGCAACAGAGCATTCTTTTTTTGTATGAAAAACTTAAGGTCATACTGCCGCCGCTTTATTCGTTAGATTACAGTTTATACTTATAAAATGTTGAAAAAGTTAAGTTTTAATCGGCGCGACAATGCTCTGAAGTTTTTGATATCACTCATACGTAGTGTGGCCTTTGATATATATATATTTTTGTAGTTGGACATTCAGCAGATAATTTCGATTTGTGTTTTATGATTGTCAATTTTACCTGCTGAATGCAGTGATTGCTGATTGCGATTGGTAATATTGATAATCACGATTGCTGAAAAGGAATCAAAGAAAAAGCATGATTGGTTAGAGCGATTACCAATTGATGTATCAGCCCACCTCTAACGGAAGCATTTATATTGAAATTTTCAGTTTTTTTATAATGCGTGAATACTTTTTATTTGTGTGAATGTATTTTTGGATAAAAAGTACTAAAATCACTGTATTCCTTAAAGCCTGGAATCAATGTCATTCAGCAGAGATATTTCAGCAATCGAAAATCGTAAATCCGTAATAGCAAATCGAAATTATCTGCTAACTTTGGATTTTGTGTTGCTTACGAGGCGTATGAGTAATTTTTTAATTTTATAAAGCTTAATTTATTTTTATCTCAATGGAAATTTAGTAGCATGTGCTATTTATATTTTAAAAATTAAAAATTGCAATTTTTTTAGTGTTTAAATAAAATTGTTATTTTTTCTGTGCGGTAAACGTAAACTGATTTACTGGTCTTTTAAGAATTCTAAGTGTTTCTACCTCTTTAGAAGCTCATTGAAAATTAAAAGAATATCAAAGTAAAAACAAGCGATGTTTATTTCACAGTATATATTTAGTATTAAATTGAAGTGTTTTGCCTTTCATCAATGTAATCAAAAGCAATGTCAAAGGGGGTTATTGGTAAAACCACAAAAACATTTCCCTTTCTTTAACCGCATAATACTTAAGGTAAACATTTGATTCTTCTTACAACTTTTATGTTGTACACTTGCAACCCACTTACCTGAGGTGGACACACACACACACATATTATAGCACACACCGCTATTGGGAGGGTCAGAGTTCCGGTTCAGTCCAGACAAATCGAAATTGCCATAGTAAAATTAATTAAATGACTTGACCATAAAAAAGCCAAAGAAATTAAATCGAAGAAGTCACTTGGGCGGAAGTTGAAAAGTTTCCTGGGCACGCACACAAACCCACTCTCTCTCACACACACACACACACACACACACACTCACACACACCTAAACACACGAAGGTAAAGCACACGCAATAAAACGGAAGTTGTAGCGTTTATTGATGAAATGTTTGACCAACTGCCAAATGGTCACTCTCCAGGTGTTAAGGTGTGGTTTTTCGGCAATTTTATTTAATTAATTTCGTTTGATTTGTAACACATTTTCACTTTTGGAAATTTAGCCATTTGCATTTGCATATTATAATTTCTTTAACTTTTTGGCGACGGCTTTGAACTGTGAACGGAACGAGAAGCGCGTAACGTTGTCCAGGCGGACGCTCGCTGGCATTTGAGTGCGAATTGTGGAAAAATCAAAACCGAATTGACTTGTCGCCTCGATGAGGATGATGATGATGATAACGCTGTCGTCGACGCTGCCCTGCGCACTGACAATGAATCTGGTATCAACCCAGCGCCACCCCCTGTTGGTACCCTGCCAAACAACCATCGACGATACGGTTAAGTCTCGTGTTATCTGCTTATGGCTCATCTTTCGGGCATTGATTTGCGAATATTCAAAGCGGCTGAACGAGTGAAAGAGACCAAACGTTGGCCATAAACTGCCATCTTGGCCGCTTAGGCCAGAGGCGCTCTCGCTCTGGCTCTATATTAAAAGAGCGAGACAAGCATATAGCGTGATGTGTGTGCGTAAAGCAAGTCACGCCCCCAAACATGCCCGTCACCAGAGAGGGGGGAGGCGTTGTCGACCACCACAAATGGGAATTGCTGTTGGCCCAAAGATGGACCGACGACGAGTTGTTGGATCCTTGGTTGCCTATCGATAAAACGATGAGAATCACAGCTGGTAGCTGGTGGACTACTAACAAGTCTACACACTTGGCGAAAAAATGTATAATTTTATTAAAATAAAATTTATACCTTTAAAACATCTAAAAATTATAGACCGGGAAACGTGGAAAAGGTAGGTAAAGGTACACCGTTTTCTAATATCTTTGACTCTGACTTAGTTAAAACTCCTGTGCACTAGCTCTTGGTTTCCACTGAACTTTAAAAATGTGGTTGGGTTTAGTGACCTTTCTTATAGTTTTAATAGTGCTTAGTTATTAGCCGGCTCCAGGTCCAGGCTTAAAATAATAATTGTAAAAAGATTATATCATGAAAAATTAAGAATGAAAACGGAACCTCTTAAAAACGGTTCAGTTCAGGTTTTATCGGATCTTTTAAATCAAAAAACCTAACCTTTTAAATAAATAGCTTTTCGAACTTGAACACCAGAGTTTAAAAATATTTTCGGTCCTGCCTGAGAAAGCCTTTCAAATCGGGTCATGCCCCAAAGCTAAAGAGCTCATACACAGAGAAATAAAAATCGATATTAAATCAAGATTAAAAATCTTTACATCAAGAGGGTTGCAATCTAGAAAAATCAAGATTGAAAAATCTTAATTTAAGATTTATATTCTCAAAATCCAGATTTATTATTTATCACTTTTAAAATATGTTTAAAAAAATACATTTTTATATGAATATATATTAACTCTTAAAAATTAAAAATCTTCTCAAAATCAAATATTGTCAAAATAAAACGAACGTTATTTTTATTTTGGAAGATTTGGTCAAAAAAAATTGGATTTTGGGAGCATAGTGCATTGTTTGAATGTTGAAATACAAAAATTTAAAAATACAAAAAAAAATCAAATAGATAAAAAAAAAAGGAAAAACTTTGCCTGTGAGATAATAACATAAGATAATAAAATAAGATTTTAAAACTTGTTTTTAGATTTTTCGTTCTCTGTCAAATTTTGAAACGGTTTGGTCAAGGTTTCAAGAACGAAATCTTGAGATCTTTTCCCTGTGTACTCTACTTCTACTTGAAAAGTTTATTTAGCGGGGTCAAGTCTATGATTTTAAAGAATTTTTAAATTTGTCTGGTACACTCTGTAAAAAATCAGTTCTAAATGTACTATAAACGAGTTTTTCGTTCTCAATAGTAGAGCAAGTCAGATTTTTCTTATACCGAGAACGGCGAGTTAAGAACGCTTTTTTAAGACCGAACGTTCCGCGTTTAAGAACCATGCGTTCTTGATTTTGGAACGGAAAAAATTTATTCCTGACCTTCCTTTATATACAGAATTTTATAATAAAAGTCTTTCGATATCTCTTTTTTTCTGAGTAATAAAAAAGCCTTAAATTATTGTTATTTTCTGAGTAAAAAAACAAACGTCTTTAGTAACTGTTATTTATTATCTTTTGAATATAAGACTTGAAAAAACTGTCATTACATGAGTTTATATATTATATATTATAAAAGTCTACCAATAACTGTTATTAACTGTGTAAATAAAAAAGTCTTTAATAACTGTTATTAGCTGAGTATTATTATAACGATTAAAAAATAACTCTTATTTTTGACCATTACAATAAAAGCTAGCAAATAAAAGTTTATTGTGGAAATTGTTGTCGAAAAGAAAAACAAACGTTTTGGAGTATTTATAATAATTTTACCATACCGTGTTTTTTGTTCTCAATAGTAGGGTAAGTCTGTTATACTGAGAACGGCGGGTTTAAGAGAAGAACGCTTTTATTGAGACCGGACGTTCAACGTTTACTATTGGAATGGAAAACATTTTACTGCTGACCTCCCCCTCCTGGCCCCACTCTTTTTTCTTCACTCATAAACATAAACACCTTTATCTAAATCAAATGCCGCAGTATCCAAGTTTTCTAATGCTGAAAGTTTTTTTTGGTTTTTTTTATGGCCCTGGGCCCTCGAACCTGGGCCATCTTATAAGTTTTTAAATATATTATATATAAATATATATATTATATTTTTATATTTTTTATAACAGGAGTCTTGGACAGGTCCATCACCGTATCAAGTTAACATAACGTGCCTAAGAACCATTAAAAAAACGAATTTTCTGAGTTGGTTCGTCGTTTAGAACGGATGGTATACTTTTGACAAAGTGGGCTTATTTTAAGAACGAAACAAATTGTAACTGCTTTTTTAGAACGTAATTTTTTTCTGAGTGTAAAAATATCATATATTTTAATTATTAATATTTTCGAAAAGGTCCATTTCAAGTGTATCATTTTGATTGTAGGGATTGTGTTTGTGAGATCAATTGTCCCGCCAAACGACGGGTATGTTTTAGATATATAATATATGCTCTAATTTTATATTTCCTTTTGCCTTTATTTGTTTGTCAGTTCATACTAATAACCTTATTTAAATTTTTTGTTCCCTAATTGTCCATTCCGTAGATACATTCATTACTTCTTCAGTTCTTTTTCCATGTGCAGCTATTGCCAACCTGCGACCTCCTTTGGTGGTGGTGGGAAACTCTGGAATTTGTGTAATTCTTCAAAGCTTTGTGTTGCCTGGAGCAGCGGCGTGCTCGTGCCCAGAGATTGGCAACTTGCTGGTCCTTGCTGCCGCCACGTGTCACTCGCCTTGGCCCCGTTGGTTGGTTGGTTGGCTGGCTGGCTGGCTGGCTGGCTGGTTGTTCACCTGTTGTCGTTTATTAGTTTCTTCCCCTAGTTCGCTGGTGGAATTTGATAATATTTTGCATGCTGCACAAATGTCGAATTAGCCAGACAAAGAATTTGCCAGGCAGAATGAAATGAATGAATGTCATGGCAACCGCGCAATTCAAAGGGACGGCTATGAGCCCGGGTGCTCTACGCTATGAGTGGCTGGCTACATATTTGACTCGTTCTATTCATTTCTCAAATATATGTGTGTGTGTGTGTGTAGGTGTGTACGTATATGAATATGACAAATAAAGCAGGGCGTTAATTAAAAACTCAAAGCAAAAAAGCCACAAGAAGTGTGTACAAATAAAAATCAGATAGCAGAATCATACAAAGAAATCAAATTGTCAGCCAAATGATGACTGTACCCAGATGTTGTCAGTTGATGCATTTTAAAATGGGAATTTTTCATAGATGTGTATCGCTTAGGTCAGCTTATGTTCGGTGTCAAGGCAAGTTCAGAAACTTAATTAAATTTTGGAGCAGCTTCTATACAAGGTGGTTACCCTTGTGATATAACAATATCTGATATAAGGTTGAACGAATATGACGGTTGATGCTGATGAGGAACACATATACATTATGAGGGCGAAAATATTTCGTTCTGCCTGTTACATACTTTTGCACAACTTCATGATACCTTTTTTTACCCATTTTTATGGGTTCAGTGTATAATAAGGAAAAGTATCAGGAATCGGGATATTCAATAAAAGTTCTTGGAGGAGCTCGTTCTGCTTCAAGCAGGGCTATGGAAGCACGAATGATGGAAACACAGCTCTGATAACAGGAATTCATCTGGATATCATCGGAAGGTTTAAGATTCTTCTTCTTAATGTCTCAAGCTGAGTCGAAAATGTAGATGCATGCATATGTGATAAAATATGCCAAGGAGTTAAGGGCTCTTTTATGTGCAAAGTTCTCCCAGAGTTTATAAAATATTGGATCATGGTGAGCAGCTAATAGAACAACAACTTTGATCGATGAGACAGTTGCCAGAAGAAGTCCATTAATAGAAAAACAAGGACTTGATAGGGTATAGATATGCAAATCATGTTTTCGGCCTCCTCTGATCCCCGTATCTCATCTCCCAGATACATCAGAACGCTCGAGGAATAAACCAACGAATATTCACCAGAAATATTAAGACTATTAAGTACTTATGATGTAAATACCTATATTGACAACCTTTAAAAAAAAAACCATTTTATAACAACAGAAATTCTGTACTATCGTTCCTTAAATTTTTCAAATAAGTATCTCTTTTCGTTTTAAAAGTTATGAATTGTATATTGCTTAATCGTCCAAACCGTCCACAGTGTGCCGCAGCACTGCTCAGCGTAAGTGTGCGTGACGCTACGAGCGTTGTTGTTGTTGCTTTGAATTTTGATTTCCTTATAGCTCCACTAGTGTTCATTTGATCGGGAAACGATGAATTGGGGATCGTTAAGTAATGATGATTTAAATATATAGAAGGTTCGAACAATCTTTCTTTAAAATTGTGAAAGATATGAGGTTTTTTCAAATTGTGGGGAAGGCAGAAGAGCGCACTCAGAGAAAAAAGCGAGCAGATCGTGCTTGATATCATGCAGATTTCGTGTCAGAACTTCGGCAAGACAGAATCTTCTTGGATCCAAAAAGAAAATACTGAAATCAAGCATGAATTTTTAAGCTCGATCTGCTTGGTTTTAAATTTAGTCGGCTTCATATCAAGCATGATTTATTCTCGAATTCAAGAATAGATCTTCTTGAAAGTAAGCATTTTAGAACGAAGTTGCCAGAGAGCGAGAGAACGAAATGCTCTCGCAATGCGAACGCCTCACCTCCCTTGCTCCAAACTCAAAATCGAGCGCACTAGTCTTCTCGATTTCAAGCAGATTTCTTTTTGAAAATTCAAGACGAAAAAAAACTAAATTGAAGCCGATTTCAGTCTTGCCTAATCGTGCTAGATTTCTCTGGGTGCGTGGCAATAATTGGCAAATTGAAATCTATATATAATGCTTATTACAAAATATGTCTTGAAGGTCCAAACAATCTATCTCCAAAATTATGGGAGATATTTAATTTTTTTCTAATTGCGGGGGAAAGGAGCAATCGTGGGCAAATAAACCGAATCTGTTCTAGGGTTTAAGGAGTTTATTTTCCACACACATTAAACCACTATCTCTTACCATCTTTGAGATCTGTGTGATCTGAGGGGTCCCGTCCCCTGCCTCGCCAACAATTAAAAAAAAACTCTAATCTCTCACAATTTTGAACATAGATTGTTCGGACATATATAGTTTCCAGCATTGACTCATATCTCCCACAATTTTGGAGGTAGATAGTTTAGATCTTCTAGACATTATTTTTTTTATTATTTATTTATTAATCCCTCTAATCTCTCACAATTTTTTTAGATAGATGGTTCGGACCTTTTAGACATATCTAGTTTTCAGCATCATCTCATATCTCCCACAATTTTGGAGGTAGATTGTTGAGACCACCTAAACATATATGGTAATCTTTATTTTTTATCAATCCGCCATACATTGTTTTCCGATCAAATGAACGATAGTCGAGTTATAAGCAAAAAAAATAATTACGCTGGGTTGCACCGGCCGCAATCGTGATGGGCAGCACTTATACAGCTTATGTGGCCGCACACTTAAAAGTTATCAGTTCATTACCAACTTTGTCGGGAACAGATTATATTTTAGTCGGGCTCAACCGATTTCTTACTTGTTATCAATTGTAATTAAAATTATCTTGATATGGTTCAATTGAAGTGTCTAAGAATTTTTGAGTTAATGCTATAAATGGTTAGAAATTCACAGATTTAATAGCAGCATATTAAGTGGAACTTTGAAATGGGGGAAAATACTTGTGGATACCAAATTGAAGCGAAGTCCTTTTACTTAATAAACAAGAATTCAAATTGGGGCCGCTTACATAAACGTAATCGGAATAAAACGAACGTCCAATCCTGTTACCCATACCGCAACCCATATTCCTTTAGGTTTATTTCTATAAAATTCACCAGGATTAAATTTATCAGTTTTACAGGTTGGTTTCGCCGTTTGGCCTGAACGTTGCTCAATCAGTCAGCCAGGCTTACAGATTAATATTTTCAGATATTTATATACAAAATCTGTCACTAGTTTTTAATAGTGTATTTTGTTAAGTAAACACAAGAATTGAATCGTGAAAACATCTCACTTCAGTTTGCTGTTGGGCTCGTTTATTAGAGCTTTCAAAAATGTTGTTTTCTTTTATTTTGTTATCCAAAAAAAAAAAAAAATAAATGTGTGCTGCTCGGTGTGTTAATTAATCAAAGGCGCTGTCGACTATGGCGCATTTTGTCAAACTGAAAAAAACACAAAATACCAAATCTAAATCCAAGTAGTTGAATTTCACAATATTTGTTCATCAGAAAATCTCTCAATTAAGTTGAACTTTTTGAATGCCAGGCATGAGCAGGACATAAATCACTTTGCCAAATGCCAACAGGATATTGGCTGTTGACATGCCTTCGACTGAAAGGACTTCTTGTGAAGCTCGCTCTCTCGCATACTAAAAATGCGGGTTAAAGGATTTCGCACAACATTTTGGACTTTGGTTTGACAATCGTTTAAGCTGCCACGCAGCAGAAAAAAAAAGCCAAAGGCACGCGCTACGTGCAGAATGCAGCCAAAACCCAAGCCCAGCCATAGACAGATTTCCAGTTAGCAGCTCACAACACTTGGCTTTTAAGCCAGCGCATAAATCAAACACAAAAGAAAGAAATTCGCGAGCGAAAAGTTGTTGTTGTTGTTGTTTCCATTTTTTTTTTGGGAATTTTATTGAAAGGATAATCGATGGTGGCGCATTAAAGGATTTACTTTAAAACTTCACTCCAAAGATGTCGACGTACTGCAGAAATGCGGCTCTGCGGTCAATTTAATTGAATGATGAATTGCGGCATTGCCGGACACTTGAGGGTGTGGGGGCCCGACCACCGCAGAAAATTCTTCAGTTGTCAAAGGATGTTGCTCCTCCTCGACAAAGACGAATACGCATAATCAGTCAAAATTTATGACAAGCTCCAGCAGCTTAAGGTCCAGTCCCAGTCCCAGGACATTGCCTAATTAGTCCGCCCAATTTGGTTAATGCGAATGACAGCCATTTTTTGTCCCTTGCCTAGGACCCAAAACGATTTTTTCTGTTTCCATTTGGGCAGGCCCAAAAACTCTGACTGATGACTTCGCCTGGAACTGGAACTCCCGCTCACAGGGTACACTCAGTGGTAATTTGTCTAGGCTGCTGAGTGCCTGGCTGAGATGTGTGTCGGTTGGCTTTCTTCAACTCGCTGTCATTGCGTTTTTCCGCTGCAGCAAGGCAAAAAAAAGCATAAAAAGGATCAAATAAAACGGAAGTAAAAACCAACCGAAAATGTTTTTGCTTAGTGCAGTTTCATGTAACGCATTATTCTTGCTTAACATTTTTACTTGCTACTTGACTTTTGCACTGCGTACTGTCAGACTATTCGAGTTAGACATGCCCATCAGGCATAAATTCAATCTGAGGCTATGTTGGTGTGTTAAACGTAAAAAATATACAAAAACTTATTTGCACATTCTTTGAAGTCAAATATCGATTTCCCTGTTTGTTAAGGGACATATTGAATCATCCTTTTAATAATAGGCTTCGTATTTACTCACTAGACGAGAAGGAAATTGTTAATTCGCGGAGAATAGGAATGGCCAGAGCTTAAGATCATTTCACTAGGGTAATACTGCCGATTGTCCATGCCGGTCAGCGATACTAACGAAAATTGAAGAAGAGCTCTTCACAGAGTTTTTAATAAGCGCAATTTCCGAAAGGGTTAAAAAGAAGTTAAGACAGCAAAAAAGTAACTATTTTTAAGATCACTTCAATACTTTTATTAAGCTTTTAGCATAGATTCAGCGAGCAAACTTTAAGGGGGTTTACCTGTGATGAAGTCAAAAAATCGACCATGTTTTTTTTCTTCAAAAATCTTATCTATAACTTATGTATAATATGTGGTTAAAAGGATTTTTTGATATTTGATGTCGTTAGAAAGATATAGTGCTGAGAAGGAATGCGTCTTTCAACTTTCAAATGCGTTTTTCTCGAAACCACTTTTTTTCATCTGGCTATCATGATATCTAAAAAACGACATGACCGATCGCCTTGAAATTTATAGGGCATGTTCAGCACATATGTGAATATGGACGGAACTAAATTAATTGAAAAACGTCACGTCGCTTTTTTTATACACAACAAAATAGAGCAAAAAAACGTGGCTTTTTAGAAACAAGAATTTAAAGTCGTGTAAAAACTTTATTTTTTTATATTTTTTTTTTAATTTTTTAGTTCAGGCCAAAGCCTCAGCCACAGGCCAAAGCCTCAGTTCACTCAGTTTGCCGGAATCGTAATACCAGCGGACATTTTTTTTTACATACGGTGCTTTCATCACGCTGTAACTTCTGAAGTTTTAATAGTTTTCACTTAAAAAAATTTGTAAATGTAGATGAATAGACACTAAATATATGGTAAAAAAATTTAAAACTCTATTCTTTAATCGCCTGTAGAAAAAAAATTTCAAAAAAACAGTTCTAAACACAGGTGAACCGCCTTAAATTTAGCTGCTTGGAATGGGCTGAATGAGCTGTCAATGTTGAAAAAAATGTTGAAGCCAATATTTGTTGCCACCCAAAAACTTCAGAGCGAGTAACTTAACATTGGATATTTAAAGAAATTTTAGTTTTATCTGCCATTGTCTGTCAAGAAAATTAACTGTCATTGTAGCACAAAAACGTTTTAATGCATTGGAAAAGGAGAGAAATTCTTTTTGAAAAGACTTTAAAATTGCAGCTATATATTGAGATCAGAGAATTCGAAAAACCCAGATCAATTGATAAGTGCCAGAACACACCTTATTAAGCTTCTGCATATTAATATTTATATTTTTCAAACAAAAATAGGACCTTTATGTTTAAATAATATCCATATTACTTGTTGAACCCCCAAACATCAAAACGCTCCTTAAGGGGGTCTTCTACCTTTGTAAAATTTTTATTATATAGTTAATTAATAACACAAATCCAAAAACCAAACTAAAAAAGCTTTTATGGTTTTCTCTCCCCATTTTTTTTTAAAAAAACTCATAAAACCCTGTTCAAAGCTAGAAGACCTTTGGACTGTTGAACAAGTTATCGGACTGTCAATTAAGCTCTAAAAAAAAGGTATAGAGCTGTAGAGCCATGATTATTGGGGGCAATTAAAGAAAAAAATTGTTTTTACTCACTTTTGCAAGAACATTGCTCTACTAAAATGGCTATATCTGTTAATCTGTTTTGAATTTTTGAAAATGGTTTGAAGGTTATGAAAGCGGAATGTCTAAGCTATAATAATAATGCAAAACAAAAACAAAAAAAAAAATTGTTCAAAGGTAGAAGACCCCCTTAATGAGTTTCCAAGAGTTTCACACTTTTTGGTGCTTAAAAGTTGACAGCACTGCTTAATCCGAACCCCCATTCAAGTTTTTCAATAAGCTTTTGTTTATTTTGTACAAATAAAAGCTTTATGTGAAACTTACAGGATAAAGCCAGAAGTTTTTCCGAAAGCATTTGATTGCAGGAAAAATGGTGTAGCCGCAAAAGCTTTTTTTTTTTAATTTCATTGTGTTAGTCCAGACTTAAACATTCTTAATTGTAGATTTATAATATACGACCAACAGGCCGACTTGGATAAGCCCGTTACTCAGGGGGGAAGTATTTTGATAGCCTTCACTAAAATTAATTTACAAAGCTTTAGCATTCATATTAATGTTTCCATAAATGTTAAGATAAACATTAATTTAGCAAACGGAGCACATACGAAAGTTGACATTTTTATTTCTCCACCATAAGGGCTTTGAATATCCTTTTTACTCCTAAAGTAAATGGTCTAAATTGCAAGAGACTAAGAGTAGTTAAAATAACAGCACTCGCTTTCCAGAAACTTTCAACGACCAGAGTTCGAAACCTGGATATCCATATTGTTTCATTGAGGTGTGGAGAATGAAGGGTTGGTGTCGAAGATATATTATCATATCAGGCAAAATATAACTTTTTTGAGCAAAGTTAAAATTATGTCAAATGTTAAGATTATCATTAATTTAGCAAACGTAGCACATGCTGACCCCATATACGACAAAAGTTGACATTTTTATTTCTCCACCATAAGAGCTTTGTATATCCTTTTTACTCTTAGAGTAAATGGTCTAAATTGCAAGAGTCTAGAGATGACATATAGTTAAAAATAACAGCGCTCGCTTTCCAGGAACTTTGAAAGACATGGGTTCGTAACCTGGATAACCATATTTTTTCATTGAGGTATGGAGAATGTAGGGTTGGTGTCTAAGATATAAGTTGCCATGAATTTTATTTTTCATATATAACTTTTTTCAGCAAAGTGGCAGCTGTGTCTTTAACTGAAACGCGCGCCTGCGAGTATGCAACAAACACATACCAACACCACAAAATCGATAAGTATTTAAAAAGCAAGGCGGTTCATTTGAAAATATGCCAGTGCTTGATTTTATGGTTAACTTGATAAAAGTGAGAGGCATATTTCAATTGAACCCTTAAATGATGAGGTATCCCTAAGAGATTAATGAGTAACCTTTGGAAATACTCCACATTTCCATTTTATAGGAAGAATGAGTTTTTCATATGCATTTTTTTGGCAACTCACAGCTACCGGAAGTACTTTTTAGCAAACTCAAATGAGTACTCAGACAAATGGAATAAAAGATTGATGACATCAATTTGTTTGATATCAGGCATTGATATTTGCAGATTGACAATTTATATTGCTTTTTTTTCAGCAAGAATTGAGGTCGTACTATTAAGTAATTCAGTGAGCTTGAACAATAGGAAGTTGATCGATTCACTTTTTAGAGCAAGCTTCCGTTATATATTGAAAGATCGGATATGGGAAAATAAATTGTTATTGACATTTAACCACCTTTTTGCTTTAACAAGCAGCTAAGTAGGCGTTGTTGTTTTCAAACCACAGTTCCCATTTTTGCCAATGATACTTTTGTACTTCTTGTGCCCATTGAAAGGAACCACAAAGGCAGAAAGGAAACGTATTTACCTGCAAGTAAAACACGCAAACGCCCCTAAGCTGCTAATGAAGCCGTCTGGTGAGTACACAAACAAAGCGCTACAAAACGCACAAAGGTCGCATGCTGCGATAAAGATCATATTCACAGGCAGCTGAGAGTGATTGGAAGATGCTGGCAAAATAGAGCGCGAGAGCGCGAGTTACAGTAGCGAAAACGTATTCGAGAGAAGTTTTCCAGTTCGTTGTTCATTTAACAATCGCACACTCGGCCTGTAAAACCCATCATAATCCCTGTAAAATTCTGTGGCAAACCCGAAGAGCCTAAGCGGATTGGCCGGCACAAAGTTGAGTGGCCTCAATGCCTCATGCGTGAGTGTTTGATGTCCTGCGGCGCATATTAGAAAAACACAAAATCCTCATAGACAATGCTATCTGCGTTCTGGTAATTGTCTCGACCTCATCCTCATTCGGCGCGCATTCAAATAATGTGTGAAAATTTACACCGAACGGAAGACTCCTGCTGTGGCTCTGAGTAGGTGCTGCTGCTGCTGCTTCAGCTTCAGCTGATTGGAAAATGCGTTTAAATGATTTAAGGATTATTATCAGTGAGAAATTGCAGACAAATCAAATTCACTGCCATAGTGAGACAAATTTCGTTTGTATTATGTTGATAGCTGAGAGCTACTCGCCTAGTCGGAGGACAGTCGGACTCACTGCTGTCAATTGAATCCGTCGCATTGATTTAACAACTTTTTTTTTTTTTTGCTCAAACGGAAACGGAAATTTCTTTCGCATGTTTGCATTTTGCAGCTTCTTCAGACAGTTAAGTGTCGTGTCTTTTATACAAGTAAGTAAACATGGTGATAAAAATAAATTTATCTTTTACCACTTTAATTTTCACCAATTTATTTGAGCTGTCCATTGTCTTGAACCAAAGAGACAATCAAGAAGGAGAATAAGTATTTTATGTTCTTTATGTATATCAATTAACGGAGCATTTACAGCATAATAAGTTAGCAAATACGCTGTTATATGACAGAATTTGGAGTATGTAGCTTATATCTCATTTTAATTATAATAAAATTCAGACTGTCTTTAGATATTATGCATATGGGGCATTCTTTCTCAAACGTCCCAGTCAAAAAATGAAAATTTTTGGATTGGCTTCATACTTTGGTGAATTGTTATCCTATATGAAGGTAATAAATTCCCAAAATATTAACTTATTTAAAAAAAATTGTTGAAATTTGGGGGGGGGGGGGTGGAAGTTTTGACATTTTAAGTGACATTGGTATTTTTAAAATCGTATAACTATGACAAAACTTTATCGATTTGAAATTGTAAATATGTCATTTTAAAGCATTTTTCATGTACTTTTTGAAAAAAATAATCAAAATTAAAAAAAAATAAAAATTCACCCCCTATTTTCCAAAATTTACCGTTATTTTTCAATTTTGTCCCAAATGGGTATTTTAAAAAAAAAAAATTTAATTTTTTTTTGAAAAGCTTCGGTCATTTCCTATAAAATGTGTAAATATGATAGTGGGACAAAAATAACTTTAGGAAATATTGAATTAATAATAATAATTAAAAAAATAAACGTTACCGATTTTAAATTGTGAATATGTCATTTTAAAGAATTTTTCATGTACTTTTTGAAAAAAATAACAAAAATAAAAAAAAATTAAAATTCACCCCCTATTTTTCAAAATTAACCGGTTTTTTTAAAATTTGACCAAAATGGGTATTTTAAAAAAAAATTATTTTTTTTTGAATAGCTAAGGTTATTTTCTATAAAATGTGTAAATATGATAGTGGGACAACAATAAGTTTAGGAAATACCCTGCAGTTTTTGTATATTATTAAAAAATTCCAATGGCAGCTATACGCTATAGTCATCCGATTTTGATAAATTGTATCATGATTGTGTGAAATGAAAGACCAAAAAGTTTTTCTCAGTAGAACTAGTTTTTTGACCGATCGTTCCTATGGCAGCTATATGCTATAGTCATCCGATCCGGCCGGTTCCAACATATTAGTTGCGCGCAGTAAAAAGAAGACTCTGTGCAAAATTTCAGCTCGATAGCTTTATTTCTATGCGTTACAAACTTCTGGGCAAAATTAATATACACTTTTGAAGCGTATAAAAATGAGAAAAGAAAAGAGACAAAAAATTATGCTTTTCGAAAACTAGGGCTTTCTGTATCAATTTTTGTCTTATTTTATTGAAAAATGTTGCTCTTTGTTAAAAGCGTAAATAAATTACTTCGTTAATTAAATTAAAAAGAAAATTGGAGAAAAAAGGCATTTCCCAAACCTGGAAATCCGTGTTACCCTTTTAAAACACAAAAAATGTTTTTTTAACACGAAGGTGCCTGCACGGCAAATTGAAATGCTTCGTCAGGCAAGTCAGAAATATTTTTATTATTTTGGGACGTCACAAGTTTAATTTATGATTACCACATTATAAAATTCCCATGTTATTTTCTAGTGAAAATAAATCTTTTTATTTTAAGTTTCGGGATTCGGGAAATTTTGAAATTCCAGCGCCCATCTCTATTATAAACATTTTTGTAACCTGATCCTGAACTATATTATATTTGATATAATACGCCCTGGATTTTATTGTTTCCAGACCGGTTCCGAAACAGATTGAACCCTTTCAAAAGTGGTTGAGAACAATATCTCAGAATCGATTTAAGCTAGAAACCTACAGGTTTTGATTATGTTGGGTATATACAACAAAACTGGTTCCGAACCAGTTTGTGCAGGTTTCAATCTTGATAATAAACACATTTATTACGGTATCCAATTCGATTCAGACTTATATGAAGAAAAAATATGAACACCATTTTTTAAGGAACTCAGCGACGCAGGGTATAAAAGCTAATATTATTTATTAAAATGTACCCAGTTTCTTTAGCCAAGTTAAACAAAGAATGTAACATACAATAATAACACCAATTTTAAAATCGAAATTAGCATATACATTTCTATATGTTTCGTACTGTTATATCGGTTATGTGAATAAAGGTAATGGGGTTTTCAAGTATTTACTGTTTCGGTAAAGGTTATAAATTTGAAACTGTTAATATCGATTAACGTTTACGTTAATAATATCTGCTTAATACAAATATATATTTTGAGCTGTATCAGTTTGGCTAACGTTTTTAACTGCACGCAATAAAGTTTTCAGTCAATGTGTCACGAAAAAGCACGAACTCTTGATTCCAAATTTTATGCAAGTTGGAATTTTACAGTTATATTTTCTCTCATACATATTGTGCACATCGTAAACCTTGGATAGCATGAAGTAGACATCTTCTGATTGAACTCATTAAGGTTATCCACTTTCAAGTCCAACTTAAGGCAAATTATAGCAATTTTTTAATGGCTGCGCTCCCATCTAATCAACGTTACACAAATCAACAATTCAATTAACCCAAAACGACCTGCAAACGACGAAGTTTTTACCGCTTTTAGCGATCGAAAATCAAAACAAATGCCACTGGGCATATTACTCAAAACTGATTATGATTATTGTTGTTGTTGTTGTTGTTTTTGGCACCCTCAGGCACAAAAATCATTATGGGGTTTTCATATAACAATGTTAGTGTTTCGTTTTCTGCCACATGCTTACCCGGCAATTTGCGTGCAACTTGCACGCCCGGGGATAGCCACATTCATAACATTTGGCAGACGTCAACGCCCCCCTCTTTTGCCTTCAAATCAAAGCCAAACAATTTGATCAGAAAAATGTCATAATTGAATTGAATCAACCACCCACCCTTAGTTCTTGGGAAGGCGTTACAACTTCTATGCTAATCAGCGATGGCCAGTGGAAAGTGTCAAATTTCATTAGATAAACTAGAAACAGTTTTTTTTTTTTTTTTGTTGCGAGAGCTGAAAATAATTTCCGTTTTGTGAGGCCGAAATGAGGTAGAGCAATTTTGTATACAAAATAATAATTAAACTGGCCGAAAATGCAACGGAGGAGCCAACGGAGTCACAGGATATTTGTGCACGTAATTTCCGCTGCCGTTGAGTTTGTGCGTAATTAATTTATGCAAAATGCAAATATTTCGCGAAATTTGTTTTCCAAAATAATTAACTTTTCAATTAGAACTTTTTGAATTAGTCAAAGGCTTTAAAGGAGTTAATGTCAGTACGGAGAGAGAGAGAAGAGAGATATTCGACACTCGAGTTTATATATTCGAGCAGCAATGACGTCCGATTGTTGGAGCTGTGCCTGTTGGCAAAAACTGAACTGTTTTTTAGCCCAAATACTGTGTTACCTACAGGATAGTGCCTTAATGAAGATGTTGCTGGCCGTAATCATAGCTTTGATCATTATATTAAATATCTCCTCGGGTTTTGCTTTGGTTGAGCCGGCTACAAGGAAAAGACGCCCTAAACTGATTGCTGCTTCTAATGCTAATGCCAATTGTGAACAAATGGCGAACAACAATCAAAGCCCAATTAATATAGAACATGCCTTTGTGGAATATCTGGAATTTGCTACACCCCTGGTTTGGTCGCACTATAACGAGTTACCCTTGGGCATACGTCTGGAGAACAATGGTCACACTTTACTCTTGCGTGCTGCATTTGAGCATACAACTCCTTATATCGATGGTGGAGATCTCCTGGGACGATTCGACTTCCACGAGTTGTGCTTCCGTTGGAGTTGGTCGAATGCCACTGGCTCCGAACACACTCTGGAACATCTTCATCATCCATTGGAAATGCAGTGCATGCACACAGATTCGGAAGAGAGTGGTACTGCCTCCAGCCAGGGCCTATTGATGATCTCCTACATGTTTGATATATCTCACGATAATCCCTATTTGGATGTAATTATACGACATTTGGTGGCTGTTCAGCGGGCCGGGCGAAGCATGGAGATACCGCCCTTTCCTTTGAGCTATCTAATGCCAGCATTCTCTACGAACTTTTACAGCTATCGTGGTTCACTGACTGAAACACCTTATCATCGTGGAGCCGAGTGGTTTGTGTATCCCGAACCTCTGGCCATTGGCGAACGCCAGTTGAATGAGTTTCGGCAGTTGTGTAACCCGAATGGTGCTCGTATTGGACGTAATGGCAGACCTGTACAGCAGCTGAATGATCGTCAAGTTTACTTTAATCGTTATCGACCAGAGGGTTAAACTGGAAGTAAATAAGTCACGCAAATAAATATATGTGCTTAGCATCCTATATTTTAGCGGTTTTCAGATTTATGCGAAAGTAGTCTTTTAAGTACGACCTCTTTTCCATCAGAATCTAATCTGTTTGAATCAGTCAGCAATAGCAACAGAGTCTAAGTTGATTTGCAGTCCCTAGCAAACTTGTTGTTGTGTCCGGACAGCCAAAGAAGGAAGGGAGATAAAACTAAATTTTGTGGTTGTTATTGTTTATGGCTCTCGCGTATGCCGCAAGCTCTGTCTGTAAAGACGTCAGACAGAGCGGCGAGTTAAGCAACAACACAAGATCACTGAGAGCATAGGCATTGGGCACCTACGGCCTCTTTGTATTTATTTCCTGAAATAGGAGAATTTTAAAATACTCTCTTCAAAATGGACACATATTTGTGAATATCTTAGAGTCTCCGTATTTCTATAAAGCACGTGATTCGGCCATAGACACATCAGTTAATTATCTACAAATCTTGATGTAGTACCGCTTCCAACTTTGTTCAAAATTTCAACTCAAAATTGTGGGAGAAATGAGCTTTTTCCAAATTGCGGGGGTTACAACTCTACTATCGTTCTTCTGATCGGGAAATGATGTATCGTTAAGGACCGATGAGTAGAATAAATCTCTATAAGGTCCGATCTAACTCCAAAATTGTGGGAGATAATTTTTTTTTTAATTTCCTGGGTAGCTTGGATTTGCCTGCAGGTATAAAAAGCTTATGTTTCATACTCTTCAAACCTCCAAGTCTTACCATCTCTTAGATCTGTGCGCTCATACGGACAGACTGACGGTCACAAGGACATGGGTATATCGTATTGGCTGTTGATGCTGATCAAGAATATATACCCAGACAACCAAAAGGGACTCCCACAGGTACACCTTTTAGGAGAAAACGCCTCTTTGGAGTGTTTATGGAGCGCTTATAGTAGGATTGAAACGGGAGTCCCTACCAAACACTCCTTAATGGAGCGCTCCTAGTAGGAGTGAAACAGGAAACCTTTGGAAACACCCCTTGGAGTGTTTATAGAGTGCTCCTACATAGGAGTAAAAATGGGGACCAAAAGAGAACCGCATGGAAGCGTTTATGGAGATTTAAAATATGTAAGTAGGCCGAGACTTGCTTTTCCAGGAATCTTTTTCACATTTTTCCAAGTTTATAAGTTTATTCGATTAATATTAATTGTGATATAATTAGGAGTGGAGCAAGGGGTAGTGTGTGGGCCTACCGTGAGGGAGATACTGCGTTGGAACACGCCAAAGAACATTGAGTAAAATAATTTTCTTTCATTAAAACTTTTACGCATCCGGACACCTTTATCAGCTATTGGCGACAGCTGTGAAGAAGTGTACCCAATATGAACACGATTCTCAAACGTTTTACGCAAGCCAAGAGATTGAGAAAAGTTCGGCATGGTCACACTTTGGTTGGGACAGCCACCAGGGCTCCTCCCTCTTCGGATTATTATTGGAGCCCAAAAACAGACTACAAACACTACGTCTGAATTTTTTAGGATGATTGACAGAGACCTTTTCAAAAAATCAAAGTCGAATGGAGGAGTCCTCTTGGAGTCCTTCCGGATTATCCGAGTGAGCATTCTAAGACTCAAAAGCCACTCTTTTAAGGAGTCCCTGAGAAACATTTTTTTCATATATTTAAAAAAAGCCGTTTCTCCGGTGGATAAGCTGCTTTGGGACTATTTAAAGAGCCTCCCTAGGAGAGTATATGGAGTCCTAAAGGTGTACCCAGCGGACTTCGCTGGTTAGCTGGGTATAGTTTATAAAATTTTCGCTCCAACTATATTAATACATTCAAAGGCGATTTGATAATAACTTAAATTAAATTTCTTCAAATAAAATTGCTTCTCGAATGCTTTTGCATGACGCTTAATGATGTGGCCAATTAGTTGTGGCTGTAGCTTAAGCCAAATCTTCCGCACAATTTCATTGAAATAGTTTGTTTATATATTAATCCACTAATTAGACGCTCAAAGAGCATTAACCGAAGTAGAGGCGCAATCCTCTTTTCCACAGCGCCGCAGGACATGCTATGTGTGTGTGTGTGTGTGTGCGTGTGCGTATGGCTGCGTCTATAATTTGGTTAGTGCAACGGAAACTGTTGCGGACATGTTTGGCTCTGGCCATGGTAGAAGGGAATTGCGATTGGACCTCATGTGGCGTGGCACCCTCATCTCCGCTCGTTCTCTGTGTGTCTGTCTCGCTTGCACAGTTACAGCTGCTGCTGCTGCTATTGCTTCTGCTTCGCAATCACAGTTCCAGTTTCCAGGCTTATAATTATCAGTTCGGGCCCCTCTAGCCAGGGTTGGACATAGTCCTGGCCTGGTAATTAGTTTTTGTGTGTGTGTGTGTTTCGATTTGATGCTGCAACTTCATCATCATCATCATCATCGGCTGCTATAATCATTGGCAGGCCCCGCCGACTCTGCAAATCAACGCTAATGAAATTATACAAACAAGTTTCGCCGGCTCTGTCAACATTTGTTGTTGTTTGTGCCTCGTTGTGTTTTGAAAACTTAATTGAATTGCATTTTCCACAAATAAAGCTTAATTTCAGATTCGAATGCGTTTGGCAAAATTACGTGTGTCGTGTGTATACACATCAATATTTTGCTGGTACTTTCTCTGGGACCAAAATTCCGCAATTGAGGAATCCAATTAAAATTGGCATAATTCCATTTATTAATGCTTAATATGCAAATTGTTTGCACACACACACACACACACAAAATGTGCAATTAATATGAAAATGTTTTGAGAATTAATTCAATTTTTGGGCAAAAGAGAATTGACAATAATCACAATTATTTTTGTATTAGATGAGCATACTAAAATGCAAATAATATGCATTAAATTAGTCGAAATACAAATTATCAATTAAGGACATTAGTCAAGCGAGTATAACATATATTGAAATGCAACAATTATAATATAGCACCAAGTATATGAAGTTCCAATTAAACCCTTGTCGTGAGTAATTCTTAATTTAAATTAACGCTCAATCAATATTCGTTCCTTTTAAATGTAATCAATGTAAAATATCCAACTAGCTCCCTTCTCTTCTTAAGCGCTGTATACGTATGTACTGAATCGTAACAGATCAGAAGAACCTTATTTAAAAAATTGTCGATCTAAACATCTAACACATAAGGTTCAAGTAAAGCCAAGGGCGTACGCAGAATTTTGATTAGGGGCGGGCAATAAGACTTTTCTTATAGGGGGAGGAAAAAGCCCTCAATAACGAAATTTTAATAAATACAAAATTGTAAAATGTTTCTTTATTTACATTCATGCTCAAACAGTTTTTAAAAATAAACAAAATATTTTTTTTTCGAACAATACGCCATTTGTTTTAAATTTTTTCTTTGGTAAAAAGATATTTGATTCCATGTTCAAATCCCTTCAATCCGAAAACATCAAAATCATTCAAAGTCAAAGAAGTTTCCTATCTTAGGCCATGATCTTAACATCTACAGAACCTTTTTGTACTTCTCATGCATCAGTTTAATGTAGTTTAGTAGTCTTGTATTTGAAGCAGGTTTTTAAGTCACTTTGCATTATTCTTTCTTTCCAACCAAGTCAACGATAAGTTAAGTTGAAGTTTACACTTTAATTACTTGGGGCTGATTTCTCATCTTCTAAATAGCTGCTATCTGTTAGATAAACATAAATTTTACTCTATAATTTGTAAGTTTATATAAAAGATAGTACTATGTAGGAGATGAGAAATAGGCCCTTAGATGCCTATCCTTTGTAATTTGTAATTTGTAATTTTATTAATATTATCCCAATGCTACAAATACATACGTACTATAAATTAGTGCATTGGTCACAAAAACAATGGGGGAACAGAAGAAACATTAAACTAAAATGATGAGATAAAAATGAACGAATGTAACTAACCTAGTATATGATATGTATGTATGTATTATTATAATTTTTTATATATATTAATTCCTATATTTGTCTTTTAAGGTATTCAGTTAATTTAGATTTAAACTGCGTTGCGTTCCCAATAGATTTAATGTTATGTGGCAGGTCATTCCAATAGCGGGCAGATTGAATAAAAAAGTGTTTTTCTTTTTATTTTCTTTTTTCTGTTATACCGTAGTGTGTAGATCAAGCGGGAAAATGTAAGCAAAGTTCATTCCTGTTTCCAGTTGAATACATTTTCTTCCTGAAAAAATTTGGCATTCTGTCAACTTCTTTCAAATTGGCTGATCCCCATACTTGTACCCTATAGTTTTGTACCGATCTGCTAACGGCCTTGTATAAATTCTATTTGGTACCTAGTCCCACATCTGTATTCCTTGCTTTGACTGAGGTTGTTCCATCGTAGATGTGTTTTTAAAAGGACAGTTTCGGCCAGAATATAATTGCTAGGAACACCGTGAAAATAAGTCCATTGTAAAAATTCGAAAATCATGACCATTTGTTGACGAAAGTCTATCAAGCAAGCTTGTTCTCAAATCATGAATAGTGGGATACAAATGGATGTTCTCACAAGTGCTAGATATGCTGCTGCCCAAGCACACCCTTTTCCGTAGAATTTGAACATTTCTTTACTCTTCAAGGACCAACACTCGTTTTGATTTATTTTTATACCCTTGAAAAGTGTATATTAATTTTGCCCAGAAGTTTGTAACGCATAGAAATATTCATTTCGGACCCCATAAACTATATATATTCTTGATCAAGACGACGAGCTGAGTTTATTTCCGCTTGTCCGTCTGTCTGTCCGTCTGTCTGTCTGTCTGTTTCTACGCGAACTAGTCTCTCAGTTTTGAAGCTATCGAGCTGAAATTTTGCACAGAGTTTTCTTTTTACTGCACGCAACTAATATGTCGGAACCGGCCGGATCGGATGACTATATCATATAGCTGCCATTGGAACGATCGGTCGTAGAACAAGTTCTAGTTAGAAAAACTTATTTGTTTTCCATCGTAGCGGCACTAATCTTGGTATATGTTAGTTTTATATGCTTCCACATAATTCTGGAAAAATTGATCAAAATCGGATGACTATATCATAAAGCTGCCATATAAAGGGTCGGTCAAAAAACTAGTTCTAGTGAGAAAAACTTTTTAGTTTTCCATCGTAGCTTCACCAATCATGGTTTGTATTAGTTTTATATGCTTCCACGTAATTCTGGAAAAAGTTACCAAAATCGGATAACTATAGCATATAGCTGTCATAGGACCGATCGGTCCGAAAATGTGTTTTACTAGGAAAGGTTTTTTTTATGGTATCAAATTTTTATTATCAATGATTTAAAAATTTTAAATATCTGAAATCTATATCCTATATATATTTTACCGGTTAAATCAATTGGAGTAAACTTTTTCAAGTGTATTAAAACTTCGCCACAGTCGAAGTTAGATTTGCCTTCTCGTTTTTTTTAATTTTGTAATCTAATGTTTTCATTATAGTAACGAATTTGATGATTTCTCAGAAAATTGAGCAGTTACGGTAGTTTAAACAGGATTATGACCTATAATCAAGTCCTGATCAAACTGTGTTCTTAGATTTTGCAGTCATTTTAGTCAAACCTAAATTTTGTCTTATTTCATTAATTAAAAAAAAAACTATCAACTTGTAATTTTCATTGAACAAGATTATATACATAATTCACACTTGTCGAACCAAATAAGAGTTAAGGCAAATATAAAATAAATACTTTCCTTTTCATAATTATAGCATACTTTTCAGGGCAATTATCTTGAGAAAATTGATAAAAGTTAGTCAACCCAAATTTTAATGCAATTCCCAAAATCAATCGATTAAGTGGCAAAACATTTAGATTCAACAAGATTCAATGCTTCGAATAACAATTGGAGGGAAATGAGCGACTCCTTTACTGGTTACGAGGCAAGTCGCAGCAAGATAAACAACATATCCAAATCCAATCAACATAACTAATTGAATGTAATTAGAAAAACGCATGAGGCTAACAAAGTCTCCACCCCGACCCCCCGCCCTTCCCGCTCTTCAATCACACTCTGCACAGCTCAAGCCGAGCCACTAAGTTTACTCCAAGAAAATGGCAAGAAAATGAAATTAGACGAATAGAATGACGATGTAAGTGCCATGAAAAGACGTTAAGATGGAAGAAAAGCCAGCCAAGCACAAGCCAAGACGTTCAAGTTGTGGGTAGGTGGGAAGGGGGTGTTAGATGCTGCTGCTAAAATTGAGGCAAATTGCATTTAAGTGTTGCCGTTTTCATTTAGCCGCATGAATATGCATGGAGGTGGATGAGGAGTCGGAGTCAGCTTGTGCTTTTGTGGCAAGAAAATTGAATGAATAATTGAGAAAACGAGCGCATGATGGTGTTAGTAACTGATTGTGCACGGTTGTATATATATACGTGTGTGTGTGCGTTTGCAGCTAATGAATTTTAATTGCTTTCATTAGGCCACAAAGCAGGTGGAACTGGAGCAGGTGTTGGCTGCATCAGAAATCCCTGATTATCCATTAATTGTTAATCATTGAATATGGTTAATGACCAAAATCAATATGCCGAACTGTTGATGATTAATTAACGCCATTTTGTAATTATCTGCGCAATATTTAATTCAATTAACTTACTTTTCCCCCTTTTCGGTTTGGCACTTTAATTTAATAAATATAAATGCAAATTGTTATGAAAAAAAAACACACACAATTGAGGGAACAATAACAACAATTTGCAGTTAAATTGAAACATAAAAAAGCAGCATTTACACACATGAAAATTAATTTTCCGTGCTTGCTCCTTTCAACTTGCAGCCCTTTGGCTTACTTCCCTTTTCAATTAAACGCCACCATTTTCCATTAACAAATTTGCAAATGTGTGCGTGAGTGTGTGTCGCACTCTTTCTCTCTCCCTCTCTCTCTCTCTCTCTTGCACACTCACACACACATGGCACTTGTCTCTGTATTTCTATAATAAAATTAAATTAGAAGACCAGAAAATTAAATCATCAAAGCTTGACGTCTGGCGGCGGCTGCTGTTTGAAGAGTTCCCTTCTCTTTCGCACTCACACACACACACACGCTCGTTTAGCACCCAATTTGCCAAGCGACAGTTACGAGTTCATTAATTTTTTTTTTTTTTTTTTTGTGGCCCGTACCAACTTTTCCTGGCTGTGCTCTTGCGGTTTTTCGGCCAGGTCCGCCTTCTACTCCACCCTCCCATTTACTTGCTCCCCCCCCCTCTCAACACTCTTCTTTACTCACTCTCTCAGCATCATAAATTAAATTCTTCATCAACTCAAACTCGTTAAGCGCCAATAAAGTGACAGAGAGTTATTTTCATCACTTTTTCAATGGTCTACCACAAGGCTGAGTGTGAGAGTGTAACTGTATGTGTGTGTGTGTGTGGGACACAATGCGCCGAAGCGCTCTCTACGACTGGATTTTTGAGGTCACGCCCCTAACTTAGAGACAATACAGAGAGAGAGAGAGAGTGAGAATGCGAGAAAGGAAGAGACAGGGAGAGCCAAACAAAGCAGCGAAACTGGTTTTTTACTTTAAGCCATTCACGCAAGCGCAAGCTTATTGCAATTTTGATATGCTCTTTAGATAAGGGGAGAAAAAAATAATTGTAGATGATATCAGTGGACATTCTCTTATTTATGGTAACTCTGTTGCTGTTTTTCGATCTATGCTGTGCTAGATTCAAGTAAAGTCTATATTTTCTAAGCCTCCTAAAAAAGGCCACATTAATTAAATGTGTTTGCATAAGGCCAATTTCTCAAATGACATTAAAATTATTTTAGCCATAAAGCTTCATATGAATAGAATCACTTTTGCACTACAAATCAAAATGCTTTTGAGCAGCTGTCTTATTTATATGTAGCATAGTGCCGAAAATAAAATTTATGTCATCTGAGAATAGGCCTTTAAGCGAAATTCTTTCGCACAGAGATTAGCCAAAGAAATTTACAAATATTTAGATTTATTTATTGCTATTCCTAGTGCTACAAGGATTTCCTTAATTTAATGCACCAGTCACAATATCAATTCAATTAACTTAAACTAACTTAAAAATTATTGAACATTAACCATTATTTTAAATAGTATATATTAAATTTTATTTCTATTTGAACTTGTATCTTTTTATACCCTTGCAGAGGGTATATTAAAATTGTCACGATGTTTGTAACGCATTTCGAAGCATTTCCGACCACATAAGTATATATTTCTTGATCAGCTGACGAGCTGGTTCATTTCCGTTCGTCGTCCGTCGTCCGTGTCGTGTCGTCTGTCCGTTGTTTCTATGCTATCTCCTCCCTCAGTTTTTAAAGCTATCTTGACCAAACTTTGCAAAAGTCTTTAAATACAAATACGCTGCACATTTGTCGGAATAGGCCGGATCGGATGACTATATCATATAGCTGCCATAGGAACGATCGGTCCAAAAACTAGTTCTAATGAAAAAAACTTTTTGTTTTCCATCGTAGCGTCACCAATCGTGGTATGTAAAAGTTTTATATGCTTCCACACAATTCTGGAAAAATTTACAAATCGGTGACTATCTATAGCTGCCATATAAACGGTCGCTCAAAAAACTAGTTCTAGTGAGAAAAACTTTTTGGGTTTTCCATCGTAGCGTCACCAATCGTGGTATATATTAGTCTTATATGATTCCACACAATTCTGGAAAAATTTTCGAAATCGGATGACTATAGCTATAGCTGCCATATAAACAATCGGTCCAACAACTAGTTCTGGTGAGAAAAACTTTTTTGTTTTCCTCGTAGCATCACCAATCGTGGTATATATTAGCTTTATATACTTCCACACAATTCTGGAAAAATTGATCGAAATCGGATGACTATAGCATATAGCTGCCATAGGAACGATCGGTCTAAAAACTAATTCTAGTGAGAAAAACTTTTTGGTTATCAATGGTAGCGCCTTTCAAAAACTGCAAGGGATTTAAAACATCGGCGTAGCCGATGTTAGCCTTCTATTTTTATTTTTTTATATTTTTACATTCTAGTTTTATGTTATTAACTTTTATTTTTCAAATTTTTTAAGTTTTTATACCCTTGCAGAGGTTATATTAAAATTGTCACGATGTTTGTAACGCAGTGAAGGAAGCATTTCCGACCACTAAAGTATATATATTCTTGTCGCATGACGAGCTGGTTCTTTCGTGTGTTGGTGTGTCGTCGTTGTCGTCTGTCTATGCTATCTCCTCCCTCAGTTTTGAAGCTATCTGACCAAACTTTGCAAAAGTCTTTAAATACAATACGCTGCACATTTGTCGGAATCGGCCGGATCGGATGACTATATCTATAGCTCCATGGGAACGATCGGTCCAAAACTAGTTCTAATGAGAAAAACTTTTTGTTTTCCATCGTAGCTCCCAATCGTGGTTATATTAGTTTTATATTCTTCCACACAATTCTGGAAAAATTTATCAAAATCGGATGACTATAGCATATAGCTGCCATATAAACGGTTGGTCCAAAACTAGTTCTAGTGGGAAAACTTTTTGTTTTCCATCGTAGCGTCACCAAATGTGGTATATATTAATTTTTTATGATTCCACACAATTCTGGAAAAATTTATCGAAATCGGATGACTATAGCATATAGCTGCCATAGGAACGATCGGTCTAAAAACTAATTCTAGTGAGAAAAACTTTTTTGTTATCAATGGTAGCTCCTTTCGAAACCTGCAAGGGTATTTAAAACATCGGCGTAGCCGATGTTAGCCTTCTATTTTTTTTTTTTTTTTTTTTTGTGTTGTAGTTTTAAGAGTTTATAAGATTAAATAATATTCATTAAATAGTATAAACTAAATTATTATTATTATTTTTAAAGTGTTCCATTAGATTATTAATGAATTTGTGTGTGCTATAAATTGTTTTTAAATAATGAGGTAGGTTATTCCAGAGTTGAATAGCATAAAAGTAAAATTGTTTTTTTGAACTTTCCATTTTGCATCTTAAGCATACTAAATTGTTTGTACGTCCAGACGACGCAAAGTTTAGCAAATCAAATAAGTATGTGGGTTCCTTCGTAATTATTATTTTGTGCAATGTTTTCAATATTTTACATTGAATCCAATTGTTGAGATTAATATTAAGTAGATTGTTAGTGTGGATAGTAACATGATCAGTTCGTCCAAGATTATATACATATCGAGAAATGTTATTAGCTAGCTATATCCATGTAATTCTCAATTCGCTTCCGACTTAAAAACTACCTAATTTATTTAAGGATTCGAATAATGTGACAAGCGATTTGTAGATTTTTGATGTCATTTTTCGTAGTCTCATTACTAATTGTACATTTATAAGTTTCCAAGTCTGACTGACTGATTCACGAATGCCCAGTTCAAACGGCTTAGCGTAAGGTGGAAATTTTACCCCTACGTTCATTTAGAAATAAGGATTTTAAAAAGGTCGGGTTAATTCTACAATACTTTACATAAGGGCATTTTCAAAAAAAAAGGAAAACTTTTGGCAAATATAGATAAATTGGGCCACATATGCACCTTTAAGAATATGTAAAGAAAATTTCTCTACGACTATCCTAAGTCCCAATGTCAGCACAAGTGTTAACCTACTTTGAACAAAAAATGAGTTGCTCAAATAACTCTGATTTTCAAATGGCTATAAAATTGTTTTATACTGAGCTAAGGTGCTTCCCGGCTATACCAATTTTTTATTAATCCATTTTTGTACCCTCTAATTTTAAAACACATTTGAAAACTCTTTAAACTTGCCATTTATAAGCATGTTTAGATCTGGTAACGAATGCGTAACGGGTACCGTATTGGAGCCGAAATAAATTACGAATTTCGGAACATCCCGGAACCCAAATTTATTTCGTGATAAATCCCTAATATAAAATAACTATTGTGCAAAAAAGAAATAACCAAAAGAAATGCCAAAAGTGCCAAAACCGGATTCCCATAGAGTTTCAAAAGTGTGAGGAATCCGTGTCAATAAAGCAGAAATCCGGTAGCGGGGAGAAAAGACAGACCACTTAGATGAAGGTTCGACTTCTAAACTGCATAAGCTTTACAGATTAGGAACTGCTTATCGAGATAGTTTTTCTCAAGCTTCTGAAGATACTAGAAGAACATTATTTAAGTTGTGCTATGTAATCAAATAAGTTCTATTTGTAATTTTATTGAAGAAGATAACTTGCCAATCTTTTTAATGTTCTATTTAAGTAGCGCTGCTTGTTCATTGGGGATTCCCATTTAGAATATGAAGTTTTAGTTTTACTTGCCACCAGACATCTACTTTTCCTGGGCTTTCAGGCATATCGCTTTTGTTGTAACTATGGTAGTTGTAATTTTAATAGATAAACATCGTATTCCTGATCGACAATATGATACTGGAACTAACGAACGGCACCTGCATCTCCGACTTTATTTTATAAGAACACTTCTATAAAGAATTTGAAGAAACTAAAATGTTTGTTTGTTAATTCAAAATTGAATATTTTCATTTCAGAAAGCATTATCTTTGGAAATTCGATACCGATAACAGGCCTTATAATATAGTAAGCATTAACGGCTGAACCGAAACGATCCCGCAGTTTGTTAAGCTCTTTAAGCCATGTGGTGATTCCAAAACATGTGCCTATATAATTTTTTTAAAAATTATTTTGATATTCAATTAAGTTTTGATACAAAATCATTTGCTTCAGCCTACGTCACCCGTTCTTAAGCGCATATCTAAACATCACGTGACGTGATGCATAACGTACTTGTCGCTGCTGGGTGCTGCTTGCCTTAACTGTTTAACGATAAAGCAAACTAATTAACAGAGCGAAGAAGGAGAAATTGCCACATAATAAAGCAAATTAAAAGCAAATTAATTTAAAACAAAAAAGTAAACGTTGCGGATGTGGCCGTAAATGAAAATGACGCAAGGCAACGTCGCCGTACTCAGACATGTACACAGCGACACACAGAGAGAGTGTGAGAGAGAGAGAGAGAGACACACTTATCCGCCCCCATTGCTCCACTTCAATTAAGCAAAGCGCCAACATGGCAGGCAGCCTCTCACAGATAGACATGCACACACCCACACTCCCACACACACACACACACATATACATAGCGCGTAATTACGTTTGGCAAGCTCGTTATGCGTAAGAATAAACGCACATTAAGAGCTCATTAGATGGCACAAATCGAATCGTTGAGCCTGGCTGGCTGGCTGGCTGGGTTGTTGGTCGGTCGGTTGGTTGTCTGGCATTTTCATTTAACGTGTAATGGAAGATAGCGTAAACGAAGCAAATTGAACTGAAGAGAAGAGAAGCTGAATGATGCAGTAAAGAAGCAGCGCAGGTGGTAAAAACCACAATTCATGCCAAACAGGTAAACGAGTTGTGTTTGTGTGGGAAATGGAAATGGCTGACTGACTACCAATATTACTTAACTGACAGTTAAATAAGCCAGTTAAATGGCCAGTCAAATTCATCAAGAACATTTTTCGGTTCTGTAAATGGGATCGGACAACAAACACCGAACTAGAACCGATGAAAAATTTTAGAGAAATCTTTCGTCTTTAATTAGTTTTTGTCTTCGAAACATTTTTTAGTTTGGCATTAGAGAACATATTGAATTGTTATTACCTATTAATTACATTACACCAGCAGCTGATTAAACTTCAAAGAAATTTATCGTCATTAACATGATTTGGCTTCAACAAAATGAGACTACTGCGGCACGGACTTAACTCCCACTTTCAGAACATCAAATAAAAAAGATTTTAGCTTTTACACAGCCTTCACTCTAGAAAATTTATAAGTTGTTGTGAGCAAACTCAATTTTCTGACCTCGAGTACTTTCGTTATTTTTGTTTAATTAAACGATTTAAATTTCAATTGAAATTGGACAGCATATCTTGGAGTAATTGTTTGCTTTTTGTTTTCGGTTTAGGGTACGGTTCACAGTGAATCCAAATTCGGAATCTCTAAATTCATACAGATTTTTCCTTTTAAATGAGGTAATTGAAATAATTCAAAGGCCAAAAACATGTTTAATGGTCATATCTTAACCTAAGGCTAAAAAGTAATCAACCTCAGCGATTTGTGGAAAAAACTGTTTATTTTCTAAAAGAGTATATCCCATTGTGCATTGGCTTAAATTATAACAGAAAACCAATGGGTGATTACTCTGTAAATGCCAAAAATCTACCATGACCAAAGCGATGGATCCTGTTAGGAATAGTATGGGTATATATGTAATATATATATAGTAAGTACTAGCTTATATACTCGGTAACTCTTGGGTCTTAAAAACAGTGTTGATATTTTTCTTTTCTTTTTAGAAAAATTTTAAATAACAATTTCGAAACCGTATTGAGCGTATTTATACACGTTTGAACAGGCAGGGAAACGCATTCAACAAACTGGTTCGGAACCTGTTTTAAAGCGGAAAACCCACAGACAAAATTTAAATTTCATAACTTAAATATTTTTTTTTTTAAGATATGGCTCTGAACCTCTTTTGAATCGGTTCAAAATAGTTTGGAATCGGCATTCAACCTGCCAAATATCTGACTTCATATTTCCACCTATAAAGAATTTAAATTTATAGCTTGAATTTTTTTCTGAGATATGGATCTGAACATCTTTATTAAGATGGTTCAATCTGGTTATGAACCGGTCTTGAAATAGTAGAATGACTTACTTCATATTATCAACCTACATACCAAATATCAAGTTCTTATATTAAACTATTTCTGAGAAATGGCTCTAAACCACTTATTCACATCTTTTGAACTTACCAGCTTTGATTACCAACCTACACACCAATAATTATGGCGCTGAGTCACTTTTGGACCGGTTTAACTTGGTTCGAAACCCGTCTTGAAAGAGTAAAATGTTTAACTAAATTTTAAATTGTATGACAATTTCTTATAGCTATCTTAGGACCAATCAGTCGAAAGAGGAATTTTATCAAAAGCACTTTTATTAATGTTAGAGTTCCAAAACTTTGCTTTCTTCTGCAAAATTTGATTGTAACCGACTGACTAACTCTTATGTCCACAGTCGAAAAATGGATCTAAGAAAAGAACTTTTTTGTTTTCAACAAGGCTGTAAACCTGTCAAATTTTGGAAGAGGTATGGTTCGGGGGTTCGAACCCGTAAGCAATCTTTGGGTTCGGTTAGCGGACCGGTCCCTAAAGCCCCTGAATCAAAGGATTTGGTTTAAACCTCGGATCACATAAACCAAAAATAAAAATTTGTTTTAAAATGCATTTTAAAGTTTTAATTCGAATCGGCCAAGAAACTTTTTAATTCGGTTGCAAAGAAATGACGCTATGCTCATTCGGATTTCGACTCTTCTATATTTTGGGTAGATTTTTGGATTACATTCAAATGCAGAGATCGCAAAAAAAAAAACACTTTTTTAAATCAATTCCGGGTTTTTTGAATAAACGTATTTCGAGCTCTTTCAAGACATCAATTCAGTATTTGGAAAATCTATTCGTACTTGGTTTGGGAAAATGTTTAATCGACCTATTTCTGACATCAGTTGGGATATCTCGATTTTTTTTCTGTTCAGACATATACTACGTTTATGATTATAAAAAAATCATGCTTTTTGCCCCTCAAAGAATGCAAACTTTAATTTCTTTAATTATTATCTATTTGAACGAAATAATTTATAGTCAGTTATGGCAGCATCTTACATAATCCACATTGTGCATTCATTTAGATTGTCAGACCAGTCAAAGGTATTCAAAAATAGTAAGGGCCGTTCTCTCATGTTCCTGTTTTTCAAATCTAGGTGCTTTTTGGGAAAAATTGTGTTGCATACTTTCAGGTCGCTGTTAATTGTCTCCTACTACCCTTAGGGCCGTTTTTTTAAAGTTACCTTTTTGTAAATCCAGGTGCTTATTGAGAAAATATTTGTAGGCTGCGGTTAAAATCATTAGTGGGTCTTCGTAGACACAAGCAAAGATATTTCAAAAGCGTCCTAAAAGTAGGCAACCTATAATTTCCCAATAAGCACCTGGACTTACAAAAAAGGAACCTTTGAAAATGGCCCTAAGTGTTAAAGAAATATTATCCTTAATAATAAACATGGCATACTTTTATGGTCAAAAATCATTAAACGTAGTTGTAATTCTTAGTTTGGTTCTTTCCTTTAAGCTTTTGCCTTATACCGGATTTGAAGCCAACCCTGAATTATGAGCACTTAACATCTGCTGTTTAACCTTCCTTGTCCTGTTGCATACTTTTAAGTTTATTTCCTCGACAAACGCCGCTTGACACAATCAGTTTGCAAATTTGTAACAATAGCAGGATATTAACAAAATCCACTTAGGTATCCCAGCCAGAAGCAAGAGGGAAATACATACACACACAGACACACACATGGGGTAGTGTGTGAGAGAGCGAAAAAGTCAGGACCATGTGTGGTGGCCCAAAAACAAAAATAAATCTGAGCGACAAGTCATAATTTGTGGGCAAAAAGTTAAGCTCCGAGTACTTAAAAGAAGTATTTGGAAAGTGCATTTAGTTTATTTCATTACACAGCTGACAAAGAATCCACTTACACTTGGCGAAACGGTAACAGACCAAATTTGGCATTGTGATGCCCATGACAAGGGACACTTTACAAAGCGGAGAGTTCCCACATGCCCATCTCAACCCCCAAAATATCCTGCGCATTTCTCTACTGCTCTCTTGCTCTCTCTCTGGCGGCCCAAGCTAGCTCCGCCCTTTTAGCATTTCAAACACAAACCGGTTGAGTCTCTCTCTCTAACTCGGACTGAAAGCGCTTGGCTGGCGTGGCGGCTTGTTTATTGCCAACTCTGCCTTGGCACGGTAAGCAACGGTTTCGGTTCGACGGAAATTTAACATTTTTTACTTAACGCCGTCGCCAGCAAAAGGCCCTCTTTGATTTATGTGTGTTGTGGTGCTGATACAAGATCATTGACCAACATTTTTGCATATCAAATCAAATCATATCTCAAAATGGATATCAAAGCCTCGACCCCGCCCGCAACTAACCTGGAGACAGTGGCGGCGGCGCCCGTCGCTCCTGCGACCAATGCAAATGCTTCAGCTACACCAACTGCCACCACATTTCAGCATATTTTTGAACAGTTGGTCCAACAAAGCGGCGGCAATCACAAATTGGCACCCAAACAGCTTGAGCATTTGCGCCATTTGTTGGGCAATGTGAGGGATGCCAAAAATTTGCAATTGATTGTGGAGAAATTTAAGAATCTGGAGCAAATCCAGGAACTCAATTGGCAGCAGGCAGGTTATTTGGGCCACAACAACAATACTGTGATCTCAGCTTTGACGGAGGGTGAGTTGTTGTTGTTTGTTTTTTTGTTGCTGTTGCTGTTGTAGTTCCCGGAAAGTGATTGGAATTTGCGTGTTCACAAAAATGTTTTGAGAAAATTTAAAAATTATCAACTAATTGCCAAATGGCAGGCGGAGTGCACAATTAAAAGCGACATTGTGTTGCCTTGGCCAGTTTGTTTTAATTTCGTTAAAAATGCATAAAACCATCAAAAACATGCGGCGACTGTTGCCTACTTTCCAGCATGCAGCGTGACAAGCTCGCATTACGGTAGCCCAAACGTGGAGCAATTACAGCTTTTAGCTCGTTAAAATCGCAAATAGAGTTGTGTAAATGTGTGTGTGTGTAATGTGTGTGTGTGTGTGGACTACATTTTAATATTTTTGAAATTGCTGACAAATTTGCATGGCAGCTCTTTCTCTCTCTCGTGCAACTAATTGACTTTGGCTAACTGTGGGCAAACAAGCTTTTAATTCTCCACCTGCCATACCACCCTCCCTCCCTCCATTCCTCCATTCACAGACAGCGATACATCGTCATCGCTCAAGGACAATGCACGCAAATTTGGCCCGGGCGGTCAAACACTGACACCGCGACACACAATCGATGCCATTCTGGGACTGAAGCAACGCAATGGCCGTGCTGAAGGTAAGTGTGTTCGATTTCACACAATCAACAAACACAATCGCAAAATTATATTAGAGTCTTCCAAAGGGAAGGGGCGGGCGGGTGTTTGGCGTCTGGTCTGGCACTTTAGCAACGCCTCAAGATGCACGTCAGCTGATAAGCACAATCAGTCAACGGTAATCGTTTACATAACCACAAAAAAAAAACCAAGTAAAAACGGAACGGGATTAGAACCTCGTTTTCTTTTGCTTTGCTTGCCAATTTAAACTTTTATTAGATTTCGCCCGGGTAATGGGCAAGTAGTCGTCGTTATTTTTGAAGGCTTTTTAACTGGATTATAGTGGGATTTATGTGTTTGTGGCGGTGGTAACAGTCGGAGACGTCGCCCCGGCAAATGGTCTCCTGCACGTCATTTATAATTTATTTCATTTCTTTTGGTTTTTTTGATTGCCGACAAGCGATTGTCGCACGACGCCTACGTCAAGAATTGTAGACGAGTGAAAAATGGGTGGAATTGATATTTGACGATTATAGTTTGGATAAGTCATAAAGGAAAGGGGGGGCCCGACTTGACGCTTAAGTTGGGCAAAATGGCAAATTGTCAGTGGAGGCTAGTGATGAAAGGAATAAGGAACAAATGTGCTAATAAATTTATGCACAAATAAATAATCATGATTTTTGCCCTTCCAAGTATGCTATGTTTTTGAATAAGAATAATTAAGGAATATATATTTATTTTTGCTGGTCCGACAATCTGAGTAGATTCACAATGTGGATTATTCATGATGCTGTCATACCTGACCATAATTTATCTCGTGCAAATAATTTATTCTTAAAGAAAATAAAGTTTGCATACTTTAAGGGGCAAAAACATGATTTTTTTTTAAATATCATAAACGCAGTATATATCTAGTATTATTTAGGCAGTTAACACCATACTGAATTTCAGACTGATTCAAGGTCTAGTTATATTTATAGGTAAAATAGATAAAGAGCACAATCAATCTGTAATTTGATTGCTTAGCCAAGTTGGATTTTGCATACGGAAGTCCTTCTCTTTTTCTGACAACTCTAAGGATATTGCTTTAACGAGCTCAAACTTGGTCGTGCATCCATTTTTGATGAGTTAACGCCAAAGGCTCAAGAGCAGCAGAGGGCTATAAAATTGAACGCAAGGGCGCAGCAATTACATCTACAACAACAAAAATTCTTTGGTGAAAAGAGAATTTTTAAAAAGAAGGTTAGTTAATTCTTATTTGCCTTAAGGGGGCTAATATTGCCTAATAGCGTTGTTGGATTAAGGCCTCATATTAGAGAGAATTGCAAATAAACACACACACGAGAGAGCTTGCTCGAAAGCAAGGCGACAATTGGTTAGAGTAACAGAATATTTCGAGATAACCTTATCTCTCATCCGAATCCTTCCTGTTTTATGTGGCTGCCTTGCTCAATTTAAATGCTTTCTTTTATATCTTCGATTGGCTGAATAAAAACTTGAGAATTTAAAGTTGATACAGTTTTTGCAAATTTATATAGGCACAGAGAGATATGCCAGTCAGAAATACATGGTGTATACTTTTTAAAAAGGACTAGTGGAAATTTCAATATTTGATAAAATAGCGAGAACATAAAAAATTTTAATTTTCGACCAAACTTTTTCAGAAAAATGGTTATTCGATTTCTTAATCCTTCGATCAATCGCCGCGGAATATAACTTAGAAAATTTCCGATCGATCGGTTCAGCTGATTGAGATACAGTGATCACCGACTTTGAAACACACAGTTTTGAGAAAAACGTGTTTAAAGTTTAAAAAGAAGTTCACACATAGTTAACATTTTTTTCTTAACCTTACACGGTATCGGCTATTCCAGGGCCATAAGATGAAACCCTCAGCAGCATCAACAACTTCTAATAGGTCGAATTGATGTTGTCGACGAGCTATACTCTCTTCGCAGAATGATGATTTTCGAAGCTATTTTCCATATTAACTAATTAAAACTTGCGTTATTTTTTTTTATGTATCTTTCCAATCATTTTTCGTTGATGAGTTCTTCATAAATTTGGAATACGGCTTTAGCAACATCAGCTGATAAAGTTAGAAAGTCATGTGTAGAAGAAGATAATGTATCTGTAGCCCTAAAGTATCCTTACAAATATGGGTAAATCTTCACAAATATTTTCCAGATTTATTTGAAATTATCAGAGAATATACTTAAATATACAATTCGGAATTCCGAAAATGGAAAACAAATTTTTTTTATTTTTTGAAAAATGCTAGATAGAGTTGTTACGTTGTGGATCCTGGATTCATTCACAAGATCTTTTGTTCAATTGGTTTGCCCTGCACTACTTCGATAAACCCGTTTGGGGAATCAGGGAAAGGATTATTAAAAAACCTTTTGCTTAATCATAAATTTAAAAAAAAAACTTAAAATGTTAATATATGCATTAAGGGCCGTTTTTAGTTCCAAGATGGAGACGAACCGTGGTCACCCGCAATGAAGGCAAATATATATATAATATAATAATATAAATTGCACCACAACCTACCAAATAATCTGGCAATCAAAATCCTACTTTCACTGGCAACGATTCCGACATTTTCTGCTCACATTAGCAACTCGCTTCAAAGCTTTAGTAAGGAGTTGCCACGTTTTTACATCCAGCATTTAATATAATGTCGACTTCTGCTTAAGTAGACTGTATCGGCAAGATATGAAAACAGCCCTATATATCAACATTAACCTCAAGTTGGCTGACTGAGCGCACAGTGACCCCAAGTATAAAAAAAAGAAGAAATTTTATTATCGCCAAATATTATCAGATCTTTCTGAAAAAGACACAGATTTTAGATATTGGGCATATATTTGTAAAATTTTAGGAGTTACTTAACATTTTTTAAAGAGGGTCGGAAGGAAACAAACTTGTTCAGCGTGCAGACTTAACGAATCAACACGGAACATGGAATGGAAGTACTAGCTCTTATAGTCTCTGAGATCTAGGTGTTCATACAGACGAACGAAAGGACGGACGAACAGTCGGATAAGTCTAGATCGTCTCAGCTATTAATGTTGAACAAGAATATAATTATTTTTTAGGGTCGGAAATGACTCTTCTTTTGCCTGTAACAGAAATTTGCACGAACTTAGTATATCTCTTTTTAATCTATGAGTAAAGGGAAAAAACTTTAAACCTCATACAATTTTGTAGATAGGTCATTTTGACCTTCTAGAAACATAGTAAAAAAAGATACATTTGGAATAAATATTAGAATATTCTTTGATATATTAAAATATCCAGTTTTATATTATATTTTTTTCGTTCCTTAGCTCCAAAAGATCAATTTAACAATATTTAATTTCTAATAAATGGGAAAAAAAAGGATATAATAATGTCCAGTCCAAATGGATATGGAAAATATCCATCCGATCATAAAAAAAACTTCTAATCGTCATTATTTATCGATCCACTGTACATTGTTTCCCGATCTGAGGAACGATAATAGAGCTATAGAAAATACAAAATACAAAGTAACAACAATAATCATATAAATATCATCAAGTATTTGTTGTTTGATCAACTGCATTTTTTTTAAGCCAAAGTGTTATTCACTTCCTGAACAAGCTAGACAGACAATAACAACTCATAACTGGTTAATCGATTAGAATTATGTATTTGTTTCGAAGCAAGGAAGCTGCTTAATTAATCATTCTATAACTAAATTCATTTTTTTAAAAGCTTTCAATAAAATCAATTTAATAAAAATAAAATCAATGAGAACCATTTCACTTCAAATTAATTCAATTAATTCATTGGGTGGACGAAGACAAGAAATAGTGTCTCGTAAACCGCATGACAGGCAGCAAGCAAACAACAATCAAAATGGCGCTGAACGAGCAACAGCAGCAGCAGCAAGTGTGCAGGTTAAATGGCCGCAAATTAATTAGAAGCAAGCAAATTAAGCGCAAAGAGTGGGCAAGGGCGGGGGGCGGGCGAAGCACACGGGTCTGGCATTTAAGCCATAATTAAACTGGCGGCTAGACACAAGCTGTCAAAAAGCATTTAAACTGACAGCTGGCGGCGGTGGCGTCCAAAGAGTGAAGGGAAGACAGAGACAGAGAGCGGGAGGAGGAGGAGGTGGAGGACAGAGTCACTCATTAAAAGTGCAGGAGGTACAAGTGCATTAGGCCACAATAAATGGACGCTCTGCATCATTAAGATCAAGATAAATACACACACACACAGACACAGGCACAGATCTGATCGATCCATCCACTCGATCTGTTAAGCAGTTGACGCGGCATTAAATTGAGCATTAAGTCGCCTTAATGATTTCGAATGCGTGTCCGCAGCGCGAGCTAAACGTGCGTCGGTGTTGCCGCCGGCTTATTAGCCACCACCACAACAACAACAACAACAGCAACAACCCACTTCACTTGTGATTGACAGTTTTGTTTATGGCTTGTTTCGTTCGCTGATATGAATTCGATCTCATCTGATGCCGGAAGATGCATTTCCTTGGCCATGACTGTTCAGAATTTGAAGAAACCCGCCTAATAACATTTCAATTAGTTGGCCTAATGGCCAACTTGCGGCCCAACAAACTGTCAATTCATCATCAGAGAGTGACGCGATTAACGTCAATTTGTCGCTCACTTTGTTCCTACAAATTAGAGCAAAACAAATTCCCATTCAATCTCTGGAAACCCTGCCCCTGGAATAGATAAGAGCAGCCGCCAGGTTTTCTCAGTAGCCGCCTTAATTTGAACCTTTTAACATTTCAACTAGCATATTGTGTGTATTCAGAGCTACTACCAGCTGCCAACTTTAATTGCCATAGCCGCTAATGGAGCGACCGTATGAACATGAACAAAAAAATGATTTCCTAATTGAAGTGTCGATCAGGCAATTGCGGAGTCGATGAACGTATAAATTGGAAACTGCCGCTGCCTTACTTGGCATTGAGTTGCCGCATTTACAAAGTTCATTGATAAAATTGACACATTCGTTCAAACATATGTCTCAAATTGGCTATAGGTAACGCACCTCTTTTTGACTCTTAGCTGCTTGTATTTCCATTTTTAAAGTATTACATGGTACTGAGGTGTAAGCGAACTAAGTAAGAAAACGCTGTGGTAAATAGGAATTATTATCAGTTTGTGGATATTGAACCTACTTAGATGGTTTTTGGGTTATATACCTTGACAGAATTTGTGTTCCTCTTTAATTGCAGCAATCATCGAAATCTTTTTTCTTGGGGAATAACTTTTAGTTAAAAATTTCTCAACATTTAAGTGAGATTATTTTAATATAGGACACATGGGCTTAGCATGGTAGGGGCAAGCAAATAATGTTTTCCAATGCCAAATATTAATAAGAAATCATACACAAAAGAATTATAAAATTTCGAACTATTATTCAAAAAGCCATAACTTATTCTGATACAAATTGGAAAATATTTATTTGGGCACTTGCTTCAATTTAGATATTTTTTTAAATTTAATTTTCTCTTGAAATAATACTTGTTGAGTAATTTTTCAAGCTGACCAAAAGTTGACTTCTTTTCTACATTTGGCCGGCCAAGCCAGAAGATGGTTGCACAACATATTGGCCGTGTTCAGCAGAAGAACTTGCTCCCTGATCAATGATATATTTTTTGTTAATTAACGTAGCCTACTTTTTCTCTTGTGTGTAATATGAAATTTACATAAAGATTTTCCAAATGTCAAGTTAATAAGACCCCCTAAAAGAATGCTAAATAATAAGAGCACTTTTATTAAGCTGTTCAGTAATCAAGTGTCTCTGCTGAACGCGCCCATTTATTCCTTTTTGATCAAACTCGGCAAAATTGTGTTGAAGTAGATCATTTTTATAAGTAACAAGTTAAGACGAAATTTCTCATTAAGAACTTTTTTTGAACGATCCGTTCTAAGGCAGCTTTAGGATCTGATTTTGCTAAAACTGACAGATTTATGTAGAAGCATAACAATTTAACAAATAACAATTTTGGAAACGCTACAAAAAAAAAAAAAAAATTTCTTACTAGAACCGATACTTCCTATTGCAGCTATATGCTATAGTCACGCGATCCTACCGGTTTCGACAAATGTGCAGCCTATATAAATTTCAATACTTTCGGAAAAGTTTGATCAAGAAAGCTTTAATATTGAGGAAGGAGATAGAAAAACATATGGAAATGGCTATATTGACTCAGCTCATGCGCATACTGATCAAGAATATATAAACTTTAGGGGGTCGCAGATGCTACTTTCTGTGCGTTACAAATATCAGATAAATTTTTATAAGGGGATAAGGACTGTACCAAAAAGAAACAGCACACATTGAATCGCCTATTTATCGCAGCGTAAGCAGTTTTTCATGTCATGTAAAGTAAAGTTTGAAAGCTTGATTGATTCACCTTATTATTCCCTATTTCCTACTAGTATTGACGATATCGCAGATCAAAGAGCAAGTGCTCAAAAAAAATATGCACAAATACTCGCCGATAAAATTTCGCCAAAAAGTTTAACTAATCGCTATAAACTTGTACTGTGTATTAAAATAATATCAAAAGCCTGTAGAAGAAATGTTCAAGGAATAGGAATCTAAAAATTGGGTACATATATTCAGGCCTTTATCAACAGAAACAAAACAATGTCCGTCCAATTTTTTGACCAGAAATCGGGAACAAGTGTTTCTATGATTCAACGGCATACACAATCAAACAGTTTTAGAATAGATAAATGGAAAGTAGAGGTTGGAAGAAAGCGAGTTTTAGACTTTAAGACCGTTTGCTCAATGAAAAAGTTTTAGAACCTGTAAATGGGAAGTAGCGGTTGGAAAAAAGAGGTGGACGACGAAACTTGTGTAAAAGTGGACTATAACAATTCAAGTTAATCGTAAAGGCAAAGCTAGCCAATCGGACTAATCGGATCTATAGCATCTATATGATATAGTCTTCCGATTCCGACCAAACTTGCAAATACACAAAAACACTTGCAAAGTGTATATTAATTTTACTCAGCATTTTGTAACTCATAGAAATATACTTTACCAACCTCATAAGCTATATATATATTCTTGATCAGGACGACGAGCTGAGTTGATTTTGCTTCTACGGAAACTAGTCTGTTAGTTTTAAAGCTACCGAACTGAACTGAACACAGAGTTGTTTTTTTACTGCACGCTTTTAATATGTCGGAACCGGCCAGATCGGATGACTATTACTTATAGCTGCTATAGAAACAATCGGGCTGAAAATTGGTTTTAGTGCGATTTTTGTATTGTTTTTAATGATATGGTTCCTAAGTTCATAAAATATAATTAGATAATACACTCTCAAACAGTTCTGCACATTTGGTCAAAATCGGATGACTATATCTTAGGAACGATCGGTCGTAAAATAGATCCCTGTGAAAAAAAACTTTTTTGATAGGGTTCTTAAACTCATAAATTATGAATATTATATGGTTTCACACAGTTGTGCTAAAGCTGCCTTTACAACTGTCATATATCTCTAAAAAGTTGCTTGTCAAACTACTCTAAAAAGAAACTACGGTGAGCTATTACACTCACAAGTTACAGATGTACATATTACAAGAATAATAGCTCATATAACAAGTGTAAAGTAGTTTGTCAAGCAATTTTTTAGAGATATATGATAGGTGTAAAGGCAGCTTAAATTTGGTCAAAACCGCACAACTATATCTTATAGCTGCCATAGGAAATAAGTCTTAGTGAGAAAACTTTTTTGTTTTCCATCCTAGCGTCCCCAATCTAGGTATGTATTAAATTTATATACTTCAACACGATTCTAAAAGGTTTTCTCAAAATCAGACAACTACTAGCATATATCTGCCATAGAACTGATCGGTCAAAAAAAATTGTGTTACTAAGAAAAAAATGTTGTAGTCAATCATCATATTCTTAATAATTTAGAATTTATAAATTTCTGACTTCTATATTCCATATATTTTCTATCGAGTAAATCAGTAGGAGCGAACTTTTGTTTAGTTTTTTTTTTTATTACTTGTTACTTGTTAACTTTAGGTTACCCAATTATTTTTTAAAATTTTCGTATTTACAAATTTGCATTTATTTTTTCCCCCCCTTTTTCTCATTATACTTGAAAAAGTTTTGGAATTCGTCTGATGTACTGCAAATAAAACATTTCCCGGCTGATCAACTTTGTCTTAGGCTCAAACTCATATTTTCAAAGTGTCTTTTAATTATGAAACGGACCTTAGCTTTGCTAGGCTCACATGCTAAGCTTGTGATTTCACTCTTAATTAGTCATCTAACAACTGGCACAACTGGCCTTTTGTTTGTGTGTGTGTGCGTTGCTCTCAAGCTCACGCAATTAATGCACGCACTCCGTGTGGGCCTGAGAGAATGGTAGCGCTGCGGCTACTGTCTTGCCTCATGTGGCTTTTGATTTAAAAACATTTTTGTTTTGATTTTTTTTTTTTTTTTGTTTGTGCTTTTAGGTCTTTTGTGCGGCTACCTCAGTTATTTATTGTTCAACACTTTTGGTTAATTTCATTAACGCGCCGATGCCACAGTGGCTCAAAATAAAATGCATGCTGGGCGTGTAAATTTCGACTGATTGGTGAAAACATTGGGGAAAGGTTAATTTAGTAAGTTAATTAGCCAAATTTGTGACCCAATTAATTGAGTTTGAGAGAATCGAGAGATAGAGAGAGAGGGATAATTATATTAGACAACTAGCTGAGCCACTTACATCAGAAAGCAATTACACAAACGACTATCAAATAATTATAGACTGACTGCGTAATTGGTTTTTCACCCACCCCCAAAAAATCGGTTCAAAAGCCAATTTAACACAGAAATTGAATTTGGTTACAAAAAGTCAGCCATCAGGCGACAACTAATGACTTCCTTGCATGTCACGTGATATGGCCATAAGCCAACGTCAGCCAGAACGCCCATTAGGGGCCCAGTTGGCGTTACTGGCCTTTGGCATTTCGTAGAATTTTTATTGCCTCACATAGTAAATACACGAGGCAACTAATTGAAAGCCGTTTATGTGAATGTGAATGAAGGCCCAACAGGTTCCCTGACACGTCTAGACCTTAAATAAAGGGCCTAATTAAAATGTAATCACTATGGCTTTTCCCCATTTTCCAGTTGAAATGGATGCATCTTTGGTGGAGGAGGATACCAGCGTGGATTTGCGTTGCAACATGTCGCTAACACAAGTGCGCCAGATGGACAGCCACTTGGCCAGCTTGATGCATCAGAAGGCTGGCGGTTACTATAACCCAGCACCGGCCACCACACCACCAACTAGCCAACAGCAGTTGCCACCAACTGCAGCAACACCAGGATCGCTGCCGTCCCACCATGCCCAACCTCATGCCCAACCGCCGCCCTTTGGCTATCACAATGCTTTTAGTTTTAGCCAAAGTCATGGCTTTGGGCCACAGCAGGAAGATGCTACAGGCAATTACCTCAACTCGATGCATCAAATGGTCGAGGCCAATCAATTGCCACCAACGCCAGGGCCAGCTCCACCACCGCCCCCCTTGCCGGGCACATTTGGCAGTCATCAGCAGCATTTGGCCGCTTTGGCTGCGCAGGCGCAGGATAAATATGCCAAGTCATCGCCTTCAGCGGGCCACAGTTACTTTGTGGAGGCACAACAAACGGCGGCGCCTGACGAACACTCGCTATCCTCCAACAGCGAAATGGATGATTTGGATGAGGATGAGACGGCAAAGATCAATATTGATGTGACCAGCACCACGATGCCCACGCCACGTCCATCAAGTCAACTCAAGCGTAAAGCCACTGCGTACTGTGATGATAATAATGAGACGAAATTGGCCAATGGCCAAGCAACTCAGTCCAACCAAATGGGTAATTATGGCATACGCGCGCGCTCCCTGGATGAGGTGCAGCAGCAGCAGCAACAGCAGCAACAACAACAGCAACAGCAGCAACATCATCATCAGGAGTCACAGTCACAAAACTTTCAATCCGACTATCGTGGCGGCAGCAACCACAACAACTCGGCTGCAGAGCCTGACGATAGCCTGGTCAATGGCAGCTGTGCCTCCAGCGAGGATCTTAACCAGACCAACAACAACAGCGAACAGGGCGAGAAAATCACTTCCGGCAGCGATGATGAGGGTAGGTCCAGTTAGTGGATTTAAACCATTATCAGTCCTACTTAAATCTTCCTCTTTCTCTCCAGGCCAGGACGACAACTGCGCCAAAAAGAAACATCGCCGGAATCGCACCACCTTCACCACATATCAACTGCATGAACTTGAACGCGCCTTTGAGAAATCCCACTATCCCGATGTCTATTCCCGCGAAGAGCTGGCCATGAAGGTGAATCTGCCCGAAGTGCGTGTCCAGGTGAGTTATCTATGGTGCATACTGATTTACATTTTGTGCCCTCACACCGGGTTGTGGCGCAGCCAGTCTACGGAAATTAAATAATTTCCGTTTGCAATTTATTTTAACGAAATTAAGTTGTACCCTCACCCACTTGAATGGTGCTGCGGTGTGTGTCTATGCCAGGTGCTAAAATATATTTCAGACACTTGTGGCAAGGATTTATGGGGAAAGCAGCAAAGATAAACATTAAAAGAGAGAGACATAGAGGAAAAAGAAGGATAGTACTTAGAATATACGTATCTATAGGGAGGTTATTATGTATGATTAAGGATTTCAAATTGCCAATATTTGTGGAAAAAATAACTTAGTTATTCTTTGAGCTTATGCTATTTTTTTGCAGTTAAAAGCAGCAAAATTAGCTTAAAACAGCTTAATTATGGTAGCATTTAAATTTGTGTGTTTTAAAAATATAAAATGTATTTTAAAGTTTCTTAAGCCTCACAGTTTAAAAACCTCAAAAACCACCTTAAAAGTTAAAATTGGCTGTTACAGCCCCCATCGGGGCCAAGCCGAGCTTCTCTCAATCTCTTGGCTCGTGTGTCTTTAAATTTTCGCTCAAGAGAAAGGAACCTACAGTTTTTTTTGTTTATTGTTATATCGAATCCGAACGGCAAAGTTTTTGAGAAGCTTTTTCATGACTACATACTCCACAACTGGCGCCAATTTTATTATTATTATAAATTCTATTTTTGATTATAAAGTCCATACTTTAAGCTTGAAATCATATGCTTTCTATAGCATTATTTTAATTCTTTAATAAGACTGATTTCTGATTTCAAGGAAAAAATAAAAAAAAATGTCTTTAAATTTTAAAAACAAAACGGTCTAAATTCAATCATGGACATAATTAAATTTAGAATGACATTTTTTTGGGACTTCCAAAAAAGGCGGATAGTTGTGGCAATGGCTTTGAGCTCCTGGGCCAGTTGGAACTTGTTTAGGTTCTGGCCCAAGTCCCGAAGGTACAAAAGGTAGAGTTCTTTTGTAGGGAGAGGAGTTGACTGTCTCAGGATCTCTTGCACACTTTTACTAACAATGGCGTTGTTCTCAGCCGATCTGGCATTCCTTCGACGCACGGGTGTTGGCTGATCGTTTACCGAACTGGTCGTCTCAAATTTGACTGTCTGTCTTAAAATAGGCGCCAATGGACATTTAACGAAACGAAAGTAAGACGGTAAGGAAGCATGAGATTTCACTCTCTTCTGAGCCAAGTCCTCTTCAGTATGCACCTAACAATTGTTCCGAAGGGCAATAAGCCTTACAAACCGAATTTGAAGTCAATCGGATGAAAAATAGTTATTTCCTTATGGAATTTTCCGGGAATTCACTGACTTTTCGGGCGGATTTTTCATCATCGGAAAATCTCAAGTCTAATTGTTCTGCTTACCATCCTCACAAACCGAGTTTGAAGTCAATCGGATGAAAAATAGTTTTTTCCATGAAGAATTTTCCGGCCATTTTCCTTGTGGGCGGATTCTCCAAAATCTGAGAATCAGGTGTCCAATTATTTTGCTTACTTTACTTACAAACCAAATTTCAGGTCAATCGGATGAAAAACCAAATTTTCCCCATAATAGCTTTTCCGGGAGTTTTCCACCCCTTAGGGGTGGAATTTTCCAAAACCCCGCCTTAGGAAACTCATAAGGAAACTTCTGTGAAAATATCAGCTTCCTATCTTTTACCGTCCAGGCTCTACGTTGATTGCCAATCAGTGAATCAGTCAGTCAGTCAGTCAGGACAAACTCTTTTATACATAGAGAGACAAATGGAAACGAGAAGGCAAAGCTTAATTCGTCTGTGCCGAAGATTTCATACACTTGCTCGTTCCAACTGTTGTTTCCTATTGAATAAAAATAGGATATAGATGTCACTGCTAAATTTAAAATGTGAAAGTTAACTGTTAATTTTCAATTCCCTACCATTAATAACACCTGATCAAAGCGCACAAAGCGAAGACATGTGGACTTAGTTATTGATTTGAATACCTTTCATCTTCCATTTTTATATGAACTCAAGGCCTAACTAACCAATATCACTAAAAAATATATATATACATTGTAGAAAGCAAATGGATATAATGTCAAATAATATAGACATTTTGTTATTTAAACGTTGGGTTAAAAAAAGCTTTAATTAATAAACAACATTATTTAATAAAAACTGTGTGAACTCGAGGGTGGTTCATCAAGTTATCGGCTTGCCAATTGAGGTCTCCAAAATAAAGCTGTAGGGGTGGTAGCCATGATTCCAGGTTATCAGAAATGAAAATGGTAAATGAGGTTATGAGCAGAACTGATGTAATTTTGGTCCGTAACTTAATTATATTTTTCAATATTTAAAAAAAAAAATACGGCTATTTAAAAAATCTAAAAATAAAATTTTCCAAAGGTACCCTTACCCCTTAAGGTATGCCATATATATTTAATTCTTCTATATTGAAAATCCTTATTTAATACAACTAGTTCTCTCACTACTTCAAAGCTCCCTCCCTTCCACTCACCCCTTCCCAGCTAATATCTGTCACAAAACGATAAACTTGCCGCATAACTTTTCTTCTCTCAATGCATATTAAAATTTATGTCTCAATTGCAAAATGACAACGCCAACGAGCCAGTTTCAAGTTTGTTGTTGTTGTTACCCATTCAAAATATGTTTGTGTGTGGTGGTCGGGGGTGGAATGAAATTATGCATTTTATGCCCCATGCTTGCCCCGAGGATGCATGTCTGGCAGCCATTCGTTTCGGGTGGCAAATTGCGGCATTAACGGGCAGGGCGCCTCGTAAATTCCTTTCACTGCGGTGTAGCATAAAGACGCCCGAGGAGGAGCACACTGAGTGGAGTGGACCAGCAGAGCTGGGAACGGGACCCGGGAACCGGGACCCAGGACCAGTCGATTGGCATACTTTTGCGGTTGGAGGAGGTGCAAAGGACATATCAAATTTCATGATTTCGTTTCCTCCGACGACAAATCATTTTTATTGACTAAACATTATCGTGGGTCGTTGGTGACACTGTCTCCAACACAACACAGCACGGTCGCCACATAAATAAATAAACAAATACCGAAATATATGTACGTGAAATACAAAAGGTAATGAAGCGAAATCGCATAAAAATTTTACCTCCTATCAGAATTTCTAGATGGCGTACGGCCCTCATGTGTCACTTTGTCAAATTGACACGAATTCAAATTATGCCTCTCTCTCTCGCTCTGTCGTTCGCTTAACTCGTTTTTCGATTTAGTGGGGTGAGCTTACCCCTTTTTTCTTTCTGTGTGTGTGTGTGTGTATGTAGATATGTAATCGTATTTGCGGTTAGTTTGCATGAAGTTCTAGTTATCGTTTTGGGGCTTTGGGTTCTGGGCCTGGGAAATTGCTTGGTGTGCAACTCGTTGAAGGTGGAAATTTGTTTTGATTAAGTTTGCACACACAGCCCAGGCAGGCAGCAAAAAAATAAAAAAAAAAAAAGTACCGAACTCGTCGTTTAGATGAGTTCATTTTGGGGTTTCCTTTTTGTACTCCTTTTCGAGAATTGCATTGTAATAGATTTGCTAAATGTTTGTTTAAAAAGTTTGATTGGATTTCTGTATTGTGTGTATATACAATTTTTGTGGCTTGTTTGATGGCAGTTTAACTATTCGAACTGTTAGCGACATTTGACTTGAACCCAATCAAAAAAAAAATGAACGAAAGAATAAAATGCTAAATTGGAATTCCAATTGTGTCATTTTTGTGTGGTTTTTGAGGTAGCAAAGCAATTAATATGCTAAATGGGGGAAAGCAAAAAAAAGGGGAAGCGCATGGGATTATCTTCGATGGTAACCAAAACAAATGCGTTTAAGCCAGCAAATTAAACAACAGATTAACGCCCCGGAACATCATTAACTCGAATGAAAAAAAAAAACCCCAAACAGACACTCACAGTTCATCACTTTCTTCTCCTTATCGTGTACGATGAGAGCCAAAACATATGGCCACATAGATGACAATTATTTTATTTGGATTACATGCTGACAGGCGCAGACAAACACAAAAATTTTTTGCAGCTTGTGCTCGTACGAGGGTTGTTTTTTGCCGCCACATCAAGGCTAGGGTTAAATGCTACGCCTCAATCACACGCCGTATTAAGCAGGCGAAAAGAGTTTAATTAAAACTTAATTTAGCATGACAACGCCAAGCGAACTTACCCAGCTGATTGATCTATATTAAGCACAGGCAAATTAATGGCAAATTTTGTTTTGGTTTAAACGAACAAATTATAGCTATGGCAAATTATTTGCCCAAATTTTGATAAAAATTTGTCTAAATCGCCATTATCTTAGATTTTTCATTACATGAATCTAAAGATGTGTATCTCCTCAAAAAGTTCCTAAAAATTCTCTATTTTGGCAAATTCAGTTAAATTTTTTCGTCAAATTATTTGCCTGTGGGACCTTAGCTTAACAGACATAGCCAAATTTATTTGCCAAATATTTTTAAAACAAAATCATTGCCCTGTGTAAACTTAACTACATTCGAGCGTTCATTCTTGGAATTTATTTATACAAATCTGTGCAGCAAATCTCTTTGCCTAAAAGCGCCAAATTTTTCTTATTGTTTTTCTTACATATTATTTTATTATGCATCAAGAACATATTTATTTGCAAAAAATCGAGTTTGATATTTTTTTGCCTGTATTTAAAATCAATGGGAATTTTTATTACAAATTAAATTTTATTTCAGTTTTTGAATGGTTTTTTAATATTCTATTTGTTTCTTAACTCAATTGGGTCAAATCGATTTAAAGAAACAATTCGAAGCTAATTTATTTGGCTGAGTGATTCTAAACTTTGTTTTGTTTTGATCAAAATTACCAAACGTTTTTATTCAGCAAAGAGTTTTGATGTGCGATTCTTCTTCTTCGTGATTGCCGATTGCGATTTAAAAACTTGGCAATCACGATTGGAGAACAAATTCTATGATTGCCGAAAGCGATTACCGATTGCTGATTACGCACACCTCTGCTGCAAGCATTCAATTAAAAGATTAAAGTGTGACCGTCTATTTTACTTTTTTAGAGTGAGTGTATTTCTTTGACAGAATTACTAAAATCACAAAATTTCTTAAAGCCTACAATTATTGTCGTTTAACAGAGAATCTTTAATCGTAAAACAGTAATCTCTAAAAGCGATTGTCTGTTGAATAGGCACATTGTATTTTAAATAACAAAAAAACGTAACTTAAAAAATAGTTTCGAACAAATATGACCTGACATTCGTACGATAAAATTTAACAAAAAAAATAAATAAAAGAGACAAGTTTTTAGAATTTTTTTTTAAAATTAGGTAGTAATTCAATAGCACTTATTCAGAAAAAAATTACAAGAATCGACCCAGAGGATTCAAAGATATAAGTAAAAATATGCCCTGACGTGTTTTTACTTAAAACGGAATTGGGTTTTGACTCGGATTACAAAATTGCAAAACTCTGCGAATTGAGAAACTTTTTTTGTAAGAAACTTTTTTCAGTAGTTTTTAGAATAATATATGTTTATTTCCCAATTTACCGAATATAAAAATCATTTCTCGTTCATTATTTATTAGCTTTCTTCTATGTGACCTGACGTTACTGGCGTGACGTTACTTAAATTTAATTTAAATTTTTAAGTGAAGAAAAGTTTTCTTAAATTATTCCACGCAACAAATAAATCAACTTATATTGTAACTAAAGTTTTGCGAAAAGAGTGAAATTGCTTAATGACTATATTGGCTGTAAATCGAAAAGAGAAAATGCCCTAAAAATCTAGCCAAAACGTAAATGTGAACTTTTATGAACATACAGATCTCAGAGATGGTAAGAGCTAGAGGTTTGAAGTGTATGGAAAATATAATTCTTATACCTGCAGGCAGATCAAGTTTATTTTTGCCACGCCCCCTGCCTCCCCCGCAAATTAAAAAAACGTAATAACTTCCACAATTTTGAAGATAGATAGTTCGAACATTCTAGACATATATTCTACTTCTCATTATTAATCGAACTTACGAGAAAGAGAGAGCGAGAGAGCAAAAGCTATCTGGTAATTTCCCAATTGGACATGGAATGACATCTCAATGCAGTGAGCAGTGAGGGACTACTTATATTTTTTCTAGTTATCCTTAGTTTTTAAAAATAAATTTGTTTGTCCCTTTCCATTTTGTTTTTTTTTTATTTTCCCAACAATTTGATATTAGTACGATTAATTTAATATTTTTTATCACTAAAAATATATGAAAAAATTGATATTGATATATTGAAAAAATATTATATAAATCAGCCTAGAGCAATTGAACTAACACAACCAAAGCGTTCTTTAGCTTTGTTTAATTTTTTTGCATTGCGATGCTTAGCGGTTAAAGCCACTCATGCATGGATAGACTACTTAAAATCTGTAGAAGTCAGCAACTTTGCTGATAAGGAAGTTGGGAGAATTCCGAAAAAAAATCTCCTATATTTTGTTTAAATTTCAAGCAGGTAAAATCTTTTTAAGTGAGCTGAATAATATTAATATGACTTCTAAGAATTAGTTCATATATATTGGGAACTATTGTTATTTATATACCAGAATGTATCAGTTAAACTATAAAATCTAGAAATCTACATATATGACACAACTCTGCCTATCCATAATTTTATCTTTTCCATTCTATGCATAATTCCATAAATATGAATATATGCGACCCCATTTTCGTAAATTATGATATGAAATATTTTCTTTAATTTTATTACCAGCAAAAACAGACAACTAGTAAAAATTTATTGTATGTATTTTCTGTAAATTTATTTTGCTTCAGTTCTTTGTGTTTGCCTGTTTGGGCTTACTAAATCTTCTATTAATATTATTAGCAGCAAAAACAAACAACTAGCAAAATTCTGTCAATTATTTTTGCATAGTCAAATGATTAAATATCGTAAAACTGTCAAAATAAACCCTTAGAAAAAACAAAACACTTATTTATCTTCCGAATATTGCTCATACGACATGTGTGACAGAGACATGTTCAGCCGGAGGTTCGTGTGTGTGTGTGTGTGAGTCGAAGCATAAACAGCAAACAAATAAAAATGTCATTTCACTAACAAATAAAATAGATTTTTATTGCATTGCTCATTTCGTTTTCTTCGTTTTTATTTACATTGAATATTTACTTCAACTTTGGCATTCCTTCCATTCAATCCATTGCATGTCCAATTTTATATGTTTATATTGACGAGTTTTCTTTCCCCCCGTACGCTTTCGTTTTCACATGTCATAATAATAATAATGCATATTAGGTTCATTTGCTTTTGCATTTCCTTTTTCGTTTTATTGAAATCCTATACAAATCTAATAATGAAAATGATCATCGTATTGAAACTATCTACAAAGCTAAACATTTATATTTATGTCATTGAATGGCTGTAAAAAGAATAGGAAAAAACTGAATAGCCGCATTAAGTGCCTGTGACTCCTGGGAACTGTAACACAACAACCAACAAAAAAAAAAAGGACGCTTTTCAGCATATTTAACTTTCTGTTTGCCCCAATGGGGAAATGCTTTCTCAATGGTCATTTATTAGGCAGTTTTTGTGATTTGAATTACGGGAATTAGATGTATATATAAAAATATTAGTAAAAGGCAGCGACAGCTGCTCTCAAGTGCGTGGGCGTGGGCGGGGGTAACAATTAACACATTATGCCACCTTTGCATAAAAAAAACAAAGCAACCGCAAGGGTAAATAAATGTCAAGCTTAAATTGCCAAGGGTTGCATGTGCTGTGCATGTGCATGTGTGTTTTTGTGTGTGTGTGTGTGTGAATGTGTAACACATCTGCCGTTTGTACAAAATTTATTATAATAAACTGTCAACTAAAACAAAGGCGACAAAAAATACTCCACACTTGATATGAGACGACTAATTATGAGCAGGCAAAACTATGACAAAGCGTTGAGAGGGTATATAATTTTTGTATATGCATAAACGAGGGCTGCTATTTATGTTTTGATAAATTGTCTAAATATAGCTTAAGTGTATTTTTATTTATTCTTTATTAGTATTTTAGTTTTTCATTTTTTAAAATCAATTTTGAAGGCTGCACACCTTTTAAATTCTGCAGACGGTTCAGTCCAGAGTTTCGAACCCTTCCTAGAATCTAAGGTTCCTTAGCGTATCTAAGGTTTTGGTTCGATACTTGGTTCTTAAATCGTTGAAACATTTTTGCAAATTGACATCGGTTTAATCAAAAGTCCAATGGTCAACATCCACTACTATTGACATTTATATGATCCCTTTCAAAACTGCCTGGTTCTTCCAATTAGTATGCACATTGCGCGAACCCCAGAAAATATAGCAGACCACCCCCCGCCCAATGTGGCCTTGAGTAGCTCAGTGGTAACCAATAAAGATTATTAATATTTAGTGGCTGATGAATGTTGCTACCAAAAACTAACATTATAGCTTTTGTTCTGTATGGTTAATCGGTTAATTTATTTAATTTGATTTCACTGACGGATTTTATTTGATGATATTTCATGCAACTGAATTGCATTCAGCTTTTAAAATAATTTATATGAAGGTAAAAAAAGATTATTTAAATTTAATAATATGGCTTCAATTACACTGTGATAGTTTTTTTTTTTAAATAAAAAGGAAACCATTATGAACGGTTTTCGCCTAATTAGGGCCTTAGGAATCGAACTGCATCATTACTTTCTTGAGTTATCACGATGGTTTCATACACAAGGTTTTTTTTAAGTTTTTAACAAAGTAAAATTTGTTTTGTAAATTCCAAAAATATGATATTTTATTCTCACGAAATCTGAATAAATAGATTGAAACAAAAGAGAAAACATAAAAAGATAAAGAAAAAAAAGGGAAAACCGTTAAAGTTGGTCATGTCTATTTTTCGACTTTCACAGTGTTATCAGCCATCCTATAGGAATCTAAAGAGTCTACAGCTTTTATTTTTTAATCTCATAATTCGATATTTCAAGACCGAGTTGAATATGTTGAGCACTTTTCGGGATTGTTTTAGCAACTTTAAAAGCTCAATATAATCCGGTCTTAAGCCCTATACGGAACTGCGAAGTAAGTAATTGAGCTTATATCGGAGTTACACAGGGCGCATCATTGTCGAAGATGCGAAAAAATGATGCAGGCGTTTAGACCGCAGTCGCATCATTGAAACAGCTGTTCGCCCTGCCAAACGTAAACAAACCCAAGTAGTAAGAAGAAGAGAACAACTGTAATTTATTGATATAGAGACAATTATGAGCGATAATATGTTAAATGTGGCACGCGGTGTATTTGGCAATGGCACTGTGCTCTCCAAAATGGAAATGGAGCTTGAATTTGCGGATAATTTATTTTTTTAAATTACGCGGTCCAATTATGTTGTTGTTTCTTATCGAAATTCGATGGCAAAATCAGCTGTTTACAATCGATGCCGCGAAACAATACTCGATACTCGTCAATATACGGTCACTCTTTCCGCATCATTGCCGCATCATTAAACATGCGGCTCTTCTTCTATCCACAGGTTTCTTATGGGAAACAATTCCGCACCTTCCGTTTAACGGAAATTTTCAATGATGCGGCCGGTCTAAACAGCGTATTACTTCACCATATGTACGTACCTCAAGGTGGAACGTAAGTCTAGTGTGACCAGATTTATTAAGCAATTACACCAAGTCTTGAATTTAAAGGTATTTTTCAATTACCATAGCGATGGTCACACTACTCGATTAGCAATGTGGTTGCTCTTTTTTGATAAAGACACAGAACATTATTATTAGAAAAAAATATTTCGACGCATCTCAATTTGTGGCGCTGTTAAGATATATCACGCATGTAGATTCTTTTGAGGACTTATTACACATATAGGAAAACACGGTGGTTAGAGCGAGACGGAAATTGTCTTGACTGTACTCAGAGAACGACAATAACAAAGAACAGATGATTATTTCACTGTTAAAGTTGTGGCGACCGAGCAATCGTTATCTCTAATAATAATGCTTTGTACAAACAGCTGAAATTAAATTAATCACGAGAAGTAAATGCTCGTTTAAACAAAGGACAACAGAGAAATTAAACAGCTGTTCTTTTTTATTGTCGCTCTCGTCACAATTTAACAGAGCAATAAATCAGCTGTTAAACTTTGTTATTTTCACTCTCTGAGTACAGCAAAGACAATGTCCGTCTCGCTCTAACCACCGTGTTTTCCTATATAGAAGTAGGGTGAAGTAACATTGTTTCTTCAGCTGTTCGAAGTAAATTGATGTCCACAGGCTATTAACATAGGATCCATTTATGTGCTGTTAAGCGTAACAGCACTTCTCAGCTCCGCATGGGCTCAAAGTAAAAGGTGAAGAAATTATTACTTCTGCTTCTTCTTTACACAAATTTTGTATGAAACTTTGGTTACTTCGCAGGTCCGTATAGTTTGAAAAAGAATAATCATTGAATAAAGAACTTTGATACTAATATAAGAACCACACAAACTTAACTTAAACATAGGTGAAATCGACTTTTGAGTACGAAAATCAGGATCAAATCAATTTTTTGTTATCCCTTTAAAACCGGTTTTTGCGTTTGCTTTTTGCTTTGCCGCTTTCAATTAACCCTCATTAGAAGCTCAATGCGCACAATGACAAGAAAGAAAGCCGCAGCCGAAGAGAGAACGCCTACACTACAAAAACCGTGTCGCAATTAATTAAACTTTGAAATGCCAAAAATACCAAAAAACGACGCAGTTCATTGCTACGTCTCAAAGGCAGCGGCAGCGGCATTCCAGAGCAGGCATAGAGCTAAAGATCTGGGCACGAACAAAATACACACATTGTCGGCATTTGTTTGCAATGGCATCCAATTTCATTCTTTTATGCGACTTATTGAGTTTACGCTGCTCCACGTACAGTTCCGCGGCCCCGAAGGGTGTTCTTGTGCATGGGATTGTCTGAGCCTTGGGCTAACTTTAAAGCGGCTGCCTTTTATCTGGTGAAAAGTGTACACAAAAGCATCCTTTGCCCAGAGAACTCGTGTGTGTGTGTAATTTAAGCTGCAAAACGTGTCCTTGTGTTGTCTGAATGTTTGCCTAAGTACAACTAGGATTGCGCTTTTGCCAGCCTTTGGCTAATGAAGTCTTGTGTGGCGGAATAGCGCGTGCAGCGGATTTGCCTTAGTAGCTGCCTCTAAAAACATTCACTTCACCCGGAATTATAACAAATTTACCGTAACCTGTCAACACATTTCAATAAAAATGTATAAATCAAAAGGAATGAAATTATAAATCATTTTACCTCCCCCTCATAAACTTAATGTCAAGTTCCAACCCTCAAGCTAGACAGCGTGCAAACATAACCTCACTTGACATTCGGGGACGGGGATAAACGAAATTCCGCCCTTCTCTCTGCTTGGAAAGTGAAACAATATATGATCGAATGTAATCAAGCGAATACAATTACAATTACAATGAAATTATTTCGGGTTTTTTTTTATGGTAAATTACTTGCCGAAAATCCAGGGCTATCAAACTAGATGTAAAGCTGCCTGAGAATATGGAATCGAAGGAAACAGCTGTTTAGCTGGGCATCTCTTCAAATGTCAAGTGTTATGTCGGCCTGAGGGGTTAAGGGGGTTGAAATTATGAATATTATTCAATTTCGACGCCTAAATGCTTTGTAATGAGTTGCACATCTGTTCATTCCAACAATATCAACAACGAGAGCAACGGCAACAACAAAGTCAAAAGGCAACAGGACTACAAACAGCACAGAAAGCCGCCTTATCCTGTTGTGCGGGTGCTTTTATATTGCATTATGGCACTTGTATTATGTGTCAGCCTGTAAAGGGCTTTGGCTACACAATTTTTTCCCAGTTTACGTGAATTGAATTAGGCAGCAAATTGGGTTTTCTTTGCTCGCTGTTGTTGTATTATTATTTATAAATGACTTGTTAATGGGCAGAACAATTTGTAATAACAATTTCAAGGTAAATTAGACTTGATTTTTAATCCACTTGAATTGGTTTTTAAAAATGATATTTGGTAGATACTTTGAGATGACCAAAATTTTCATTGTTAACTATAATTTCTAGGAGAAATTTAGATAATTGTTTTAGGATTTTTTTTTATGTGTTATAATATCATTTGGAAACTGTGCAATTTGGTTCACTTTCCATATTTAAAAATCAAACAAATTTACCACTAAACTTCGTTTTCGACTTCGTCTTCTTGGGAAAGTTCCCTCAAACACAATGAGAATGAGAATGATCGCAAGGAAAAGGGACTAAGCTTAAACCCATCCGATACGCAGCTTGTTCTCCTGATTAGAAAATACAAGGTTTCTACTATCTTTACTTAAAAACTCAACGAAGAGACCCAAATTTTTAGGGCTCACACTCGGCAGAAAGCTTGACTGAAACCTGAACACCGACGAAGGGGTGAGGAAATATAATGACGTCTGAACCGGGAGCCGAACCACTTTAGAAATCATCACAAGATCATGAAACCCGCACCAAACATTTTTATAATCTTTCAAAGGGTATTTTAAAATTAATGTGATGTTTGTAACGCATGGAAGGAAGCGTATCCGACCATAAGTATATAAATATTAAATATTCTTGATCCTCATCAACGGCCGAGTCGATCTAGTCATGTCCGTTCGTCTGTCTTTTTCCAGGCTATCTTTTCCCTCAGTTTTTAAGCTATCTGTCTCAGACTTTGCTGAAAGTCTTCAAATACATATAGGCTGCTCATTTGTCGGAATCAGGCAAATCGCATGACTTTAGATATATAGAACGATCGTTTCGGAAACTAGTTCTATTAAGAAAAACCTTTTTTGTTTTTAATGATAGCCACTTCAAGCTTGGAATTAAGTAATTCAGTATAAATGCACATAATACTGTCAAATTTGTTAATTATCGGACTACTAAATCGTATAGCAGCCATACAACCGATCGGTCTGAAAATACACTTAGCAAAAATACCGAGAACTTTGTACTTAAATCAAGTACAAACGGCGTCAATAGTAAGCCAAGTACGAAAAATCTTGATACAAGTACAAAATACTTGGTTCAAGTACGATTTTTCAATTCCGAAATACTTGATTTTAGACCGTTTCTGGATACATTAAGTACATTTTGGGCTATTCCAAGGTTTTTAAAAAATTATTCTTTGAACGAAATGGCCTTGAACCAATCTCGCACTTAGTTTAAGAACGAATCTTGATTAATATTTTAAGTACAAAACGGTTTAAATTCCATCCTGTTCATTCTAGAACGTTTGACAACAAAAAATTCTTGATTTAATTATTTCGTACTTGATTTAAGTATTTCGTACTTGATTTAAGAATTTTGTTCTCATTTTAGGAACATTTTGGGTATATTTTAAACTTAAAACTGATTCGAACTTACTTTAAGTACAATCAAGTACGAATAAGACTTGAAATTTAAAGAACAAAACGGTATAAATTCTATCCCGTTTGTTCTAGAACATTTGAGTACAAAAAATTCTTGATTTAAGTGTTTCGTACTTGATTTAAGAATTTTGTTCTCATTTTAGGATCATTTTGGGTATATTTGAAACTTAAAACTGATTCGAACTTACTTTAAGTACAACCAAGTACGAATTAGACTTGAAATTTTAAGAACAAAACGTTATAAATTCTATCCGGTTAGTTCTAGAACGTTTCAGTACAAAAAAATTCTTCATTTAAGTATTTCGTACTTGATTTAAGAATTTAGTTCTCATTTTAGGAACATTTTGGGTAAATTTGAAACTTAAGACTGATTCGTACTTAGTTTAAGTAAAACCAAGTACGAATTATACTTTAAATTTTAAGTACGAAACGGTATAAATTCTATCGCGATCGTTTTAGAAAGCTGTCAACCGTTTTTTTTCTGAGTGTAGGTCTTAGTAAAAAAAAACTTTTTCATTTTTAATGGTGGTTTTTATTCTTGTTAATCGTGAATATTACTTGATTAAACACAAGTTTTTGGAGTTTGATTAGATCAGATCGATATTAGGCTATATGAGACATGCATGAGACATGATAATCTAGTGCACCTTCTTGTTGCTTTGTTTTCAATGTCATGTGACAAGCTATTCACAATGAAAACATGACAACATGAGGGCCTACCAGATTATCATGTCTCATGCGTGTGAACCCAGCCTTTGGTAAAGCGCCTACTTAAGAAAAAAAACTATTGTAAATTTCGGAAATTTTATTAGGAAAATCAACAATAGGAAATTCTTGCATCGTTATAGCTTTTTATAGTTTTTAGAACTACCTCTTAAAGAACGTCGGGTTTTATCATCTTCTGATTTTGTCTATCTCCTGTTATTGTCGTCTCTTTTCTAAATAAATTTTATCATCATTTTGCATTCTTTCTTTGAAATTTGCAGATAAAATTGTGTAAATTTCCTAATTTCTGTAAAATCTTGCGTTTGTAGTGTTTCTCTAACTTAGTCCGCATTTACACGATGAAGTTTCCTTCATGAAGTATTTCATGATGTTTTTGTTTGTAGGGAAGAGGTGAAGAGGGGCAGCCAGCTTCGGCTGCCTACAAAAAAAAACATCATGTAGCAAACTTCATCGTGTAAACACGGACTTAATTTCAACTAAGCTGGGGATGTATTTTCTACTGCACTAATTAACGATTGTTAAGATCTTGGTACGTTTTCTTGTCTGTTAACGAATATCCACTCCTTACTCATTCTTTAGTGATACATTTTAGTAAGTGGTGATTCGATTAGGTGCTCTTCAGCACCTTTTTCATTCCCTAGATTCTGATTAATTCAAAAATTTCAAAGAAAGCCGCCACCTCTAGATACTTTCATTCATATTTACGTAGGCAGGTACATACATACATTTATTTCTCACAAATACTCTCCTCCGCTGTCAGTTTAAATGAGCCCCGAGCTTAAGTTGTCAAATTAGCAGCGACAATACAATTTCAATTTCGGCTCACAAGCCTCAAAAAAAAAAAATACAAAAACAAAAACAGAAAACCAAGACTCAGAGTCAATCAAAAGGTAAGAGAATCGAATCATGTGCACGATATGTGAAATTGACTTAATCAGCTTTATACAAAATGCTTGTTTTGACAACAAACGCTAAGTAGGACGTACAATACGCACAAGCTGCTTATTATAATTTCATACCTTCTCATATCCATAGGCAGAAATAAAAGAAGAAATTCTTGGCGGCGGTTCCCCTTGGGGGCTTTGATTTCCGTTTTCAATTAATTTCGGTGGCCTGCTAATTGGTTTTATGCGTTTTTATGCAAATGTGCCAGAGCATAAATCATAAAACACTTTCTATTATTATGTGACAATTAATCACCTAAACATATTTTCAACGAGCGCACGCAAATTATAATTAAGTTATCAGAACTTTTAATATATGCAACTAATTTATATTTGTCACAAGACATTTCTACAAATTATGCGAGTAATCAGCGTGTGGTGGCAACTGCCTCTGTTGCAAATTAAAAGTGCGTCAGCCCACCCCAACTTTGGCTTTTGCTCCTTTTGACAACAACTATGCCTGGTATTTACCTTCACTTTGTTTGTCGTCCTTTGTAGCCGATTTAACTGCTTATTAACTGTGCGTGCGCTCGTTGGCCTCGGCATGTCAGCAAGTAAATAAATAGCTAATTAAATACAGGGTGCCACGTGGCCAAAGGCAAACACACGCCCCGACAAACAACCGTTGCGGCCCCCCTCTACGTAAGTCAAGCAAAACGACAATTGAAATCGCTAGGAAATTCGAGTCGCCCCCTTGATCGAGTGGGTCAAACGCATTGGATTTTCTTGACTTTTCACATGGTGACATTTGAGGCGTTACATTTGGGTCTGCCAATGGCAGAAAGTTGGAAGTTGGTCGTGTGGCTGGCTTTCTATTACAGAGAATTTGGCCTTTTGCCAACTAAACTGTAATTATTGAGCAATCAGTGCCAAGTGGAAAGTGAGAAACTAATTTTGGTTGATGAGAAAAAGTGAAGGAAATTTATGAGAATTTTTTAATAAAGTGAAATATTGTTCTAAAAAGATAGCGTGACATCACGCTAAACTAGGAAAGGGAGCTAAGTAAGATTGGACCAAGGATACACCCAAAAATCATATCTATATCAATTTTATAAACGCTGACTCAAATTGAAACTAAATCCGTTTTGTTGGTATCAAATTGATATTTACGGTATTAACTTGATGCCTTTTAAATTGATACATAAAAGTGTGAACTCAAATCTTGCTCATTTTCAAAGTCAACGAATTTTAGTTTGAAAATTCGAAAATTCATGCGCGTTTCTTTAAATCTATTTCTTAATTTCTTCTTCATTTAAATAACTTCGATTTCCAATTTAAATATGATAGTAATATATTGATAGAAATCAGGTACCGTCCATATAGTACATTATTGCCTTGGTGAGCTTATCTTATTATAAATGTACTAAATATGAAAAGACCATAAGTTCAAACAAAATTCAACCTGTATATGTTAGCATTTCGAAAACGGTGCGTATCAATTGGATTACCAGCTAAAATCTAGCAAAAGGAAGCGTTGTTCTATTGTCTGAAGGAAAATAGTAGAAGGCGAACATCGGCTACGCCGATGTTCTAAATACCCTTGCAGTTTTTGATAACAAAAAAGTTTTTCTCACTAGAATTAGTTTTTAGACCGATCGTTCCTATGGCAGCTATATGCTATAGTCATCCGATTTCGATAAATTTTTCCAGAATTGTGTGGAAGTATATGAAACTAATATATACCACGATTGGTGATGCTACGATGGAAAACAAAAAAGTTTTTCTCATTAGAACTAGTTTTTGGACCGACCGTCTATATGGCAGCTATATGCTATAGTCATCCGATTTTGATAAATTTTTTCAGATTTATGTGGAATCATATAAAATTTATATATACCACGATTGGTGACGCTACGATGGAAAACAAAAAAGTTTTTCTCACTAGAACTAGTTTTTGGACCGACCGTCTATATGGCAGCTATATGCTATAGTCATCCGATTTTGATAAATTTTCTCATAATTATGTGGAATCATATAAAATTTAAATATACCACGATTGGTGACGCTACGATGGAAAACAAAAAAGTTTTTCCCACTAGAACTAGTTTTTGGACCGACCGTTTATATGGCAGCTATATGCTATTGTCATCCGATTTTGATAAATTTTTTCCAGAATTATGTGGAATCATATAAAATTTACATATACCACGATTGGTGACGCTACGATGGAAAACAAACAAGTTTTTCTCACTAGAACTAGTTTTTGGACCGACCGTCTATATGGCAGCTATATGATATAGTCATCCGATTTTGATAAATTTTTTCAGAATTATGTTGACTCATATAAAATTAATATATACCAAGATTGGAGACGCTACAATGGAAAACAAAAAAGTTTTTCTCACTAGAACTAGTTTTTGGACCGACCGTCTATATGGCAGCTATATGATATAGTCATCCGATCCGGCCGATATCGGCAAATGTGCAGCGTATTTGTATTTAAAGACTTTTTGCAAAGTTTGGTCAAGATAGCTTCAAAACTGAGGGAGGAGATAGCATAGAAACAGACGGACGGACGGACAGACGGAAATGAACTCAGCTCGTCATGCTGATCAAGAATATATATACTTTTTGTGGTCGGAAATGCTTCCTTCACTGCGTTACAAACATAGTGACAATTTTAATATACCCTCTGCAAGGGTATAAAAATCTCATAATAATATAAACGTAAGATAGAGAACATAAAGGTATTGCAAAGGCTAAATTTTAATGAACGAAAAAAACACTACCTTAGAAAAATTGCTAATTTTTAAGGTATAGTATTCTAGTGCTTACATCATTAAACTTATGGATATACTGAACCGAACCGAACCGTTTTTGTAGGCGGTTTTCGGTTCGGTATAGCATTTTTGAAAGCACACTGGTGCGGTTCTTGGTTCGGTTTACTTGCTCAAATAATCGGTTTGGTACGGTTTGATTCGGTTCCGTGCGGTACAGAACCGGTTTGCATGCCTGGGTATTTTAGTCTGTAAACTAGTGTTATTGGTAATGACACTATCGCAGCTTTGAGAGTATCGATAAATAATTCAATATTTTATAAAAAATACCAAATTCGCTCGGCTTCTTTTTGAAAAACGTATAATATGTTTCTCTGTTCTCTAAGGGAAACATGTATGGAAGAAATGTTGTCATTTCTTACACTTTTGAAATTCTCAAGAAATGTTACAACATTTCTTTGGGGGAAATAGGTTATTAAATACACACTACTTGACATTGAATAAGTTTGGCCTGGATTCAGCTTGAACTTCCAATTAAATGTCAATCCTTCTCCATCAGAATCCCGACGTAGCTCGCTATCTAGAGCGGCATTGAGTGTAAATCAATATGCTTGTCGGCTCTTAAACTAATTAAAACATCTTGCGCTTTGTGGCCGCTCAAAAAAGCTTTTGTTCGACTCTAATTTGTACCGAAAGGCAGCGCCGCAAACAGGATGCCTCGGTCTGGAGCTTGGGTAGGGCCAGAGAGTTCCGGAACTAAAAGCCAACAAAAGAAAAAAAAAACATGTCATAAACTAACAACGAAAAGGACTCCACGCTGTGGCTTTGTGGTACAACGACTTCAGCATGGAATTATGACAGGGCTAGGGTAAGGACATGTCGATGTGTATGTGTATATGCCGAATGTCTGTCTGTGCCTGAGTGTATAATTAGGGTTTCGGGTCTTTTAATTGAATTAAAGCTTGCACCAGCAACGCATAACACGACGAGAACTTTCAATTCTCAGGCCAAAATTGCATTTCGTTTGATTACCTTAGGCGCCGCTATCAATATCCTTGAACGCAACGGGCTGTCCTGTGTGCCTCTAATTATATGGTGCACGGCCCAGGCCAGGCCATACCATGCTGAGCCAATTTTTTTCCCTTCCAGGCAATTAAATTGCTTATCGCAACGATGCATTTTCAAATAAATTGATTGAATTGCATGACAAATGAAATGGTTGGAAAAGTAATAATAGTCCCTAAACACAGAGGGGCTAACGATTGGGCTATTTATATTGCAACTGATTCGTAATCTTGATTCTGGTTTGGACAAAGAAAAATCTAACTAGTTACTCAAAATTTAAAAAAATGAATCAAATAAATTTTAATTTTATTTAGAGTAGGTAAAACAAAATTTCAAATTAATTATTTTGTGTATCAAATTAACAGGAACAATCAAATTTTCCTTAATACTCGAAATATCAAGTTGATATTTTCGAAAGTATTAAAATTATATTCTCGAGAAAACCAAAATTGATTCTATTCAAAGACAGTTGTCCCTTTTATATGGACAATGTATAGAACAACGACTTGAGAATTACAAGTTGCTAATTTAAAGCGATATTTGATATATCGGATATTTTTGAAATCGATCATTTTTCGATATTGAAAAAGTATTATTTCGATATTGATATTTTGTTGTCAAAATAATCGATATTATCAATATTTCGATATTTTTTTAACAAAAAATGTTTTTTCTTAGAAAGAAATTGCGGTAATTGAGGTGTCATTTAATGCATGTATGTGCTCATCGGTTATTCGGATTTTGTTATCGAAAACCACACTTTTTATAGTCGAAGCCAAGCATTCCGATGGCACCGAGCTTTCTAGCGAAATAAAATATGGGAAGTTTAATTTTAGAAAGTTTGGATATTCGTATTAGGGACTCAGGCCAAAACTGCGGTTCGGATTGCTACAAAAACCATAATATGATCCGATTTTGTAGTTTAAAAATTCAGTGAACCCACATAACCGAACCACTCCTTATTTCCGAACGGCTTGCATCCCTGAAAATAACCCATTTGAAGCCAATATATTTTTATACACTTGAAAAGTGTATATTAATTTTGCCCAGAAGTTTGTAACGCACAGAAATATTCATTTCCGACCCCATAAACTATATATATTCTTGATCAGGACGACGAGCTGAGTTCAATTCCGTCTGTCCGTCCGTCCAACTGTCTGTCCGTCTGTTTCTACGCGAACTAGTCCCTCAGTTTTAAAGCTATCGAGCTGAAACTTTGCACAGAGTCTTCTTTTTACTGCACGCAACTAATATGTCGGAAACGGCCGGATCGGATGACTATATCATATAGCTGCCATAGGAACGATCGGTCTAAGAACTAGTTCTAGTAAGAAAACCTTTTTTGTTTTCCATCGTAGCGTCATCAATCTCGGTATATGTTAGTTTAAAATGCTTCCACATAATTCTGGAAAAATTTATCAAAATCGGATGACTATAGCCTATAGCTGCCATAGAAACAGTCGGTCAAAAAACTACTTCAAGTGAGAAAAACTTTTTTGTTTTCCATCGTAGCGTCACCAATCTTGGTATATGTTAGTTTAATATGCTTTCACATAATTCTGGAAAAATTTATCAAAATCGGATGACTATAGCCTATAGCTGCCATAGAAACGGTCGGTCAAAAAACTACTTCTAGTGAGAAAAACTTTTTTGTTTTCTATCGTAGTGTCACCAATCTTGGTATATATTAGTTTTATATGCTTTCACATAATTTTGAAAAAATTTATCCAAATCGGATGACTATAGCCTATAGCTGCCATAGGACCGATCGGTCGGAAAATGTGTTTTACTAAGAAAAGTTTTTTTTTATGGTATCAAATTTTTATTATCAATGATTTAAAAATTTTAAATATCTGATATCTATATCCTATATATATTTTTCCAGTTAAATCAGTTGGAGTAAAGTTTTTCAAGTGTATTAAAACTTCGGCACAGTCGAAGTTAGCTTTGCCTTCTCGTTTTTTTTTTTCGGTAGGTACACTTACATTATGCCATATCTCGAGTTAAAAACTTTAGATGGTGTCAAGCAATGTACCATTTTAAAGAGAATTAAATTTCCAATAACCTGGTATAACATCATGTTGCAATCAGTTTAGTAAGAAAAGATAAAAAGTAACAGTAAAATGCCTGCGAGCAAGAGATTTGCACATCGCTTCTCTAGTCTAATTAACTGACCAAGGCAAGCAGTCCACTGAAAGAGTCAACTTGGGACATAAGCTTTTGTACAGTTGTTCGCCTGTAGAGTTTTCACTGTATTGCAAATGTTGCCTACGGACACTTTTTTGGTCTTTGTAACCACAGAACAGCTAAAGGCTTCGAAAAACGGAAGTATGAATAATACAGCAACAATGCTGGCCCACTCTCTGTGTACTCCTTCTGCTTAAACCACCCTCCCCCCCCCCCCTACCCCACATCTACTACAAGTTGCCAACAGTTTTATTAAGCTGCTGAGCTGCTCTTGTGTGTTAAAAGTCAATTTTCCAATTTGCAAAACTGTCAGAAACATTCGAAAAGCAATTTCTGCCACACAGAGAGCGAACGAGATAGAATATCATTTGTACAGAGTGAGTGAGAGGGATATTGCGTATACGCCTGGCATGCGGGCTGCTTTTTGGGCAACGACACTTTGCGGCAGAAGTTTTCCAATAAAACGGGAAAACTTGCTGCGAACAAAATTAAAGAAGACGACAAGGAAAATGGGATGGGGGTAGAGTCAAAATTGTTTGCTGCCAATGTGAAGTTTATGAAAAAGATTAAAGTTGAAAAGTGGTTGTCTGAGGGCGGGGGATGGGGTCCGAACTTGTGGTGAGTCGCGTGCTCCACATGAATGCCAAATGCCTCAGGCCGGTTCGATGGGAAGAGGCAACTGTAGCCAAATTGAAAATGGCTGAAATGGGGGGCGATTCTGTGTGTGTGTGTGTGTTGTGAGGCTGTATTTGTGTTTCTGTCTCTGGGGTGGAAAATTGAGTTTGGTGCGCGGGGGGGGGCGAACCCCAGCATCAACAGTCAAAGATGAAAGCAGACAATTTCGCCCACTTTCATTGGGTGGGTTGTGGGATGTGGATGACGATGATGACGACGCCGTACAGCCATCTCTCTCACTCATTTTGTGTGTGTGTGTGCGAGGATTTTCATTATGACGCTTTAAGAATGGAAATTACAAAATTGATTTTGATGATTTAATTAAAATGAAGAAGCACAAACTCAAATTATAACAGTCAGCTGGTGAGGGAGGCACTTCCTCAAATCCAGCCAAGCACCACCAAATGTCAATATGCATTTTACATTTGTGTGTGTGTGTGTGTGTGTGAGAGAGGGATGGAAGCACATAAGACTTGAGTGTGGCCTAAAGCTGCTAACTTTAATTTATTTTCTTCGTACAGATTTGAGAGACAGGAAATTAGACTTTTGAAATGTGTTTTTGCTTTTTTGTGAGCTTAGACAAGCTTAAGTATTTATTATTTCTGCTTGCCTGCTCAGCTAATTGATATCTGACAGATATTTGCAAAATGAAGCAAGTAAAATACATTTTGAAATTTTTTCTTGAAAATACTATTACTTTCGCAGTTAAGTATCGATTTAAGGGGGCTTTCACCATTAACACTTGTTCAGCAATGAGCTTTTCTAAGGAGTATAAACCCGCAAAATTTGCGAAAACATTTTTCGGAAAGAGAAAAAAAAGGGAGCCTTGACCTCATTGACAAATGGGCTGAGTTTGTAGTCAACAGTGGCGCTCACCAACACATGTACATTTTTCTGCCCTTTCTATTTGGCCAAACCTGATCAGTTTAAGAAAATTGTCCCCTCTCTCAAACAAGCCTCAAAAAACTGTCAGGCCACAATTTTAAAGTTAGAAACTTCTGACTTAAAATATATCAACTTTGTTCTCATATCTATTTATAATGACATATTAAAATCGGATAAAAACTAGAAAAAAATGAGAACAGATTGAGTATAAAAGTAAGAAAATTATGCTGCCTTTTAGAATGACATTTTTTTTCTGAGTGTAGTATTAAAAACAGGGATTAATCCCAAAACGAATATTGGTTCCTGTACCGGTTCCGGTACGTACCGAAATAAGAATAACGGTTAAAGGTTCTATTTCGGTTTTCAGTTTATTTCAGTTTTTGGTTCCTAGACTTTTATTTCGGTATATCGATACGTAAAGTTAAAAGTATAATTTTTGGAATATTCAAAAAATTGTATTGTTTCAAAATATCCAAGAAATTAATGAATGTAAAATGCCACGTTAAAAAATAATTTTTTTTTTAAATACGAATTTCTAGCCTTTTTATTTTTGGACAAACGATTTCGCTAAACGCTTGTGTCCGCGCTTTCAGAGGTATCCCTACACTCAGAAAAAAACGTACTAGAATTTACACTAAGAAAAAATCCGTTCTAAACGTACCGAAAACCGTATTTTTCGTTCTCAATTGTAGGGTAAGTCCGTTTTTTCTTAAACTGAGAACGGCGGGCTTAAGTTAAGAACTCTTTTATTGAGACCGGACGTTCCGCGTTTAAGAACCATCCGGTCATAATATTGGAAAGGTCATTTTTCAAGAACCATTTTAAGAACGTATTTTCTTAGTTCGTTCGTCGGTTAAGAACGGATGGTACACTTTTGAGAACGTGTTCTTATTTCAAGAACGGAAAAAATCAGAACGGATTGGGTATATATGTAAGAAATTTGTGCTGCCTTTTAGAACGCTATTTTTTTCTGAGTGTAGGAATTCTTTATTCTTTTGCCGCCCCAACAAGCTTGCCTTAAGTTCGATTACTCATCTTTCACATAGAACTATCTCTCACGTTAACTTACAAATAACTGAGTAAATTGTTAGTTTATCTTTCCTAACTTATATAAAATTTTCTAAAAATCCGAAAAATTTTTCTCATTTATTATTCCAAATAATCAGCCCTAAAATCTTCTGTATCCCAGCCAAAAATAGAGATCTTTATCGAGTTGGATAGACTTAAACCCTATCCAAAATAGCCAACAATCAGTTCGAAAATACTTTCTTAAAGCAGGAAATAATATTATTAAATTTGAGGTCGACATTTTTTCAAAATTAAAAAACTTGAATCCTAAAATTTCGATTATTATTTTGCTAACATTTCTATATTTAAGGGAGTATTTTTCAAAGACTGACAAATCCATTACTTTAATTTAGAGAGTCCATATTTACAAAGAAAAGGTCTTTTGCTTTTTAAACATATTTTTTCTTTATCTTATATATCTTCAAAAAATAATTTAATTCGGGTTGTTTCTTTAAAATGTAACGCTTTTTTTGAGAGTATATATTGGGAAAACACCAGGGCGTTAAGACAAGCGAAAGTACTGAGACGAAACCACAACAACAAAAGGTGTCTAAAACTAATCCACCAAGGGAAGAGTACCCTGAGAATCCAAACAGGGCTCTAATCTCCCCAAACACAAATAATAATAATAAATCATGTCAGTAAGATTAATAATAAGAAACCGAAACTGTACCGGTATTGGCGTTTTGGTAAGGTTACGGTTTTTTCGGTTTCTATTATAACGGTTAATGGTTTTCGGTTACCAAAACTTTTTAATATCGGTTCCGGTTTTGATACCAGTACGTAGCTTTAAACGGTTTATTTCGGTTAACGGTTCCGGTTACGGCATTATTCTCTGATTGAAAATAAAGTAATAAGCATTTTCTCAAAGTTTTAGTTATGAAAATGAGTTTGCTTGTTGTCCATTTAACGAACTTTTCTTTTGCGAGAATACGCAGTAGAGAGCATCTCGAACTAATGTTTTATTACTAATGCTGGGATTACATTGGGTCATAAAATGACAAATGACAGAAAATGACAATGTTTTTTCTTAAAAATTATAGGTATTTTACTCAAAATGAGGCAATGTAAACCCAGCCTAAGGCTAAGTTCACATTGTTTGAAGCAAGAGACATGATAATCAAGTAAGCCTTCATGTTATATAGTTTTAAATGTCAAATGACAAGCTATTCACACTGAAAACATAACAACATAAGGGCCTACTAGATTATCATGCCCTATGCGTCGAACAGTGTGAACACAGCCTTAGTTTGCTTATGCCTTTGGAGGTACTTTCCAACACTGTGTTTATTAAAAATTAAGTTAAAACTGAAAGCGAATAGAAATAATGTTTTTCAAACTTTCTAGTTGTCTGAAAAACTTGCACCGCCAATCACTTTTTGACAAGAAAAATAAATTTTACGCTATATTATGTTTAATTAAACAACCGCAGAGCAGCGTACGAAAGTTGTTCACTTACTATATGTATGTGACCAGCGGGCAGTAGCAACAACGACAACAACAACAACATAATGTTAATGAAATTTCCATCAGAAATAATTTCTTATTAATTTGCGCAAATTGCATTTAATTACTTTGAGCGTCGTTAGCGCAGCCAACAGCCTGACCCACCCAACTTGTAGCTCTCCCTCTCGCTCTCTCTCTCTGTCTGTCTGTCTCCCTTTTTCGCTTGGTGAGGTACTAATGAGACAGACACACACTAATACAGGCTCATTGTTACGATAATTCTAATTAGAGCTACGGCAACTAATTGCCTTCTTAATTCATTTCCTGCTCAGAGAACTCTGGTTAAGGTTCGGCCATTTTGTTTTAGTATCTTTTGTACGAGTGTGTGTGTGTGTATTTGTGTGTGCGGTGGGGGGGAGGGAGTTACTTTTCTGGTATCTGTCTGTGGCTGTGTCTGTGTGTTCATTTTGTGTGTTTTCATTAACAATTTGGCCTGGTCCGCCATTTTGCTTTTGCTTCTGGCTGCTCTCTGTGGCTCTCCTGGGTGCTGCCCACTCTTTGTCGGTCTTTAGTAAGCTCATTTCGAGCTAACTGCGAGTCTGAGATGAGCTAGTGGTATAAAAAGAGGAGGAAGACATATTTTCGTTTAGATTAATTAAATGCTCTTCTTGGTTTAATTGATTTGAGCTCTTAAAGCATTTAAAGACAACTAATTAACGCATACGTTGCTTGAGTCTAAAAATATTATGATATTTCTAGTCCCCCAGTTTTATGATACAGGAGCAACTCTAGGCTAAACAGCAAGCAGCAAGTGGCTTGTGGGAGAACTAAAAACAATCATAGCATACTTTTATGCTTCTGTATTGAATTATACAGAGGTACAAAATAACTCACTCTATTTAATTTCAATGTGTGTTCCCACTGAGAGAAACACAAAAAATGTAGACAATATCTGTTTCAATTAAATGGTTGAACTGTTTCGAAAGGATGCAGTTGGTTGCTAAATGGAACTAGTTCACTCAAAATACTCAGACATAAGTGTAGAGTTGTTTCGATTTTCATGAACTAGTTCGAATGAACTATTCATTTAAATGAACTAATGAACTAGGTGAGTCTATGTTTGAACTATATTTCATTTTTGAACTATAGTTCTTTTTTTGAACTATAGTTCCATTTTTTTAACTATAGTTCATCGAAATGAACTAGATTCTCCAACTCTAAAGCGGCTGTATGCAAGAAGGATGGAGAGCATGCTGCAATAGGCGCTCCCACAAAACAAGTCAGTTGTTAGCTAAGAGCGCGAAAGTGAGAGCTAAGCTGACGGCACACAATTTTTGTATGTATATGTGTGCTAGGCATATAAGCAAGCAAGGTGTCGCATCAAGCGCAGCGTTTGTCACAAAGAGCAAGGCAAAAAAGTGAGACTGTATTCGTGTGCGAATATAATGCGACGCAAAGCGGCTCTGACCTACTTCGTTAAAGGCCAGGCAGCCACTGATTGGTTTTGCGGATATTTTTACTTTTTTTGCGAAGGGCTTGGCTTGTGTCAGTGTGATTTGACGAATGTGTTCGGCTGCCAACAGCTATGGGTGACAAACTCTTATCAAGAGTCAGTTGCACACTGAAGAAATGTCAACTGGAAAGAGAGCGCTTTGCGGGACCGTCCCACCTTTATTATTTGCATCATTATTAAGAGGCGCCATGTTGAACAATGGTCGATGTGGTAGTCTGAACCAACATGTATCTATTACAGGTGTGGCGAACAATAAAATTTGTTAACTTGAATCCTTTTGCTAAATGTGCAAGAGTGAGACAGACAACGTTTGCATGAATAGCAAACTGACAATATGTAAGCTATGAAATGAAAGATTTGGAATGACCGCCGCATCAGTAAAATATACTAGAGTTAAGCCGGTTTTTACGAACTAGTTCGAATGAACTATTCATTTAAATGTTCATTCGAACTAGTTCATTTAAATGAATAGTTCAATCGAACTAGTTCATAAAAACCGGCTTAACTAGTTCGAATGAACTATTCATTTAAATGAACTAATGAACTAGGACTCAGTGTTAAATCTATAGTTTGAACTATAGGTTTTTTTTTAACTACAGTTCATATTATGAACAATAGTTCATATTATATACTATAGTTACATTTTTCATGAAAATCCATTCGTTTAAGAAACGTTTAATAATCAAATGAAAATAATCAAAAAATTTCAAAATGAACTATAGATCATAAAATGAACTAAAGTTTAAAAAAATGAACTATAGTTAAAAAAAAACTATAATTCACAAATTAACTTTATCTCGAAAGTGAATAGTTCATAAAAAAATGAACTAATGAACTAGGTCATTGAAATGAACTAGATTCTCCAAATCTAATAGATACCGTCTATTATGGACCGTCGCTAATATATTTTTTTATAGTTTAGTTTAATGCGGTTTGAAGTAAGATGGACCAAATTTTAGGGTGGACCAAATTCAAAGATGGACCAAGTTTTAGTTTGGTGTTAAGGGAGGCCCGGTGTTAGGGTGGACCATGTTTATGTTGCGGGATGGATTATGTTTGAAAATATATTCACTTTGGATACAAAACTCTGGGGTCGTTCGCGCTTTTACCAAATGAACTGTGCACCGCATCAAGTTCTTAATCGTTTTTACTCTAGCAAATCAAAGAAATTCCCAAAAATAGCTACCAACTATTAACACGTTTATGCACAAATAAAAAAATCTTGATTTTTACCCTTCAAAGTATGCTATGTTCATGAATATAAATAATTAAGGAAAATATGTAATTTTCAGTAGCCCTAACACTTGTTGTTTTTGTATACTGACTGGTCCGACAATCTGAGTGAATGCACAAAAAAAAATAATATAAGAAAATAAAGTTTGCATACCTTGAGGGGCAAAAATCATTTTATTTTTTTTATAAGCGTAACGTAGTATATGGCTTGTCGACTTTATTCAAATTGAAAGAAAAAAGTCACAACTAAAATGTTATATAATTTTTTTGATTAATTAATTAAATTTCTCTATCTTTTTCTCTTTTCGTTTAGGTCTGGTTCCAGAATCGTCGAGCCAAATGGCGTCGTCAGGAGAAATCGGAAAGCCTGCGCTTGGGACTGACTCACTTTACGCAGCTGCCGCATCGTTTGGGCTGTGGTCCCTCTGGTTTGCCCGTGGATCCCTGGCTATCGCCACCACTCCTAAGTGCTTTGCCAGGTAAGCCGTTTACATATATTATATAAGAAGATATCCACCACTTACACTGTATTCTATCGCAGGTTTTCTGTCGCATCCTCAAACCGTATATCCCAGCTATCTGACCCCTCCGCTTAGTTTGGCCCCAGGCAATCTGACAATGAGCAGTCTGGCTGCCATGGGCCACCATCATGGTCATAATGGTCCGCCACCGCCAGGACCACCACCGCCTCATCCTCATCCCACACTTATACCACCGCCTCATGGCCCGGGGCATGGACATCATGTAGTGCCCTTATCTCATCTCTCACCGCACTTGTCACGCATGTCACCGCATGGAAATTCAATGGGATCCACCCCCGTACCGCCCACAACAATGACCACAACATCCGCGTCCACCTCTTCCTCATCTTCATCGCTTGAGTGCAGCAGCAGTGGTCCCGATGTGTGCATGTCACCGCAGAATCTCAGCATTTGCCCCAACGATTCCAATGGCGAGGCCAGAGATGGCAGCGATAGCAATAGCAGTCATCAGGGCAGCAACGGATTAGGAGACAAGTGTGCGGCCAGTGCCAATATTGAGCTGCTCGATGTGGGCAGAGAGAGTCCACCGCCTCCGCCTTCAAACTCAAATCAGCCACCGGATATGCGTAGCAATTCCATAGCGACGCTGCGCATTAAGGCCAAAGAGCATTTGGATAATCTCAACAAGGGATTGGTCTCCATCTAAACCAGCTCCCCGCTAAAATCATCTACATATGTACTTAGTTAACTCTTACAGTTTAGTGAATTGTATGTTGTCCTTATCCTAATTTATATGTATGTATGTATGTATGAACACACACACACACACACCAACACGGGCATCCCAGTGGAAGACTAAGAATTTCTTATATAGATTGTTATATGTAAAATTTGAATAACTTCTACAGAATAAGAAGAAGTCGTATACTAAAGCAACGTATTAGCACAAAAAATAAATATAAACAAGTTTTAGCTCAACAAACTAATTGAGGGGTTTTAATGGAGAAGACGGTGATAGCTAAAGTAAGGATCCAATATTTTTATAAACCTCAGTTTCTAGATGACATTTAAAGAATGGAAAACTTCGTTGTTGAAGCCCAACTCATTTACGCTGAATAATCATGATATATGCACCTTCATCAGTCCCTTTATCTACTTCATTGATCAGCTGTCAAAATCTCGTTAATAACTTGATTAATAAGAAGAAGAAAAAAACCCTCGAAAAGAGCCAAAACAAATGTCTTCGCCGACAAGTTGTAATTAAATGCAATTAAAAAGGACTAAATGCACAACAAACAATGTCGCATAATAATTTCACATAATTGACCCAGCACATGAAGAGAAGGAGAGAGTTACTAGTAAAAATAATGTGAATAAATTATAATTGATTAACGCGCCGCGAGCAATTAAAGTGCAAGCATGTTACCCCACGGCAGGGGGTAAATCCAAGACCAAGTCTCTACCCCTAAGGCCCACACACATACTCGCACGTACTTATATGTATGACGACGCGACGCGGTGGTTTCAATTTGTTCGCCGTTCCTTTAGCGCAATGATAATTACAGGCAATTACTGAAAGCAGCTTATCACACGCACAATATCTGAGCTGAAAATCTCACCCGAATGCATAAATTTCATATTGAAGTGGGCGTCCACGTACCTGTGTAGTTAGAGAATTGTCGAGGGAAATGATGAAATGGTGAGCAATCATGGGAATTAGGGTGTACTTAGGGGGCCAACTGATTATTGCCTGTTGTTTTGATTATTTACAAAATTGCAATATAAAAGTAATAACAAGAAGCTAAATTATTGGGCTATCTTGGAAAATACCGGATATTCACATACGATGGAAGAATAAAAATACTAAATACATTAATAATATTACAAAATTAAGTCCCAAAGAAGCCAACTAAATCGATAATATTTTAAAGTCCCAAAAACTTAAAAATGTAAATTTCGAAACACATAAAAATTTCTGAAAAATTTTATACACCTACTGAATTCTGAAACTTCTCAAACAATCAAACGAGAAAGCCTCAGCTGTTATCGATGAAGTTATTCTGACATCGATGGATTTTTCTCCATTTTTCCATCTCTCAAGCGAGTGATATATTGACCAATAAGTTGCCTGTCGTAGGTGTACCTAGTATCTTAATTGCTTTCCCTCTGCGAAGTTATAGCTTTGTCTAGCGTCTAATGGCATCGGCTACGGTTCATGAATTTAAAAATCGCAAAATAGCTGACAGATCTCGTTTCAATAATCAGCTTTCCTGCTCAGCTTTGCAAGTCTCAACAAATTAATAGCTTCCTTCTCCATCTTTTCTCAAATTGTTCGCGGGCTTCGGAGCAAGCATTGTATTTACCCTTACTTTAAATCTATCAAGCCCTCCCTTTCATCGGGCCCTGATAATGTTCCTAGCAGCGTACTTAGATAATGTGTTTATTCTATTTGTAGGTAGTTGCCTCCTATCTTGGAAGGAGACATTTATTGTTCCTATTCATAAAAATGGGTCAAGATCTATTCTATCTAATTACAGCGGAATCTGTAAACTTTCAGCAATCCTAAGCTTTTTAAACTGATAATTACTGCACAACTACAGCATTTCTGTCAACCCTTATTAAGCCAATCCCAGTATGACTTCATTAGACGACGTTCTGAACCCACTAATCTTCTTAAGTTTTCCACTATTGTCAATAGAAAAAAAAACACCTTTGATTTGGTAAATCATGATCTGCTCCTCCATGAACTTTGCCTAGTATGTCTTCCGTCTAACTTCATTAGCTAAAATCAAACTTGGTTAATCGCACACAGCGATTTTATTTAAAATTGTCATTACCTTAAATTGTCCATATTACTTCTAGGATACCGCAAGGCAGTCATCTTGGTACATTGTTTTTCAATCTTTTCATTAATGACACTTTTCAAGTTCTTTCTAATTCTAATGAACTTAGGCTTTGCTCATCTTTTGACGATGCAGTTTCACCGCTTCTATTGCAAAATGACCTAAACTCTCTTAGCACTTGGTGTCAAAGCAATCTCCTTTATATAGGACAAATGTAAAGTCATGATCTTTCGCCGTATCAAACCATATTTCTTTGAATACTATTAATGGGGAGCCTTAGGAATCGCATTTATAAAGAAGGCGATTTAGGTATACTTTTCAAACCTAAGTTAACTATTAACAGCTGCTTCAAACGTGTGTCATTTGTGATAAAGCCAAAAGTGACCTGGGTTTTATCAAGAGGTGGTCCAAGGAGTTCGATGATCATATACATTTGCACGAACTAAATATAACCATTTTATTTCACGAGTAACGGGTATAAAAACGGGCTGCGTTTTGTTCTATAACCATTTAGTTTCTATAACTAAAACACTAAGGGCCTTTTCAAATCTTGCCTTTAACTTTGAAGGCTACTTAAACTTTCCGCTAAGAATAATTTCGTTGTCATAGGTAAGCTTTAGCTTGTGACTGGGCTTTTTGAATTTTGATTTATTTGAATTTCCAAAGTGTAGTTGAACCCCGGTCTCCCGCCTTCAAATATGCTATCAATTATACCACAACCGACCAAATAATCAAGCAATCAAAATCCAATTTTGTATATTTCCCTGACATTTCCGACATTTTTGCTCGCACTGACAACTCACTTCAAAGCTCTGTATTTTGCTAACATCGAAATATGAAAGCGAAATGTGTTAAATCCTGCATTTATCATAAAGTCGGCACAACCGACCAAATAATCTGGCAATCAAAATCATACTTTGTATATTTCACCTTACACTTGCAATATTTCCGACATTTTTGCTCGCACTGGCAACTCACTTCAAAGCTCTAGCGAGGAGTTGCCACGTTTTCACAAAATCTATGTATTTTGCTATCAAGATATAAAAGCGAATTGTCTTAAATCCTGCATTTATGATAAAGTAGCATTCAGCTGAAGTAGACTGTAAAGGCAAGATATGCAAATGGCCCTAAAAGTAATACTCCCTGAAACCTCATGAATTTGACTAATTATACTTTGCTGAAAAGGAAACTCGTATTTTCTTAATGGGTGTTAAAGACATCTTTTTAATATTAAAATGTCTTCTGCTTCTACTCCCAAGTATTTTTTGCAATTTAGTAATTCGTAAATTTAAAAATAACCGTCTACTCAAATACTGGTCAAAAAATAGCGGCAAACTCAAATACTGGGTTAAATGCAAGCGTGCTAAAATTCAACACTTCGTACAAATGGCGCCACTGAGCTAGCCATCTGGCGTTTATTAAGCGAAACTTTGAAAAGAAAATGTCAGCTTTGAGGAGCTTTCGGGAATGCCGTTATATTATACAAACAAATTTAGAATACAAATTCATCATATTCATTCAATTTTGTTTACCCCACACCTTCCGCTTTCCCCACCCCCCTTCCAAAGGGCTGTCAAATTGTAAATGAGCTAAATGAGGAAATGCATCTAAGAACTAATATTGTACACTTGGATGTTTGCCACTGATTGAGTGAGGGAAAACCAAAAGGGGGTGGGTGGGCACCCCTCATTGAGTGAAGATGCCCCTGAATCATCCAGCTATAAATAAACAATTGTGGTGCTTAAGTGCCAAGAACTAACCATATAAGGAGAAAATGCTTCCGACTGAGTAAGAGAGAGGAAATGCATTTCAATTCAACGTCCAACTGAATTGAACTTGCAAATGATACGAATAAACATACCTAAATGATTATTCGGCCACCGCATGGTAGGCGATCACCAGACAGCGACAAGTGTGCTCCACACAAATAAGAAGAAGAAAAAAACAAAAAACAAAAATGAATCAAGACACGGAGCACTATTTATAGATATTGTCAAAAACCACCGAGTCCAATTCGGAGTGGCCATGAGTGAGCGAACCCAAGCAACCAACGGAAGCGACACTGAAGGCCAGTGCACACAGATCTTCCCTCGATCTTCCCTATATCCACATACTTACACATATCACAATTGTAAATTAATTAAAAACATATCATCATCAAATATGTACCCCACATTCCTTCCCCCCTTTGAGAATATCGCATATTGACGACATACAGCTGATCGCTCCCGTTTGGTCGATGATGAAAGCGTTGGCGTTTTGGGTATATTTTGTGTGTGTTTTTGTATATATAAAATAACAATGTTAAAAATAAATTCATCCATACAAAACGAAACCAGCGGCTAAGATACACAAGAAAAATTATTGAACAACATTTTCTGATGTTGCCGTTTGGATGTGTGTCCATCCGTGTGAGCATGTGTGTGTGTGTGTGTTTGTGTCTGTGTACAAAAAATCTGTTTTAGCGCACACCATAAATGTCCGCGTCACTTTTTGTTGCTAGAGATACGCGATTTAGGTGAACCAGCGGCATCAAATATTTTGCTAGCAAATCATATGAAATATTTAAAGAGACGTTAATTGGAAATTGTTTAAAAATAATAGAAGAAATATGAACCATTTGATGAACAGCTTATAGAGGGCCGGAACTAGTTTTAAGAAGATTTTATTTTAATTTATCTTTGCCATTGAGAACACCCACAGCTGCATCAAAATAGCAAAGAACCCTTTCGAAAGGCCCGAACTCAGATGAGATTAAAATTTATTTTGACACAGTACTTCATACAAATAAGGAAGCTATTCAAAAGCATTGAGCTTTCAAACCTGCTTGAAAGTGTTTTTATTAATAGGAAGTATTCTATATATATACTGTACTCTGGATATAATGCTATACTATCAATGTAATGAAAAAACATATTGTAAACTTGCTGTTTTGTGGAAAATTTATAAATTTTTACCTTAATGCATTTGTAGCTCAAATTTAATGGATTAGCTATCCATAAGAGACATGGAATTTCTATGACCAGATTCGGGATCAGCGTGAAAAACTTGTTTAGAATCATTAGTTTGCGTTCCTATCTTCTGAATAATTTAATTTATAAATGTTGACAATATAAATGGCTGAATTGGGTTTTTCTTTTTGTAATATTAAAACAATCCCCAATTGTTTATACGGCTACCTGAAGATATAAAATAATCATTTGGAATTGAGCACAGCACGTAATACCAACAAAAAGGAGTCTGATGAGAGATATGGTTATCTCGAAACAGTCTTTTACTCTAACCAATTGTCGCCTGTTTATTTGCAATCTTCTAATTTAAGGCCTCAATCCAACAACCCGAATAACCCTCATATGTTTAACTGAATGGATTTTGTTGATTTTTTTTGTATACTAGTTTTTAAAACAATAGAAAATCAGGAACAAACCAGTTCCCAAGTCATTCATTAGTTAAAAAATTATGAAAGAAATATGCAAGAGAAATTTATCGACGGTCAGCAAAAATCTAAAAAAGGGTGAGAACCCTATCGGCTATAATTATATTACATTGATATGTGCTCTGTCGCATAGACACCAAAAGCTCAGACATTAATGCCAAGTAGGGCCGCTGAAAAGATAAAAGAGCTTTAAATTAGTTTTTCCGCCATATCTTAAAACCAAGAACCGTTGGAGCTAAACCGTTTTGGAATCTTTGCAATAAATTTGATCATAATTATATACCGGCAAGGCCGGACATTACAATGTTGGTAATTTTTTTGACCTGTATTGTAATTATGATCTATGGTTAAATGTTCTTAGAATTGTCCATAGATTGCGATTTTGCCACACGCCTGTTTCATTTTTTTTTGTCCCATACAAATCGTTCCCTCCCCTATGTACATAATTATTAAGTGTATAATAAAAAAAATGCCTTGTGTTTATCCTAGTAAATCGCTTTTTTCAATTTTAACTATTTTCCCACCTTGATGTAAAATAAAAAAAATTATATTTTTTATATTTGCCATATTTCAAAATATTTTCTTTGATTATTCCTTTACCTAATTCAAAAATGTCCTGCTGCCCCTTGCCGCTTCTGCGATTGTTACAGGTAAAATAGGTAAAAAAGACATGGCAAAATGAGGACCTCTTCTACATGTTGGCACCATCTTCCGATACACTAGTTTTAGTTCAAAAATAATTGATCTATTAAATAAAGCTAGCATAATGAATAATAAAAAATATTTTGAAAAAATATTTTGAAAAAATCTTTACAAAATTATAAAAAACAATTGGAATTTTTTTTTTTTTTGGGTAATAATTTTAAAACATAAAAACCTTAAAAAAAACATAAAAAATTTTAAATAGTTAAAAAAATTTTTTTAGTTACCAATAAATGGATTTATTAATAAATTTTATCTTTGAAAACCCATAAGTAAGCATATAGTATAAGTAGAATCCCTTTTGAATCACTCAATTTAGAGGTTGACCAATTATCTTATCATATGCCATTTAAATTATTCGATTATCTCATTTGGTTCAAAAATTATGATATTTGCAACGAAAAACTCAAATGGAGCCGCTGTCACCCAAAAAAAAATGGCATTCTGAATATAAGTATAGACGTGATTAAATTTATACCGATCTTGGTTCTTAAAATTTAAAGATTATTTTGTGTTATCTTTAGAGAATTTAGTTTTAATCTACATTCAATTTAATGACATAAGAGTAGGCAAAAATAATAGAAATAATAATGTATCCGATACAATTTTGATAGAAGTTTACATAATTTTTAAATCTCGAAACGAACTTGAAATAAGAATTTTGTTCTCAGTTTTAGAAATTCCGAACTTATCAGCTTTTGAGAACGTTCGTACTTGAATTTCCCCTATTTAAGTACGGAATTCTTAATTTTTTTCTGAGTGGTGCCACAGCTAAACTTGGATGTATTTTTAACCCATAAAATTTGGACTTAAAATACCTAAGCTTTCTGAATCCCTCTCTATTAACGGCAAAGTTTACTTAAATCTACTGAGGGCCGATTTCTCATCTTCTTAATAAGTTAGCACCTATGTCAAATAAACGTTAAATTTACTCTTTAAATCGGCTCTTAGATCGGCCCTCAGAATTTTTTTTTGGTATTTTTTCACAAAATAATTGTCCTGCCGAATTATATTGTGAGTTTTTTTTTTTTTAATATAAGACTTAGAACTCCAATTACTGAATTTTGAAATCAATTTTTCAACCTTAACTTACACTCTTTAATATCCCTGAACCACAATATTATTAATACTTAAGAATCATTGTACCTGTACTCAATGTTAAGCTTAAGAACAAAAATTCTAATTTGTACCAAGACAAGGTTAGCAAACTCTGATCCCCAATTTTGTATCCTTACATCTATACCCGAATATACAAGACTGGCGCTCTCACCGCAAACAAATTATAATAATATCTTCCTTAAGCCTTTATTTAGATTACCCAATACCTGACTTGGCTCACTCTAATCTATACTAAAAAAAACGTAACGCTAATCGAAATACATTTCTCAGTATTGTCTGCCGTTCTCTATTACGGTTTTCGATACTAAAATATTTTCACTCTGGACTAGGCGAATCATATACGTTACCTCCCTCCAAACATACATATGTATATATGTATGTATCCAAATAGTTTCTCGAGCGCATATCCGAATGTATTTTTGGGGTATAGATAAATGGACCTTGCATATATTTTAGATACATACATGCGTACACGCATAGATACTGGCTAACGGCCACTTGTCTGCATTTGATTTTGAACAGCACGTGAATTTTGGGAAGATCATTAACACAAAAGATGTCGAATTTAATGAAATTCGATATATTTGGTTAAGTTAAGTAGGAACTGTCCTTTATACCTTGAGGCAAAATGTGACTGTTGCCGAAGTCCAAACGTTTGTCCTGCCAACGAAAATAAAAACCCAATTGCAAATAGATTATATAAATGGCTAAATCAAAATTTAATAAAACCCAGTCAAATGAAATGCAAAGGGGGAGGGCGTCGCCTGGGCCAAAGGAATTTTAATAATGAGCACGTATCCTGGCAGCGTTCTCAGTCTTGTTGTTGTTTTAGTGCACGTGCGCCAATTGCCAACACTAAAGGGATTCATTTGTGAATTATCCAATGCCAAAAAGGCCCAAAAACTCAACTCGACTCACCGGAACGTACCTAAACAAACAGCTCGCCCCAGCCGAATTGAGTCGAGTCGAGGTCGAGGCTGAGAATCAACGAAAACAAATTGCAATTGAGCCACGTTTGGCGTTTAGGGTGGGGGTGGGGGGTGGGTGACAAAGTGCCCACCACATCACACAGAGGCGCGCGATGCGCATTTGACAGCTCAAGCGAGAATGCACACAGACGAGGGCGAGGACAACGCCCAAAGCCAAGGCAACAAGCCGTTACATGAGGACGATGATGATGATGATTCCCACCCCCACCCACGCTCGAGGGTTTAAATGGCTACGGTTGCTCATGAATTTGCGGAATTTTTATTAAGTTGCCAATTTGAGCAGTTGACAGAGTTCCCTTTTATTTGGCCACTGGAAATTAATTTCAAATTTGTTAAGGGATTTGTCCCAAACAACGTGTGAAACAAACAATGCGGCCAATTGATGAAGTGCCCCCTAAACAAAAAGGGTTAACCGCAATCCCTTAATAGGCCTAATCACATCGAAATGACGAGTGTCCGCTGACCAGCAGCTGACCAGCAGCTGGCACTGCAGCAACCACTTGGCACAGCTCAAATTGATGTGAAAATGGCTTCTCGTATTCCAACACCCACACAAATATCCCATAAAGTAAATCAGGTCAAATCAGGGCATATAAACACACCAATTTGAGTTGAAGGGAATGCATTAAGTTGTATGAAATGTGAAAATAGAAAATACATATACACTCCGTGGCAACTGGATAGAGACTTGGAGTAAATCATTTGAAACCCTATTTTTGTGGTGCTAAGAAATAAGCCAGCGATATGGGAAGTCAAATTAATTGTACCAAATACTTTGTACGTCTTTATCCCCTTAAAACTTGAGCTGAAAATACTTTGTACATCTTTATTAATTTAAAACTTATTCTGAAATAGCAAGGAAGCATTATAATTAAGGAACTAAGAAACCAAAATCGACCATTAATAATTTTAGAAAAAATATTCAGGTTATTGGGTCAACAATCTAACATTTCCTATTTCAAAATAAAATCGAATCTACTTTAGCACCTTTTCAAAAAGACAAAAAAAAATTAATCGATTTTGTTAAAATTTGGCATTTAAATAGCATTCAACTCTTATGATTTAGCCTATTTTTATACAATAAGCAAAATGCATACATATTAAGCTCCCTATAATGCTCCCGCTTTTCCGTAATTAGATCCAAGTGACGCGGAGTGTATGCATATTGAAAAACTTTCCAGTGTTTGTAGGGTTTCGAGTGCATTGCGGTTTATTTTTAGTACAAAGTATACATAGATACACGCAACTGTTGGAAGCTGTGGAGGTGGGAAATTTTTGTGTTCAATATTTAATGAAACGGCATCAAACAAATTTATAAGCTATTTACCTCATCTAAGTAAAGGGCTTATTGAAATTTCTTGGTTTGGGTATATCAATTAAAAGAAATTCGCTAAAAATTGCACGAAGCTTAAATGGGAAAATTAATCATTGAAAGATTTAATATAATTCAAGTCAAGATTTTTGTGTATTTTTATACCCTTGCAGAGAGTATATTAAAATTGTGTAGATGTTTGTAACGCATAAACAGCTTCGAGCACATAAAGTAAATATATTTAAACATTGGCCGATGTTAGCTTTCTATTATCTTTTAATTTCGAAAAATTTTGAAAAATCGAATTTAAATAATTTTTAAAGTGTAAACCAGGCCCGGCCAGCTCATAGCCACTGGGGGCCGAGCGCATTCGTGTTTTACACACAGACGCGAGCCGAAGTCATGTCTGTGTGAATCGGTGAGCACAGAAAAACTTGATTTTGCAAGTGAGTTGGCTCTCTACTGTGGCAGTCACCAACACATGCTCATATTTCAGTCCTCTCCATTTGGCCGGCCCTGGTGTAAACCGTCAACCACTTCTTTCTCTCTCTCTCTCTCTCTCTGCTCCGTGCTCGTACTACACTCGACTGCCCTAAAAAGTAGGCAATGTAAATAACGTTTCACAGTACATTATGCCAGCCTCTTGAAGTATGCAATATTTATCATGGTTCGTAGTTCCTTAGAACACATCCCCAAAAAGTAGGCAATACATATTGAAATTCTTTAATTCTAATAGAAAATGAATATTAAATTTTTTTTTGACAAATATTCAATAATATATTAAACCTACAAATCTGTATTTTAAATTTTATTTACTGCAAATATCAGTTATATTTAGTATGCAAATGCTTTGAGAAGTCAACTTAAGACTTAAATCTTTTTATTTTTGATTTTAATAAAAAAAAACCCTAAATTAGACCTCGAGATGCCGATCTCTGAGTATATCACGGTTTTGCAAAAAAAAATTGTTGTTGATTTTATAAACAATTTCAAAAATTGGAAAAAAAAAGTCAAAAAACGGAATAAGGTTTTTTTCAATAATTGATATCTCAGGTTCTCTTATCGGACAAATCTCGGATTTGTTGTTATAAATAGAATTTCAATGAGGCTATTAAAATTATTAATTGAACAAATTATTTTTTACTTAATAATATTACATAATTATTGCTAAAGTCTACGTTCAATTTTTTCAAAGTGTTAATCACGGATGATATAGCTTCTAAAAATAATCAAAGTACGCAAAAAATTATGATGCCTTCAAAAATATGAAGGTTATTATAGTAAGAGATATTGATTTTAAAAGTTATAAACAAATAAAAATATGCCTCAAAATAAAGCATCGCAGTCTCGCAGTCAAAGTTTCTAAGCAATTTCAACGAAACTTGATCAGCATGTGTTATATTTAATTATCTTCAAAAAAAGTCAACAACGGACACCTATATCATATAGCTGCCATAGAAATGATTTGTTTAATTGCCATTGGTTTGGTTTATACTCAGAGATCGACATCTCGAGGTCTAATTTATGTTTTTTTTTATGAAAATCAAAAATAAAAAGTTTAAAGTCTGTTCGATTTGAAAAAGAATGACCCATATACAGCTAATCATTAAAAGGCTGCCTGTAAAATATTTTTTTTTGGAGCTTACAACTATAACCTCAAAAATTTCGCTTATCACAAAAAAGGGCATTCCATTTAAAGTAGAAATATTCATAGAATTTATTTAAAAAGAATTGTTCGCAGGCAGCCGTGGCCTTCTCAACCTCCGTTTTTTAGGCATTTGTAAACAAATTTTTAAACACAAGCTAATTTCCACTTTTTAAAAATGATCAATATCTTAGAAAAATATCTCAAATTATAGGAATAAAAAATATAAATTTCTTGAATTAAGGCCTGAACTTAGATGAGATAAAAATGTAGTTTTTCACAATACTTCATATAAATAAGGAAGCTATTCAATAGTATTCAGCTTTCAAAGCTGCTTGAAAGTGTTTCTATTTATATAAAGATTTGTGAAAAATTACATTTTTATCTCATCTGAGTATAGACCTTTAAAGCTGAAATGAATGAAATCTATATTAAAATCAAGTTGTAATTGATTCGTCAATCAATCTTGATATGAATATTTAATTTTCAGCCCTGTTCCAAAACTTAATTAACAAATGTTTTATCGAAAATTAACTATTTTATGACTCTCCAAAAACTCCCAAAATCCCATTATAAGCGAGTTGAAGACAGCGGGAATCATTTGCTTTATCACCATCCATTTAAAGCCTTTCAAAAAATAGGATTAGTCAAAGACTTGAACATGTTCTCCCTCTTCTAAAACTGAACAGCGACTGATCTTTGCTTGGGATCCAATTAGGGGTTTCACTAACCCTTTTTTGCCATTAACAACAGAATGATAAAATTTCAGGCGAAAAAAACTTGATATAATAAAAGAATATTAATAATAATAGTATATTCCCCTGCTACATCATTATCTGTAAAGGCCTATTCTCAGATGACATAAAAATTATTTTCGTCACAAAGCTTCATATGAATAGAAACACTTTTGTAGAGCTTTTAAACAGATGTCTTAATTATATGAAGCTTAGTGCCGAAAATTAAAAGTATGTCATCTGAGATCAGGCCTTTATATAGTAAAGATATTTTTACTCAGGCTCAGACTCTCATGATTATTGGAAAACAGGGTTCGATTCCTGATTTATTGCATTCGCAGCTTAAGAAAAACATAAGCAAAAACATAATAAAGGATGATAGAGAACCTGCGAAATTGGTTTTCAGCTAATTCTTAGATCAGGGCTGCCCACAGAAAGTATATGAAACTGGTTCTTGTGTTCAAGCCGCCACAGCTCTAAGAGAGAGAGAGAGAAACACAAGATACGTTTTTTTTGCTTATGCCGCGATCTCGGACTTTGACTTTGTATGCTCGCTACTTTTGCAATGAGCTAAGCAACATCAAAAGAGCCCTGCGAGTATAGGCTTTGGGCGACTGTGTCTTAGAATTGAGTAAATGAGCAGTTGGTGATATGAAAAAATTTTATATTAAACTCAGATCAATATCGGGTATCAATTAAAATATTTAATATTAATTTAATAATATTTAATTAATAATTAACTACTAGTCAATAATTTTTGGTATCAATAAATCGTTTCTCTTCAAGAAGAAGTCTGAAGCTGTTGCCAGCTGATCTAAATATAGTTTTGAGATATGCTAAAAATAAACTACGCCTTTAATTTGAGGTTCATCCTGTTCTGTCATATCAGATAAACACTTGGGCAAATTCCAATTTCCAGAGATTAGTCATTTGGCTAATCTATATATGTATGAATTTCTCTAGTTAGAGCATATGGCCTGCGTGGCTCATTTCGCGACATAAATCTGTACAATTTTAAATGTTTTACTTAGCAAGTTGAGCTATGTATGTGTGTATGTATGTGGCCTCCGAACCGATTATGCCATAAAACGTAAACATGCCCCACTTAGTTGCAGCTAAAAATAATATTCCAAAAGGCAACCAATTTTAATGGGAACCCTGCAAAGCGACCGTGTAACATTAAAGAATTCCATTCTCATTCCACAAATGCAAGTACAAGAAAAAAGAAAAAATGTTGTAAATAAACAATTAGTTAAATTATGCTCATTACACGGGGGGGCGGGCGGTCGGCTTGGGGCGTGGGCAGGTCGTGAGAGAGCAAATATGACCAAAAATAGAAGTGCCAGGAATTCTCATAGGAAGGAAGGTGCAAAGGCTGGGCAAAAGCAAAATTTGAAAATAGAAAATGAATTTATTACGACATAAGAAAAACACGAAAGTTATGAAAACGCAGAGGAAAAATAGAAGGCAACAACAGAAAATCCCCCACGACCTAAAAAGCACCCGCACTGAGAATGAGTGAGCGAAAGAGTGAGAGACATAGAGAGAGAGCAAACTGGAGGCGCCTCCTTGCCTTATACGGCACTTTTGGACTTCGGTTAGACTCCACAACGAACGAATGTGGCGATCGCCTACAGCACGCTCGATCATGCCGAACTGCTCACGCTTGCTGCTTCCCCCCTTATGCTAAGGATCTATTTTTAGTTAGATGAAACGAAGGCAGACGAAGGTGGAATAGCAGGCGTTAGCATATCCATGTGTTGGTGTTGGTGTATGGGCTGTGGCTGCTGCTGGCGTTGCTGCTGCTGCGGTGGGGGGCGTTGAGTATCTTGAGACCGAAAAATCCATTTCGTTGGCGGTATAAAATCCGACTACCAACGCGGCGATACTTTAGTCAGTCAGTTGTGTTCCAAAGCGTACACATTGCCGTAATTCTTGATTTCAATTTCACCCGTGGTACCGTAAAACAAACAAAACTCAAACAAAATGTGTGACGATGAGGTTGCTGCTTTGGTCGTTGACAATGGTGCGTATTCCCCCATCAAAAGGATATCAAAAATCAAATATGGATTATCAATTAATTGGACTAACAAACACAAGAGGATATTAGTGCAAAGTGCTTAAAAGAAAAGTGAAAGAGAATCAAAAAAAATTCTGAAAAAATTTTAAAACTGAAAACTTTTGAAACAAAAGATTTCCAAAAATTCAAATATTCCTAAATATTCTGAAAATTAAAAAATATTCTCCAAAGTTCATGCTCTAAATCTGGATTTTAAGTAAAATTCTAGAAATTTTACGATATATTATAATTTTCTTAAAAAAATTCAAATCTGAAAAATTTTGGAACATATATATATAATATTCTCAAAATTAAAAAAATTTCCACCAAGAAACTATACCCAAAATTCATGCTCTAGTTTTGGATTTTAAAAAAATTCTAGAAATTTTATATAATATTATAATATTCTTAAAAAAAATTCAAATCTGAAAACTTTTGGAACAAAAGATTTCTAAAAAATTCCAATATTCAAATATTCTCAAAATTAAAAAAATTTTCACCAAGAAATTATAACCAAAGATCAGGCTTAAGTTCTGGATTTTAAATAATATTCTAGAAATTTTTTAAAAATTATAAAGTTTATGATCTAGTTCCAAATTTTAAGTAAAATTCTAGAAATTTTTAAAAATTATATAGAAAAACATTTCTACATTCGAACAGAACTATTCAAAAATTGTTTTAGTTCAAAATTTCTTTGTTCAAGTGCAAGTAAGCGTAATAATTAGGTAGTTTGCCTACTTCTTGGCTTACATTTTCCTACATCAGTAAGCCAAAATGTCACACAGAAAACGTAGCAAATTGCAAGGGTGGGTTGAAAAGTTATATGTTTAGTTTCTAGAGAAAAGTTGTTAGTCTAGCGTTCCTCCCTCAATTTCCCCCTCTAAATGTGTCTTTCTTTTTCTGTTTACTTTTGTAGGCTCCGGCATGTGCAAGGCCGGTTTCGCCGGTGATGACGCACCCCGTGCCGTCTTCCCCTCCATTGTTGGTCGTCCACGCCATCAGGGTGTGATGGTCGGTATGGGTCAGAAGGACTCCTATGTCGGTGATGAGGCTCAGTCCAAGAGAGGTATCCTCACCCTGAAATACCCCATTGAGCACGGTATTATCACCAACTGGGATGATATGGAGAAGATCTGGCATCACACCTTCTACAATGAGCTGCGTGTGGCCCCCGAGGAGCACCCCGTCTTGTTGACTGAGGCCCCCCTGAACCCCAAGGCTAACCGTGAGAAGATGACCCAGATCATGTTTGAGACCTTCAACTCGCCCGCCATGTATGTGGCCATCCAGGCTGTGCTCTCCCTGTACGCCTCCGGCCGTACCACCGGTATTGTTTTGGATTCCGGTGATGGTGTGTCCCACACCGTGCCCATCTATGAAGGTTATGCCCTGCCCCATGCCATCCTCCGTCTGGATTTGGCTGGTCGCGATTTGACCGATTACCTGATGAAGATCCTCACCGAGCGTGGCTACTCTTTCACCACCACCGCTGAGCGTGAAATTGTCCGTGACATCAAGGAGAAGTTGTGCTATGTTGCTTTGGACTTCGAGCAGGAGATGGCCACCGCTGCCGCCTCCACCTCCCTGGAGAAGTCTTATGAACTTCCCGACGGTCAGGTCATCACCATCGGCAACGAGCGTTTCCGCTGCCCAGAGTCCCTGTTCCAGCCTTCATTCTTGGGTATGGAATCGTGCGGTATCCACGAGACTGTCTACAACTCCATCATGAAGTGCGATGTGGACATCCGTAAGGATCTGTATGCCAACATTGTCATGTCCGGTGGCACCACCATGTACCCCGGTATTGCCGATCGTATGCAGAAGGAAATCACCTCCCTGGCTCCCTCAACCATCAAGATCAAGATCATTGCTCCCCCAGAGCGCAAATACTCCGTATGGATCGGTGGCTCCATCTTGGCTTCCCTGTCTACCTTCCAGCAGATGTGGATCTCCAAGGAGGAATACGACGAGTCCGGCCCTGGCATTGTCCACCGCAAGTGCTTCTAAGCAGTTACTTGCTAATCACCATCTCCAAGGCCTCCACCAATACCGGTGGCTGCTGTTACTGGTGGTCATTTGGCTACTTGGTGGGGGGGGTGGAGTCGCCAACCAACATCCAGATGCCCGCCCATTTGTTTTTGAATGTCATCCAGATTTCTTTTTTTTACTGACTGAACAAACATCTTTTTAAACTATGTAAATGAACAAACAAACAAAAAATATCGAATCCCCATTCATTTGTTATACGTCATTCGGCATTTTGATTATTCCTTGTATTCGAAGAGAACAACCTTCCGATTTTGTATAGAGAAGATCCAGCAATAGAGCGATGGGGTTTATTGTGTACAAAATTGCAAGATAATTGATTGTAATTTATAATTAAAACAATTTATAATTATTTATAAATAAAAACGATTTTTTAGATTTAATTTTTGCTAAAAACATAACCAAATGGTAGTGTGGATTAGCGGGTGGAAAGCTGTGGAAAAGCTGCACAAAGCTTTTTGTTAACACGATTCATATTTCTTCTATACGCTTGAAGAAAGCTCTTTCCAAATATTTTTTGAAAATGCTTTTTTTTCGATATACATACAAAATTTCGTAAAATCTAAGCAACTATTTTTAGAATCCCCTCCAAAACAACACACATTTGTTTAGATGGAAATTCGATAGGCCCAAGATGACGCAAAAGAGAGATCAAAGCAAAACTATGTCAATTTTCGAAATATTCACAGCGGTAAACAACGGAACGAGGTCAGTCTACCGCGTGCCCATATCGTATTTTAGCTCTTTCATACACACATGTGTTTCGCTTGTCCATATTGTACATATATTCTCAGTGTTTGTTGACAAAGAAAGCTAAAGCTTATTGGAATTATGGAGGGAAAATTTCTACAACAGAAATAAACAGAGAGCATTATCTGAAATTTATTTTCAACTGTACCGTATGAGAAGCACAGCTGGTACCAATAATTTGCAATTCAAAGATACGGTATCCGGTAAAATTTTATTATAAACAATTATGTTTTCAGGTGGCGCACATTTTCAATAACAAATATTTTGTTTTTCCCATTAATCTCAAACGATTTTGTAAATAACAGTATGCAAAAAAAAACTAAACAAATATATTTGATGTAAAGCATTTGTTAATTCCTTCAATTTTTTTTAGCTCGAAAAATTTTAAAAAATCGAGGTAAAATAATTTTTTAAGTCTAAACCGTGAACCACTTCTTAAGCTAAGTTCACACGGGCAAATAATTTTGTTAAAAATTTGTCTAAATAACTATTACCTCCGACTTTGCAGGACTTAAATCTTCAGCTATGGATCCACCAGCAAATAATCTGCTCAAAAACTTCTAATTAAGACCGTATTTAGGCCTTTTTTTCCAAATTTTCACAAAATTTGGGCAAATTATTTGCCTGTGTGAACTTTGCTATACTCTCTCTGCTCCTTGCTAGTACTACACTCAACTGCCCCAAAATGTAGGCTATGTAAATAACGTTTTACAGTACATTATGCTACCCCGTGAATTATGCAATATTTATCATGATTTTTAGTTCCTTAGTACACATCCCCAAATAGTGAGCAATACATATTAAAGTCCATTATTCCCAAGCAAACGGATATCGGGAAATAGCTAATATAAAATGGAAATGATCTTTTTTTTGACTAAAATTCAAGAATGTATTAAACCTACAAGTCTGTATTTGAAATTTAATTTACTGCAAATATCGGTTACAGTAAGCAAATGCTTTGAGAAGTAATAAAAAAATCGAATTTTTAGTACATTTGAGAATAAACATACAAAGTGACAAACATATTCCCAATGCTTCCTCAATGTGTCTTCCCGATTTTTGAGTTCAAAATTCTATTAGATTTTTTTGTTTCAAATGTTTCAAAATTATTTTTTAGGATTTTTTTAATTTCTGTTTTTTGTCAGTGGTTTTTCATTTTTCGCACATTGCTTCCGTTACCTACACCGATTTGTATAGCAGCCAAGCTATAAACTTTTAAGCTATATGCCCAAAATCTCATATTTAAATATTTTCTTGTAAAACCTATCATCGACCGCAGGCTCTGTAATGTAGCCTTTAATAACAGTCTCTTAACACAGAACTGGTGCAGAGTTTTATAAGCTTTATAAAAATTTTATAAAAATAAACTACTTAACTTTTTTCGAATTCTTGTGTGTTTTTTTAATAAAAAATTTTCTAAAAGAAATCCAAAATATTAACATTTTTCAAAGTTTGGAACTAAATATCTAGAAAACAATTACCTTAAGTATAAAGTGTGTTTGACTTATTTGGAGGCCTTCGAAGGCCTACATTTTCGCATCGGTGCAAGATAACGGAAGCTATGGCGATATATATAAAACCGCTGACAAAAGATCATGTTCTCCACTAAAAATTTGTTTCGTCTATTGGAAGCCTATATCTAAAAAAATAATTTTCGCCTTAGTTCGTCTTCTTTGAAAGCATATTTTAGCCAAGGTACGACAACTCTTTTCCATAGCTTATCATAGCGCCGTCAGTTCACTCCTCTCGCTTTTTCATTAACGTCGTCTGCAAAGCTCTTATTTTCTGAGCGCTGAAAGTTATATGAAGACCTTTGATTGCAGATATATTCTACTTCACAAAACACTGGTTGCCAAAGTCCCAAGAAATAAAGGATGGAAAATGAAATGATTTTTAAGCTTTTTTTCAGTAGTTGACACAAAATTATTCCAGCATGAAAAAAGCCAAAAATTAAATGAAACATTCTAAGGTACCGAAAAAAGTTACAGTACATGCCTCATTTGACGCGGTGTGCAAACAAGTTTAAGGAATGGTTAGAGCATGGTACGCAATCGGCTTTAGAACTCTTGTTTTAATTCTTAGCTTAACTCCTGATTGCTTTCCAGCCATACACAGCAGCATTGTCATATGCCTGGACTCTACAGTTCATTATATCAAAGCCATTTGCTTTAAGTTTGCCCAAAATCATGTTTAAAATTCCCTCTCCAGTTATTATTAATTGAAGAGTATCATTTATTCTTTTGCCCTATGCTCCTCTTAAAATGCTTACTTTCTAATAACAAGTCACCTAGTCACCTACGCACCATTTAAATAATCTTATTTAAATAATCTTATTAAATCAAAGTTAAGTCAAAGTCTGTTTAATATAAGTCTTATTTCATGTAACCTAATTTAATCCATTGTTTTGTCTTATATCTAATTTAAGTCTTCTTATTTATATTTAGTATTAATATTTAATATATTCTTAATCATTTATTTTTTGAAACTGTCTCTGAAGTGACTAGCACAATAACATATAAGAAAATTCTTGTCGTGCTAGGAATATATATAACAATAAACAAAAGTCATTCAAGTCATTCAAGAGTATTCATAATTATAAGGTGCAAATACCAATTAAGGCTGCAAAATTTTTGGTTCTGGATTCCTCAAAGTCTTTTGGCAAATATGTATTTGTTATATAGAAAGCATCTGCGAAACCAAAAAAAAATATATATATAAATCTTTATTTAAATATTTAAATTAAATAAAATAGTTTATCCTGGATTATCTTGTCAAGCAGGGATGCAACAGCATCTATTAGGATGCCAAACATAATGGTGTCCATTAAAAAAGAGAGAGTAAAAGTAGAACTTAGAGTACCATAAACCATAAAACGAAAAGAGCCCTTACCAATTTATCTGCAAAACTGGAAAGCGGATTAGAAAAAATGGACCTAAATAAAGTAAGAATAAGTTGGAGACTCTTGGAAAATTAATTATAATAATTTAAAGAATAATGTGCCGTACACTCAATAGAAATCTCACACAAGTTATTAATAAGAAATGCAGAAATATTAAGAGAATAACAACTGGCTTCTCTTACTGATGGAAATACTATTAACGCCCGATTTCTCATCTACTTAATAGCAGCTATGTATCAAATAAACTAACAACTTGCCATGTTATTTGTAAATTTAAAATTTTTTAAAATTTTTTAGCGCTCGCCAAACCAAAGCGATTCATTGAATGAACTTAAATAAAGTTAGGAATCATAATTCCCCAAGTGTTTATAAAATGTGGGAATTTCCGCGTGCTTTGACACTTACATCAATTTGCTAGGAATGTTTTCTACTAATTGCCTAGAAGACAAAATATGTACGTGAGCTGAGCACACACACAACAGACAATTTGTCAACATGGCGTTGGGCCGTTTAATTAAAACTTGATCTTCATGAATGAAATTCTGCATCTGCAAACTACAAATGGGTAATTAATGGGCGCGAATCCTTGGCATTTGGCCAACAGACGCGGCAGCAGCGGCATTCGGCAGATGACGCTAATGAGTTGCATTTTGTGCAAAAGATGTGTGTGATTCTCAAGCGAATCACTTTACACAGCGCTGCACAACAATTGAAACTGGTTGCTGCCTACCACCACCACCCCAAAAAGCTCGGCCCACTAATCAATTTGCACAAAAACAAAAATAAACACGCACACAATGTCGTCATAATGCAATTTTCAGTACTTAATTTCCATAGAAATTCGATTTAAACGAACGAGTATATATACCCATATGGTCAATTAGTCTGACTGACGACGATTGCCAACAATGAGACTCAAAAGTTCTTCAAGAAGCTTTCCAAAACACACCACCACCCCATTCGAACACACACACACACATTGTTTTCACTTCAATTATTATCGATGAAGTTGGTAAGGCCGCCAAAAAAAAAACTCAAACTTGAATTCGCTGAAGCGGAAAGTTTTGAATGTTGAAATTTTGCTTAGTTCTGAAGTAAAGGAATTGACATTTAGGATGAACTCAGGCTGGAACAAAACTTGTCCGAAAGTATTGCATAAAGTACTGGTTCTTCAACTCGCGTCAGATTAAACGTCACGAGAAGGGGTAGAAAAAAAATAGCCATCATTTAACCCCTCTAAATACAAAAAAAAAACCGTACTTTACACTTTACCCAATATTTATCGTTGAAATAGTTTATTCATGAGCAAGGAATTCCAACGAATCATATTACACTGCTTGACAAAATAAAAAGTCAATTTTTCCCTAAGGGAAGAAAAACCTTTTTCTAAAGTGTTTTTGGGTCGCTTAACACAAAAATTGCCTTGAAAAATAATTAGTTATCGAAAAATTATCGTTAATCGATTTTATTCAGATTTTTTCATATTTTTCGCCGTGAAAAATCGTTAGTTATCGTGATATTATCGTTAATCATTTTTATTCCGATCTTTCCATATTTTTTACATGATAAATCATTAGTTATCAAGATATTATCGTTAATCGTTTTTCTTCTGAAGTTTTCACTTTTTTTTCGCCGTATAAATCATTGGTTATCGAGATATTATAGTTAATCGTTTTAATTCCAGTTTTTCCAAATTTTTCGGCGTGCAAAATCATTTGTTATCGAGATATTATCGTTAATCGTTTTTATTCCCATTTTTCCATATTTTTGCCGTGAAAAATCGTTAGTTATCGAGATATTATCGTTAATCGTTTTATTCCGTTTTTTTCCAAAATGTGTCTTCATTTAAACACGCATAACTTTTTGTACACTTGCAGTGTGTGTATTTTAATTTTGCCCAGAAGTTTATAACGCATAGAATTATATATAATCTTCTTCTCTATATATAAAAGAGTTTGTCCTGACTGACTGACTGATTCACTGATTCACTGATTGGCAATCAACGTAGAGCCTGAACGGTAAGACATAGAAAGCTGAAATTTTCACAGAAGTTTCCTTATGAGTTGAAAGTGAGCACTAAGGCGGGGTTTTGGAAAATTCCACCCCTAAGGGGTGGAAAACTCCCGGAAAAGCTACTATGGGGAAAATTTTGTTTTTCATCCGATTGACTTGAAATTTGGTTTGTAAGTAAAGTAAGCGAAATAATTGGACACCTGTTTCCCAGATTTCGGAAAATCCGCCCACAAGGAAAATGGCCAGAAAATTCTTCATGGAAAAAACTATTTTTCATCCGATTGACTTCAAACTCGGTTTGTGAGGATGGTAAGCAGAATAATTAGACTTGAGATTTTCCGATGATGGAAAATCTGGCCGAAAAGTCGGGAAATTCCCGGAAAATTCCATATGGAAAAACTATTTTTCATCCGTTTGGCTTCAAACTCGGTTTGTAAGGGTAGTATGCTAAGTAATTGGAGATGAGATTTTCAAATGTTGGAAAATCCGCCCACAAAGAAAAATACCCGGAAAATTCTATATGAAAAACTATTTTTGATCTGATTGACTTCAAACTCGGTTTGTAAGGATAGTATGCAAAATAATTAGACATAAGATTTTCCGATGTTGGAAAATGCGCCCGAAAAGTCGGGAAATTCCCAGAAAATTCCATATGGAAAAAACTGTTTTTCATCCGATTGGCTTCAAATTCGGTTTGTAGGATAGTATGCTAAATAATTAGACATGTGATTTTTCGATTGTGGAAAATCCACCCACAAGGAAAATAGCCGGAAAATTCTTCATGGAAAAACTATTTTTCATCCGATTGACTTCAAACTCGGTTTGTGGGGATGGTAAGCAAAATAATTTGACATAAGATTTTCCGATGTTGGAAAATGCGCCCGAAAAGTCGGGAAATTCCCGGAAAATTCCATATGGAAAAAACTATTTTTCATCCGTTTGGCTTCAAACTCGGTTTGTAAGGGTAGTTTGCTAAATAATTAGGCATGTTATTTTTTGTTGGTGGAAAATCCACCCACAAGGAAAAATGGCCGGAAAATTCTATATGGAAAACACTATTTTTCATCCGATTGACTTCAAACTCGGTTTGTAAGGATAGTATGCAAAATAATTAGACTTGAGATTTTCCAATGTTCGAAAATCCGCACGAAAAGTCGGAAAATTCTATATGGTAAAACCTATTTTTAATCCGATTGGCTTCAAAATCGGTTTGTGAACACATTATAGAAAATAATTATACATTTGATTTCTCGGTGGTAGAATTTCTGCCCACAGGCAAGAATAATGGTGGGCGTATTTCGGTTCAGTGACAATGGCTATTTGTGAGCCGATCTGAATAAAATTCGTTTTGTAAGATCTAGGGTCAGAATAAATGGAAACACGTGTTTTTTATTTCGGGAAGTTCACTGCAAAGGTCGGATTATGGGTGCGGGGGTGGGTTTTTAGCCGATATGTATTAAATTTGGTTTGAAAGCTCTATGGGCCAATTAAAGAGGATAAAGTTTTTAGCTTTGCGCTTACTCACCCTCAAGGTCGGATAATGGGTGACGGGGGTGGTTTTAGCGTTTGTACGCTTAACGGGCCAAGTAGGTGGAAAATAATTTTTTCCTTAGAGTTGAGTGAGATAAGCGGGTTTGGATTCTGGGTGGAAAAGAGAAATTTGTTTCATCGATTGACTGAAATGGTTTGTAAGTAAAGAACGAAATAATGGAACTGTTTAGATTCGGAAAATGGGGGGCCATGGAAAAAATTTTTCACCGTTCAAACTCGTTTGTGGGGGTGCGATATTAGATTTTGATGTGGAAAACGGAAAAGCGGGATGATTGATATCGTTGGAAACGTGTAGGGTAGTAGCTATAGGGATGGATCAAATGTTGGAAAATCCGCCCACAAAGAAATACGGAAAATTTAGAAAACTTGATTGATTGACAACTGGTTTGTAGGATGTATCAATAATAGACTATCGATGTGAGCGCCCGAAAGTCGGGAAATTCCCAGAAAATTCCGAAAAAACTTTCTCGTGCTCGGTTTGTAGGATAGTATGCTAAATAATTAGACATGTGATTTTTCGATTGTGGAAAATCTACCCACAAGGAAAATAGCCGGAAAATTCTTCGGAAAAACTATTTTTCATCCGATTGACTTCAAACTCGGTTTGTGGGGATGGTAAGCAAAATAATTTGACATAAGATTTTCCGATGTTGGAAAATGCGCCCGAAAAGTCGGGAAATTCCCGGAAAATTCCATATGGAAAAAATATTTTTCATCCGTTTGGCTTCAAACTCGGTTTGTAAGGGAGTTTGCTAAACAATTAGGCATGTGATTTTTTGTTGGTGGAAAATCCACCCACAAGGAAAATGGCCGGAAAATTCTATATGGAAAACACTATTTTTCATCCGATTGACTTCAAACTCGGTTTGTAAGGATAGTATGCAAAATAATTAGACTTGAGATTTTCCAATGTTCGAAAATCCGCACGAAAAGTCGGAAAATTCTATATGGTAAAACCTATTTTTAATCCGATTGGCTTCAAAATCGGTTTGTGAACACATTATAGAAAATAATTATACATTTGATTTCTCGGTGGTAGAATTTCTGCCCACAGGCAAGAATAATGGTGGGCGTATTTCGGTTCAGTGACAATGGCTATTTGTGAGCCGATCTGAATAAAATTCGTTTTGTAAGATCTAGGGTCAGAATAAATGGAAACACGTGTTTTTTTTATTTCGGGAAGTTCACTGCAAAGGTCGGATTATGGGTGCGGGGGTGGGTTTTTAGCCGATATGTATTAAATTTGGTTTGAAAGCTCTATGGGCCAATTAAAGAGGATAAAGTTTTTAGCTTTGCGCTTACTCACCCTCAAGGTCGGATAATGGGTGACGGGGGTGGTTTTAGCGTTTGTACGCTTAACGGGCCAAGTAGGTGGAAAATAATTTTCTCATTTCTGATGGTCGGAAAATGGGGGCGGGGGTGGTATCATTGCCAACGTTTTTTTCATTATTTTGGCGGCTATACTGATGGTGGCGAAGCGAAGCGCGCCGGGTTATATGCTAGTATATATATATATACTTGATCAGGATGACGATCCGTCTGTTTTTACGCAGACTAGTCCCTCAGTTTTAAAACTATTGAGATGAAATTTTGCACAGAGTCTTCTTTTTAATGCACGTAACTAATATATCGGAACTGGCTGGATCGGATGACTATTTCTTATAGCTGCAATAGAAAATGAGCTTTAGTATGAAAAACTTATTTGTTTCTTATGTTAGCGCTCTTAAACTTAGCAGTTATGAATAATATACGTTCTGAAACTGTTTCCCAAAATGTGGTCAGAGTCGGTTAACTGCATCGTATAGCTGCCATAGGACCGATCGGTCAGAAAATGGGTTTTAGTGGCAAAAACTTTTTTGTTTCTAATGTTAAACTCTTAAACTCAGCAATTATTAACAATATATGTTTTGAAAATGAAAAATGTGCTCAAAGTCGGGTAACTGCATTGTATAGCTGCCATGGGACCGATCGGTCAGAAATCGGTTTTGTAGGAAAAACTGTTTTTTCAATGTAAGCGTTTCTAAACTTACCAACTATAAATACTTTACGCTTTCGAAAAGTTCTGTAAATGTTGATCAAAAACGGACGACTATATCATATAGGAGTCGTAGAACCAATCGGTCGGAAATGGGTTTTAGTGAGAAAACTTTTATGATTTTGATGGTAGGGCGGTCGAGCGAATTTTTTAAATGTATTAGAGCTTCCGCACAGTGGAAGTAGGCTTTGCCTTCTCGTTTTGATTAAAACGACTTGTCCGGCATTCTATTTCAGTATAGTCCCTTAACAGCGTACATATTCACTATCGCTCATGATCTCCTTTAACACGGTTAATTTTCTTACAACTCGATTATGGTTCATCTGATCGTTCCCAAAACTTTGTGGATCGATAAATAAAGCTATTTACTTATAAAAGTGATTCTGGGTAGCTTCAAGATCAAGGTTGATTATAAAAGCAAGTGATTTTTTACAAATGATCTACACAAACAAACGACAAACTTCTTAATAACTTGCATACTTTTCGGCATATTGAATAACAGATTCGCACACTGCAGAAGCTGCAGTACCGATGTTACATAAATCGTAATACAGGCAAATTCTGTAATCAAAATCTTTGTGGACTGTTCGTTAATTATTGACTCAACTTTTTACAGATGAGAACAAGCGCGTGTGACTTCAAAAATGTCACTGGTAAAAGCGCCAAAACTCCAAAAGAACTTTTCAGATGAGATACCGTTTACAGTGAAGCACGATCATGAAATTGACACGAACTTGACGAGGGACTATCCGTACCACTCACACTTAGGGCCGTTTTCTCATTTACATGGTTTTCTAAATCTAGGTGCTTTTTAGGAAAATATGAGTTGCCTATTTTTAGGCCACTTTTAAAAAATCGGTGCTTGAGCTTACAACGATCCGCCTATGATGTTATATGCGTCCTGAAAGTAGACAACTCATATTTTCCTAAAAAAAAACCTAGATTTAAAAAGCTATGAAGATGAGAAAACGGCATAGATTTAAAAAGCCAAGAAAATGAGAAAACGGACCTTAGTCTCTGTAATTTGTAAGTTACTGGGCAATTAAAAAGATGAGAAATCGGCCCTTAGTTTTCCATGGCATTTTATTTCTTCTTCAATACATAATTATGTCAAGTTTGATCAAAATCAGAGATATGGTTTTTCTACTTGTTTCAAAACCAATTTAAATATATATTTATAAGTCTTAGATGTTCTCTAATTTCTATACTTACCAAATGGACTATTTAATAGACGACCCCTTCTGCTCTCTCTCTTCCTCTCTCTTGTTCCGTGAATAAGTCAATTTAATTTGATTGATTTCAATTTTCTTCTCATACCAATTTGAGCAAAAATATAAATCGCAAGAATAATAAAAGCGTCACATTTGATTGCATTTTTGTGTGAAATTGGGCTGACAATGTGCGCTGACCAAATAAAAAGCAAAAAACGAAAAGGGAAAGGGGAAAACTCAACCAACTGCAAGGCACATGCAGGCGTTGGCGATTGGGGGTGATTGCCATTTGTGTGTGTGAATGTGAATGAACAGAGGGAACACAGTGAACACAAGGAACAGCCTACAAGCCAAGGGTATCGGGCGTGTACGAGGCCGACGACATGTTCGAGAACGAGGACGAGTCAGTGTAAACGTGTTAGGGCAGAAAAAATTGCACTTTACGCAATTTATGTGCAAATTTTTCAATGACTTTAAAACAGGGTGAGCAGCGGGAGGGGGTTACCAGTCATTATAATCGCTCGCTAATTGACTCTAATAGACCAGTCGATTGGGGGTTGTTACAGCCGTTAAACCCCCTTGTTCGATGAGATTTTCATAGAGTTATGGCAAGGTCACTTTATAACTGAGTTTTGTTGCAAAGAATAGTGGTTGTTAATTTGATGAATATTGTGAAGAAAGTTGCCTAGTGTCATCTGATACTTACTTTAAATTTGCATAGGATTTAGAAGCATCAGCACTTACTTAGCGAATTTCGTGCTTGACCGTGCCTAGGCAAACAAGCACGAAACAAAAATTTAATTGTTGTTTTGCTCAGCTGTTCTTTAGCCGTTTCTTCTTGAATACTTTAAGTAGCTTTCAAAACACACTTCATTCAATTGTTTTGTATGCGTGTGTGAAAAGTTTCTATTATCAAGTGCCCACAAATTATCACAAATAATGTGTGTGTGTGTGTCCTTAACAGCTATTTGCCCTGTGAATAAGCTGTTAGACAGATGAAAGGCAACAACGGTCATACAAATCCCACACGAACCTTTTCACCTTTACCTGAATTTAGCACTCTCACACATGTGAATTGTACCTAATTATGCGCCTGATTTAACTCTAAATGCTTGTTAATTTCACACAAATGACAATTTCACACTCTCTCACCCCAAAAAAAAAAATGGGTATAGTCCAAAAATAAGTGGTCTCTCTGTTATTTCAAGTGCTCAGGCACTTGAATTTTTGAAACTAATCATGTAGAAAGAATGGCAAAAGGAAATTCGCATTTATTATAATCGTCGCCTAATCATAGGAAATGGAAAAAGTGCAAAGAAAATTGCTGTCAATTTCCCCACCAAAAATAAAATTAAGCCACCCAGCAGACAGTGGCAACAATTGTGCTGCGGCTCAAACTTTGCAATTTGCGGCGCGTTTCCGACTTCCGTTCCAGCGTAGCATCTTCAATTGTCCTCAATTTTCGTTTGATGTGCTTTTCTTTCCACGATTAGCAGCCACTTACAACGACAGTTAAGAGTCTCATTGAGTTTATTAAATCAGGCGTAATAATTGGGGGGCATTCAACACAATGAATAGAAGGCGGCAAAAATCGAATCGAGAATCGAAATCGAGACAGGCAGGCAGGTATTGTCAGCTCACATTTCAATACAAATTTGGTCTCATCAGGAAATAGAAAAAAAATCCAAATAAAACAACTAAAATGACAGACATCGAAGAAAGTGAACATCCCAGGACGATTACTGACATTGCCGTTGCGCTAGGTAAGTTACAAAGAGCTGTATGTAAAAATCCGGTTACAATTTTATTTCTGTATGTAGGCATATCCAAGTACAATTTCAGTTAGTCAAGTGATTTTTAAATATTTTGAGACTTCTGGAAAATAATTTTTAATAAATCCTTAAAGCAAAATCCATATAAGAAAATGCTTCAGGAATTATTTCTTGCCTCCTTACTCTGTTTGGTACTGAGAAAGCAAAGTAATGCACAAAGCAATTTCGAGAATAGATAGATAGATTAGATTGTGTATATTGCATTGAGCCGCTAATAGTTCTTCGAGAAATATTGTGCAGCCATTTATTCCTTGTGTCAGCTAATAAGTTTAAATGTAGTGTCAAATCCCAATTGACTGCAAAATTTTTATTGACAAGAGTGACCCGAATCAAATTCGTACAAATATAAATGGTCACACTGTGTTTTGCAATCCACATATGGAATATCTGGTGAATAAATACCACGAAGTTCAGTTTTAGGAGTAATATACTGTTAAATCTGGTCACACTGTGTTTTAGAATATCTAGAAAATTCCTTTAAAAAAAATTCGAGTGCCCTCAGTAACAAGTTTTAAAAGAGGCATCTGTTTCTCAGACAGAAAAAAATTGGGATAGTAGAGAGAATCCTTGCCGGCACGAATGCTGCCTTGCTAATGCTATCTCGTTAAGATATTAGGGATATAAACGTATATTTAAGTCTTCGATCCATTTGTCAGCATGTTTGGATGTTGACATTTAAAGCTTAGTTCGTTCAAGCAACAGCTAGCCGATGCTTGTCATGCGGGAACCCCAGCTAAAATAGCAGCCCACCTCCCGCCCAACCAATCGTAGTACAACATTTCAAAGATAATGGGTTAAAGTGAAGAGTTTGGCTAACAGGAACACTGAGATTAATTTGACTTATCAACTCCAATCAGTCGAAGGCTAAGTAAAAAATGTCTACTAGAAAACGCTGGTAAACGGACCTCAGGACTCCAATTCAAACCTGCAAAAGCCGGATTTTTTGATTAACACCATTACTGAAATTCATCTTGGAACTAAGAACTTGTAATACCTAACCGTTAGGAACGTTAGAAATAAAGGGCGCGGGACGGGACTCCAACGGGATTGGGCGGGATGGAAAAAAACCGAATTTGAAAACACTATTACCGGTATTGATTCGGGTTTCTTATTATTATTTTATCGATTTATGATTGTTTCAAATATATATCAACTAGTAAAATAGCAATATATTACAGGAAAAAGTGTTAAATTTTTATAAATTCGCTCTTAAGAATAAAATTATCTTTTTTAAGACACATAATATAGAATAAACGAGTAGCACTTAAAAATTTACTCCAACTGAAGAAAAAATATGATAGATACTAAAATATTTATAAAAAAAATTTGACACCAAAAAAAGCTTTTCTCAGTAAAGGAATTTTCCGATCGGTCCGGGAGCAGTACTATAGTCATCCGATTTTTATAATTTTTCAAAATAATGAGAAAGCTTATAAAACCAAATATACCAAGATTGGGGACGTTACGATAAAAAACAAAAAGTTTTTCTCACTAGAAGTAGTTTTGACCGACCGTTTATATGGGCTATATAGTCATCCGATTTTGATAAAATTTTTCAGAATTGTGTGGAAACATATGAAACAAATATATACTACGATTGGAGACGCTACGATGGAAATCAAAAAACTTTTTCTCACAAAGACTTATTTTTCGACCGATCGCTTGAAAAGTGTATATTAATTTTGCCCAGAAGTTTGTAACGCATAGAAATATTCATTTCCGACCCCATAAACTATATATATTCTTGATCAGGACGACGAGCTGAGTTCAAAAGTCTGCGTGTCCGTCTGTCTGTCTGTTTCTACGCGAACTAGTCCTCAGTTTTAAAGCTATCAGCTGAAATTTTGCATAGATTCTTCTTTTTACTGCACGCAACTAATATGTCGGAACCGGCCGGATCGGATGACTATATCATTAGCGTTTTGTTAGGAAAAACTTTTTTCGTCCAGCGTCATATCTTATTGTTAGTTTATAGTCATAGGAATGGATCGGTCTAAGAACTAGTTCTAGTGGGGAAAACTTTTTGTTTTCCGGGATGTTAATATGCTGTATAAGGGTCGGTCACGTATTCGTTTTCATCGTAGCGTCACTAATCTTGGTATATTTTTATATGCTTTTACACAATTTGGAAAAATTTATATTTACAAAATCGGATGACTATAGCATATAGCTGCCATATAAACGGTCGGTCAAAAAACTAGTTCTAGTGAGAAACATTATTACTTTCGCATCATTTTGCAAAAATTTATCAAAATCGGATGACTGTAGCATATAGCTGCCATAGGACCGATCGGTCGGAAAAAGTGTTTAACTAAGAAAGTTTTTTTTATGGTATCAAATTTTTATTATCAATGATTTTAAAAATTTTTAAATATCTGATATCCTATATATGTAAATCAGTTAAAATTTTGAGCATTACAACCGTTTTATTTCGTTTATTAATTTTGCAGATAAAAAAAAGAAACGTATTTTCTTAGAATTAAACACATATCATCTTTATTTCTTAGTTGGCCATTTTAAGCATCTGAACTATCTTTAACTGAATTTAACAGCATGCGGTGAAAATAAAAAATGCCAAAAGATCAGAGGAAATATATTTGATGTCTGAGTAGTCTCCATTTTGAAATGATTTTATACACTTTAACGTAAAACACATGCCAACGATCGCTTTTATTTTGTGGACCTTGCACCCTGTTTCCGTTACGTATTCCAGCCTTTAATAACACTTTAAAAGTATTGCCCAAGTTTGTTAACTATTAATTTCCGACCCAAAACATATATTGATCGGATGACAAGCCGAGTTCATTTCCGCCTGTCCGTCCGTCGTCTGTCCGTCTGTCTGTTTCCACGCGAACTAGTCGCTCAGTTTTAAAGCTATCGAGCTGAAATTTTGCACAGAGTCTTCTTTTTACGCAATACGGAACCGGCCATGACGGTCGCCGGGGAAAAGCTATGGTGTTGGTGGGATGGCCGTGGTTTTTCCCCAGGGCCTTCTATATGAAAATAGCTGTTAAATGGATGTACATCAATTCGTGTGTTGGTATCTATTGGTCGGAAATTTAACATAAAGGACTCAAATTGTTTTTTAGTGAGAAATTTTACTTTTATGTTTATATTCTAGATAAAGTTCCTATTCGGTAGGTCAAACTTATTTTGCAAATGTTTGGTTTTATATTTTGCCACTTACATTGTGGAACAATTTGAGTGGAACAGCAAAATTGTTGATAATACATATAGGTGGAAGGAGAATCGGGTATTAGTTTAAATTAAGTATAAGGGGAAATCGGTCTAAGAACTAGTTCTAGTTAGAAAAACTTTTTTGTTTTTCATCGTAGCGTCACTAATCTTGGTATATGTTAGTTTTATATGTTTCCACATAATCCTAGAAAAATTTATCAAAATCGGATGACTATAGCATATAGCTGCTATATAAACGGTGGGTCTAAAAACTAGTTCTAGTGAGGAAAACTTTTTTGTTTTCTATCGTAACGTCCCTAATCTTGTATTATAGTTTTATATGCTTTTACACAATTTGGAAAAAAATTTATCAAAATCGGATGACTATAGCATATAGCTGCCATAGGACCGATCGGTCGGAAAATGTGGTTTACTAAGAAAAGTTTTTTTATGGTATCAAATCTTTCTTATCAATGATTTAAAATTTTTTAAATATTTGATATCTATATCTTTCCGGAAGTTAAACGTTTTCAAGTGTATTAAAACTTCGGCACAGTCGAAGTTAGCTTTGCCTTCTCGTTTTATTTTTACGATCAAGCAATTGATGTTGTTGGGCTTATACCCTTTGCCGTGCACCTTTCTTTTCAAATTGATCCAAAATTTTTCGATTGGCCTTAATTGGGGCATACTGGAAGGTTTGGCATCTTGGGAACATATTGTATATTTAATATGTCAAGAGCCTCCATTGATTTTTGGCATTATGATCAGGCGCTAAATTAGGCCAAACACCCGTATTGTCATTCTTATGATGCTTATCAATAAATTTCTAAAGCTCAGAAAGACAACGGTCTTTGTAAATCTCCGTAGTCACCACTAATCCTGCCTTGAAAAAGACGGACTTGCTGTTGCCACGTTCACTTATGGCCAGTCTTCAAAAAACCTATTTAGGATATTTTGTTTTTGTAATTTGAGTGATATTTGCAGGTGGTTGAGTATTAGGAAGCTTTAAATTATTTTTAGGTGTCCACTTCTGGCCATCTACAGAAAAATAGTTCTTGTCATCCATAAAACAAACTTTTGATGATAGTGAGAGAACAAGTTCACAGAAAGTGCTCTTAAGCGATATTTAATGGTTTCTCTTTAATGTTTAGAAACAGTAGGCATGGTTTTTTTGCCCATATTATTAATTTTATGTCTTTAATATATTTTTTTACAGCTTTGTAGCTCACATTATATTATTTGGCCAGAGCAGGATATGATTTGGCCGTGCTACCAAAAATATCAGCCTTTAATTTGGCTCTCACTTCACTACGCAGTAAATTGCATTTTATTTCGGACCCACGTTTTCTCTCCGTTCTTTTTTTACTCTTTATACCCGATATTACATTATTAATAAAAGTTTTCTTAAATCCCAAACCCGAAAAATAATGAAATATTTAATCTTTCGGCTCTTTTGGGTTGTTTGGGCAATATGTACAAATTGAATTTCGTCGCTCCACTGCATTCAAAGACATGATTGCTACTGTGCGTTATCGAGAAAGCTCATCTTTGGTGCAAAGAATGCTGGAATAGTACCGTTACTTTTTCTACAGTTCGTTTTGTGGTTGTCTCTCCTATAACTTTGTAAGCGCCCTGGGAAAATTGTTCGTATTTCATTCCGCACACCTTAGTGTTAGGAATTATTTGCACAGAAAATTTCTAGGCACTGTTGTAGTAACTATTTGAGATCTTGGGGATTGGTTCCAGGAACAATTGTCAGGAAATAATAACAGAAGCGAGATCCGACATGGTTTACTGTGGACTATAACATAACTCTTCTACTATTTGAAGAGCGTGATTTAAGCTGGCACCGATAATCCAAATAAAACTGAAGTAAAAAGAAAAGTGTATGGCTATTTTGTGAACTTTAAGGCTGGTTTCGATTGTGTGCCTAGAGGACTCCTACTGTACAAGCTTCAATGATTGGTCAAATAGAGATAACATTGATGATTTTTACTTGGATTTCGTGTGTGCTATTTTTGATTCTCTTTCACTCCTGATTTACTGTTTTTCGCAAGTCCGTTTTTACTAAAATGTATTATTGAAATATTAAACACTTAAAAGAGGGCTGGTCGACTATACAGCTGTTTCAAATAGTTCCCACCTTTCTCTTCAGTAGACTACTACTACTTGTCCAACGAACTGCAGATCAGCTACTGCCTTCCCAAGTCAGAGATTCCAAAACTGGCTGGAGAGCCTAAGATCAGCATAAGAGCGAGATATTTCTATTTTTTTTTTAATTTTTTGTTTATTGAGAAATTTTTACAATATATAAAGTATCAGTGCAAATAATTAAAACATATATCTATATCATCTATCTATTTACAGTATCTATTATATTATTATCTTTCTCATTTCTTACAGAACGTACCCATCTGGCTCGTGCCCCTCAACTGCTGCAATATTTGGAGAAAATGCAAGAACCAGAGAATGAAATGGCACATACCGATGGCAAGCGACGTCTAAAGCAAAACTTTGATTCGGGCATATAAAAAAAAACTATACCAAATTGCTTGTCATAATCATAAAGCACCAACACCTGCCAAGGTGTTCAGCTGGCAATTAATGATCCCATTCTCATACACAATGAATGCTCAAGCTTAAAACAAACAAAACCGAAAGGCGACAAACACGCAAGGGCCACCTCCTAGCCAAGGGTTAAACTTTAGTTCTAAAACATAAACAAATTGTGACAAAGTTACGGAAATTTAATTAAAATCAAATACACTCACACGGCACAGAGAAAAGGGGTAGCAAATTCTCAGTCAGGTGTGACATGATAGTTTCCAAAATGCTTACCAGTTTTTTGGGGTATATTCAGTCAGTCAGTTTTCCGCGTCGTTTAATAAACAAAAAGGTAAACAAAACTTAACAGCAATGACACACACATGGCACCCACTCCACCACACTATTGTTGCCTTTTTATTAATATAATTTATGAGCCTGTGGTTGGACAAGGTGGAAATGCGCGGGACTGGCGAATACCAGCAGCTGCTCAATTTCACAGCGAGCACACATTTTGATTAACTTAATTTAATAGGGCTTTTTCACATTTGTGTTATATTTGTTTGTTTGTTTGTTTAATGAATTAGTATTATACCTAGTTGGGGTTATACAAATAAGGGCGAAGCGATGAGAGAAAGCTTTATAGCTGGGGTCGACAATATATTGAACTTTTCCATTCCTTCACAAAAATTTTTAATTTAAACCCAATTGCCGGCACCGCAGTAAAACATTAGCAGCTGTCCCTTGTCCTTGTCCAGGTAGTCCCTTAAAACTGGCTTTTGGGTCAAGTAAATTGCCTGAAATCAAGCATGAAACCATTTTTGTCTAAACGGTAAACAAAAACCACGGGGCTACTGCTCTTTCTTTAATCACAACATCATCAGCTAGATCAGCAAGGGCAGCAGTAGGAGGATCAGCTGTTTCGTCCGCCTAGCAAAACGTTAAATAAGGCATCAGCTTAGCTCATTGAAATAGAAAAGGAAAAACTTCACTTTTCAACGCCAAACTCTGAAGGATGAGGATCTTCAGCTGGTCGGCATTCACTTTGAAATGCCTAAGAAGGCAGCGACAATTGACACAAAAGTATTATGTTTCCTGGCTGTTTGTCGCCATCATTTCTTAAATATCCTGTTGTGGTAGGCGATTTATTTCTATTTTTTGACTGATCGAAATGATACACGATACCACACTCATACTCAAGTAGCCATAATTACGACAATTCTGTGCAAAATGGCGCTCATTAGGGCTTCCTTCGACACCCACACAGAGACGCAGCAGACAATCTGCGTAATTATTTTCGCTGACAACTTTTTGATGAATTAAATAATTTTTTAAGTGTGCATAACGAGAACATGGCGGACTGCAAGGACAACGACTTGAGCGCCTGTTGAGCGGATTTAACTTGTTTAATTACCGCTGTATTCAGTTGTCGCTCATTATGGGCAACAGCCAGGATGCCTTGGGAACTTCAAAAATGTAGCCAGTTGTGGCCCCCGCATCCTGCCTGGCCTAACTGTTGCCATTTTAATGCGCTCGAGTGTCGGGCCGAAATTGATTTTCATTTTTCATTGTGTTGGGCACTTTTTGAAGAGGCTCGTTCGTACTTGATTATATTTGATACACACACACACACATACATACAAGGTGAGCTGAATGCAAATACTCGTCACTCAATTTCATAGAGCCACAAATACGAAACTCAAAAGGCCACTTGATAAATTTCATATATTTATAGCCCGCAGAGTGACGCGCTGCATTTGCACACTGAATGAAATTCCACACACACACACACACATAAGCACATTTTGGGTGGCCCAAAATGTGAATGGGCGACTTGTAAGAGTCCTACATCCTCTTACCGCCCCTTCCCCCATTTCTTTTTTTTTTTTGCAGCTTGGCCAAACACTTGCACAAATAAAAGATCTACTTCAACTTATTGAATTTTCGTTGATAGAAACAAGATGGAAAAAAATGTGCACAAAGGCAGCGAAACTTGAATACTCTTTACTACTGAAAACAAACAAATAAACTTAAACGAAATCCCAGAGTTAAGCTATTTTGGACACACACGCAGCAGTGACGTCGCAGTCGCGACAGTGGCCCCCGTGGCCTGTTGGGTGGCTAAAAAGCATTTAACTTCCCAAACTTCTGTGTTTTTCCACCGATCCTATGGGTTGTTTTAAATTAGTTGGATATTAGGAATAAGTTTGTGTTTTAATTCAAAAGGCTCAATCTCTAAAATTGTGGCTCTGATAACAGATGGACATGGCTATATCGTCTCGGCTATTAATGCTAATCAAGAATATATATCAAGGCTGCGAACCAATAAAAATCGGTTCGGTTCATTTTATTAATATTAATGTGCCCACTCAGAAAATAATCCGTTATAAATGTACCGAAAATCGTGATTTTCGTTCTCAATAGTAGGGTAAGTCCCTTTTTTCTTATACTGAGTAAGGTGGGCTTAAGGCTTTTTGAGACCGGACGTTCCGCATTTTAGAACCATCTGGTCTTATTATTGGAACGGAAACATTTTTATTGCTGACCTCCCCCGCACTCCCCCGTCCCATCCTTTCTTCACTTATAATCCCTTATCTAAATCAAATGCCGCAGTAAGCAAGTTTTCCAATGTTAAAAGTTTTTTTTTATTTCTCTGGGATTCGAACCTGGGCCCTCTTTCACGATTTTGTCTTTGACAGTTCCGCCACCGTGTGTTAAAGAGAGTCAGTAATTTTTCAAAAACCATTTTAAGAACCTATTTTCTCAGTTCGTTCGTCGGCTTAGAACGGATAGTATACTTTTGAGAATGTGGGCTTATTTCAAGAACGGTAAAAATAAGAACGGATTGGGTAAAAAAGTAAGAAATTTCTGCTGCCTTTTAGAACGTCATTTTTTTTCATAGTGCCCGAACCAGACCATGAACCGAAACTTTTACATTTTTCTCCTCTCGAACCTGAACCCGAACCGAACCACTAATAAAAAAATAAAGGTTCGGCTCAAAATATTAAGAAATTTTTCAAACGAAAGAAATAAAGACACAATGCCTAAGCAGAAAAAAATCCGGGGTATCCCAACCGATGTCGGAAGTAGGTCGATTCCGGAATTTACATTTTCCGAACGGATTGACTTAAATATGGATTTTCCAATACCGAAATTCTTTAAAATAAGTTTTTTTTTCAAAAATACGGGTTTGATTTGGCTTTTCTTTTGCGACCCCTGGAATAAGTTCAAAAATAACGGCATTTTTTTGCAACCGAATCGCAAATTTCCTAACCGATCTTCAAACTAGAATCAATACTTAAAAATATATAAAAAAAACAAGTAAGAAAGTCGGCCAAGCCCGACTGTACTATTGCTCATCTGAACGGAAAACGATGAATGATGAATCGATAAGTATTGATAATTACAATTTATATTTAGAAGGTACGAAAAATCTATCTTCAAAATTGTGGAAGATATGATTGGCTCCGGGGCTCAGCCCCTACCTAACTTCAAAATATTTAGGCTTGCTAATTTTGTTCCTTCTCATATAACACAGGGCAAAAAATGATTAACTTTGTGAGGTGCAGCCTTGTTGATAAAAAATTATGATTCATATATGTGCACTGAACAAAACTGCATAACAGATTTTGTTTTATCAGCTCTTATTTCTAAGATATGGCGGAAAAAATATTCCTAGTACTTTTTGCTTTCTTGTGGTCGAAGTAGACAGCAATTTCTGGATTTATCTGGCCTATTAGACAGAACACCTTTTAATGCTTCTGTAAAAAAATCAAACGCGCGATATTTGTGCAGGCTAAAGTGTCCCAATTGACCACTGTAGTCAGGCTTTTCTTGAATTCCGGTTCGCTCTAAGAGATGTCAGAGCAGTCCTACATACACCTCCACCATCGAGGGCAACTGCGAAGCAAACAAACTCGCGAGGTAAAGCACTACCACCAATCCTTCACCCTATGAAGAAAGTAGGTGTGCTTATGGCAACGTGTTTTTTGCAAAATCTTTAGAGCTTAAAGCAAATAACCCGACTTATGCAGAGTTAGGGCCATAAGTGGGCACTAGCACTAGACGGACTCTTTGTCCGTCTCCCACTTCTTCTGTTTCTTCCCTTAGTCGACGGTGTATACATCTCTGATTCCGCTGAAACCTGGACATATATCTGGTTAGATGTTAGATATCTACTGATCTCATAATCGTCTGGTTTTCGTTAACCAAAGTCATTTAAAGTTTTTTATAAATACTCTCATTTAGAATTGGATTTTTGTAGAATAAAAGGTTCGGAACAGGTTCAGCTTCGAGGGGTACAAAATTTAGAGCTTCTGTATATTATACATATCTAATTTCAGTTAGGTTTGTACGTGATGAGCGCCTTAAGGCAGAAGCGGGTGTCGGGGTCTTGAAAAGGCGAGACAGTTTCTAATAAGATTCCAGTGTTCTTAAAACATCTGGTTCGTATATTACCTACAATTTTCCTCTGTCTAACTTTAGTTAGCGTTTGTAGAGGGTCCAAAGATAGCCAGACATCTACTTCTTGGAACTTATAGCAAACTGAATATCGGATTTCATATACTTAGTACATATAAAGTACATATAGAAAATGGAACTTTTGAATATTCGGAAACTTCTTCGGAACAGTTGAATTGAATTAAAAAATAAAAGTTTAAAAAACGTTCTTTTAAAAACGACACCTCAGTGAACCACTTTTAAAACGACACCTCTGTGAACCACTGCACCGAACCACTCCGAGTTCCTTCCGAAAAGTTTGTCGTCCTACATTCAAAGTAAGAGTATTCAACGGATTGCCGGATATCTTTAGCTATCATATACACAAAGGACACCAACAAAAAACTGGCAATTGCATATGAGTTTCTGTAGAAAGCTCCTTTGACTACGTGAACTGGTGCTTTCCACGTCCCCTCCTCCCCCCGTCTTTGCCAGCGACAAATCCGTTAAGTCGCGCATTTCGTCGTATTTGCACAAGGAATTTAATTGTGACCTGTAAGTGTAATCAAATTCCCAACCCGAAATAGCAACTTGACGGCATTTTTATTAAATTTGAGGCCATTGCACACAATGCTGGGCACAATGCGGCATCCTGCCGTGTACCGAGCCGCTGTGCGAAATTATTAAAAAGTAATTATGGGCACAAATTACGAGATATCAATATAGCATTTAGCCCGGCAGGCGGGCCCACTACAAAAGGACTCTTCTCGGCAGCCAAGCCACCACCACTTGAATTTTGTGCAAATCCTTTGGCTCACATCCTTGAGAGAGTTGCACATTGCCGATGTTTCCACTGCTGTCTGCTGCTGCTGCTGCTGCCGCCTGAGTTACAATGCGATTCCCTTTGCCAACTTCATCTTCTGTTCCTATTCACATGTTATGCAACATTTCCTTTCATTGCTGCTCAGCGCAATTTGACATAATATCGAGATTATTATACGATTTGAACTTCTTTGGCCTTTTCAATTGTCGTTAGGGAGGGATTTTTTTTGTATTTTTATTTTAGGGTAGGAAACAACTACATTGTACAAGAAGATCATTTTCAGTGACTCTCGAGGCAGAATTTTAATGGCCACATTTTGAGCAATTAATTCTGCAACATTGCACCAAACTGAACCAAACTTACAACTTTCTGAGCTCAAGTTTTGGAATGTATGTGAAACTGTTATAGTTCAGCACTTGAAATAAAAGACTTAACATTTCTGGTAAGAAAGATTTATTTGTAAAATAGATTTTTATTGACATTGCAATTTAAATTGCGTGAAGTTGTCATTTATTATAAAGGCGAAGTATAAACTACAATTTCGGATTTATAAAGATCAGTCATTTATGGCTTTAGATGGCTGTTCCATTTCTAAAATTTTCTCAACATCAAAGGCAATAAATCCCAAAGCAGTTTTTGAAAAATCACATATTTTTTTATGAAAATACTATATAAAATGCAATACTATAACTTCGCCAAATATCAACAAAGACCGAATCCAATTTCTCAATGAAGACGAATCAGTAATGAATGAGTCATCATGTTCGACCGAATCGAGAGAGATCGCCATCCGTATTTGATCAAAAAAACCTATTGGTCTATATCAACAAAATTTATTATAAGCTCGTTGTCCTCTCTCAGTTTTGTTTAGCACGAGCAAGTGACATTTTTTAACATTTTCTGCTGTAACTTCATATCGCTCACTTAATTTAATATCGGCATAACTCAAAAAAAAACAATTTTTGAGTTAATGATGCAGATATCTTTGCCTTTTCATAATCTATTTTTGTGTCAAATTTTTATATAGCTATCTCTTATACTCTTCGCGTAAGAGCGATTTATCTTAGTGGTGCTGCAAACGTTAACGTTTTAAGATAGCTTGGCTTTCTACAACAGCGTCAATTTTTCTGTTATGACATAATTCGTGAAAAGGTATCGATACATCTCACTTATGAGTCATATGCGATGACACCCAAATTAATTTAATTTGGCAACAATACCGTCACAATTCAAAGTAGAGAAACATTTTATTTAAACGAAAACCCTTTAAGGAATATTTGAACTCCATTTTCTTTTATAGACATATAATATATACATATATAACATTTTATTAGATTGATTCGAAGTTATACGATTTATTCTCGTTTTTGTAAGGGTAAAACACATTGCATTTTTTTGTTAATTTTTTTATGGTTAGGCATTCTGCAGTGACGAGGAAGAAGTGGATTCTGCCTCACACTTTTTCTGCTAGTGTCCTGCTCTAAGTCGTCGAAGAAAGAAATTCCTTGGCTCACACTTCCGATACATTCGGAAGAGACAAATATCAGGATTCATAAAGGCATCAGAATGGACCTAGCCCCATAAAATGTTCCTACAATAAAGGAATTAAGTAAATTTGAACAGTTTAGGCCCCAAAAATAGGAGGAATGGACAAGAAACTAGTCCGCAAGCGATATGACAACGGGCCAACTTAATTGCCTAAGTGTGTTAAGGGATTTCTGGAACTGGCAAAACATTTCTAATTTCGCAAAATCCCGCTCAAATATTGGCATCGCATTGGCTGCTGCATTGGCTGCATCTGGCATTGCGGCAACTTTATTGGATGGAGGCAGAACAGCTCATTCAGTATTTTAGCTGTGTGCAACATACAAAAAAAAAAACAATTGTCTATGACCACAGTGTTCATTCAGTGTAAAATTATCATCTGGGATAAAACCACTATGGCACAGAAATATCCGCTTGAGGCGATGAACAGGAGATTATTTTTGTTTTCGCGGATCCTGCGTCTTTCCAGCAAGTTTCTCGCCAGCTAGGTGTCAAGGTATCGGCGGTTGTTGATGACATTTCCAAACATAGGAACAGCAAGATCTTTGTCGATGTCTTTGGCTCTAAGGTACCACTCCGCACCAGTAATTCGCCGTAAAATCTTGGCCTGAACCACTCCACTGTGGCGTAATGTTAAAAAAGTTCAACTGAAAGTAAATATGCGCGTCCAAATGCTTCAAGATCCATCCGCTGAAACCTTCGCAAAACGATTGATAGATGTTGACGATGGAAAAGTTACTAAGGATGAAATTGGCTACATAATATTACCGAACGATTTCTGCACAATCATTGACCGCGTTCAGCAGAAGAACTTGCTCCCTGATCAATCATAAAATTTAATTGATCTTTCTGCTGACCGCGCCTGATCCGGTATCATGATAGCCAATTTGAGGTATCATGATAGCGGAGCATGTATCAAAGAAATAGTACGCTTCTTTGAAGTGATACTGATACCAGCAGCTGTTATTGTATATCGATAGGCTTGGTATCGATAACATTAGGCTTGTTTTGCAAATATGAGCTTTTAACCTGCTGTAAATAATTATAAAAAAACAATAAAATATAATTAAACCTAACTTTTCTATCTTCTATGCAATTTCCAGGGTGGCACAGAAAGCTAGCGTGTCTGCGACGCCATTAAAAAAATACTGCGTTCCGTGCCTTGATTTTCTTCTAAAGGCGTTGGCTAAAAATGTAGCACTTCGTTCAGCAGAAACTTTTCGATCTATCATTCTTTTCTGATACATGCTCAGCGCTCCATCATTCTGCTGAACACGGCCATTGATTCTCAAGACGCTCTCATTAATCTAATATTTCCCTATTTACACACACAATACATTCATCATGAGTGTCTGACAGAAAGAGTGATTTTTAATCTCAAGATACAACAGTTATTGCCAGGTAACTTGGTGTCATCTATGTAAATCTGTGGATGCAGTATGCGATGCCACTGAAGCTGTACACTTTCCAACAGAGTTTTTAAGCTCACTGGATCCATTGAACTCACCATCCTGTTTGCTTGTGTTACACAGAAAAAAAATTGATATGATCTGGGACTCAATATTATATTTTTTTATATCAATAAAAAGCCGATATGATACATATTAAATTGATATCTTTTAAGATCAAATTAATATTTTGAAATAGAAATGTTACTCTTTTTCATAACATTATGATCGATTTTTTATATTAAATTGATATTTTTTCATATCAATGCCATGTGTTCTACAAATCGCTTCGACCCCAAAAACTAACCAAATCGTATGGAAATAGGGCCATTTTTAGGGACGATATTTTTATGACAAAATTAAATTTATTAAAAAATTATATTATTATTAAAAAATTAATTTATTATAAAATATCAAATTCATTAGACGATATCAGATTGATATTTGCACTACGAGATTGATATTGTTCACTAACATTGTCATAATTTGTGAAATATTTAATTTGAAAAAACGAATAAATTATAAAAATAAATATTTGGTGTGTTGTTATTTCCATATTCCGTCATCGATCAATAGTAAGTGTGTGAGGATGTGGTTTATGAATTAAAGAGAATACATTTTTATACCCAAGAAATAATAATTACGACGTAAATATACTCTGTATAATGCACGTTTATCCTAATATCTTTGGAAGAAAAAGAAGCGCTATGATTTCAGTCCCATATCTCTTATTTGCGATCCCCGATGTTAACAGTACACTTTCCAAGGCAAGAAAATACCCACAAATTGTTTCCTGTTTTTGTCTCATTTGTTTATTTCATTGATATATTTTCTTAATTTATTAATTTATACATGGCTTCAGTTTAGGGCTAACTCGTATGACACTTGCTAATCAGATTTCCTGATTCTAATTCTATTTTGGGTCTAATAATATTTACAATCTTTCACACACACATAGATACAGATCGATCCCTTGTCCTTGTATAGAGTCATCTTCATTTTATCACCACTTTTGCACATTTATAGATTCAGTCATCACTCTTGGTCACCACGGAGACCGGAGTGGAGGCATTGCTACTACCTCCGGCAGCACTACTGCCCATGCCCATTAAGGGACTACAGGGTGACTGTGCGACTGTCAGTCCGCCCGAGATCAGAGTGGTGGTGCCCGCACTGGAGTTGGGCGTTGTGTGTGGATGAGGCACCAGTGTGTTGGGACTCTCCCGCGGACTGCTGTTGCTACACGGCGGACTGACCTGAGCCGTCGAGGAGCTGGAGTGTAGGGAAAGATTCTGAGCATAGCCACCACCGGCGGCGGCGGCTGCCTGAGCTGCATGTGCGGCTGCTGCAGCAGCACCGGCTCCAAAGATGCCATTCAAATTGCTCAAGCCCATGTACTGTGAGAGTAGGGTATGGAAATTGGGCAGCTTATAGTGGGGCGGTGTCAACAATTGTGGTGGCAACAAGCCCGCTGCCGGATTGAAATGCTGATGCAAGGCAAAGTGCGGTGGCCAGAATTCGGTGGGTAGGCCAGCCGGATGGCCGGATAAGGCATGCGGCGGCAGGGGTATGCCCAACGGAAACTCGGGCAGACCTGTAAGCGAGAAAGAGAGAGAGAGAGAGAGAGGGGGGGTGGGTTCTAATTATGTTGCACACGTAATTTGGTAATTTGCCTTACCTTGGTCGGGCATTAGGTAACCCGCCTTATCCTGATTCATAAACTTCTCACGTTTACGCCATTTCGCCCGACGATTCTGGAACCAGACCTGCAAAAGGTGAGAAAATACCAAAAGTTTGAGTGGTGCGTAGGCAAATGTGACGATGTCTTTTGACCAAAAACTCCCCCCCAATTTACAAAAGTTCCTACTCAATTGTCTGTCTATTTGGGGGCTGAGGGGGGGTAGGACGCAAATACAATGGCATCCAATCGGAAGTGTGCTACACTGGCTGCCTGCCAGGCCGGTGGTGTCTTGTTGCATTTTTGTGACAGGCTGTGGAGGGCGTGGACATTTCTCTGCTGCTCGCGCAGCAAAAGTCTTTCGTATATTAAACAAATTAATTGTTTGTAAATTGAAATCACTTGGACAACTGTTTTGGCCAAAGAGTTGTGTAATTATAGACACCCTGTATTTCAGCCTCCATCATTTGCAACAACACAACTACAACAATGTGTGCAGCCGAGCGAGTAGTAAATTAGCAACGATTTCCTTGCTATAATTGCTGCCAATTATTGTCCTGTGTGTGTGTGTGTGTCTGTTGAAATCACCCATCAGCAAGCAGCATCAGCAAGCAGCCACCCCCTCTGTTGTGTGTGATTTTGTGTGCTTTTTAATTGTTAGTAGGCAAGTCGGCAATTATAATGTGAACAACCTAAACCACTGTGCCAGACCATCGAGGCAGTAAAAGTTGAATCACGGATATCCGTTCAGCATTTATCACACATAAGCGATCAACAAAATGAGAGAGAATTCATTTACATAGCCTGGGAGCGAAATAAAGTGACAAACGGGCAATAGGAATTTGTTTTTCTAACAAAACGAATCAAAAGATGAAAGAGCTTGAGATAGATATTCTTTAGAACAGCGGTGGGCAAGCCCTTGCTTCCAACTGCTTCCAATGATCCGAAAGTCATTTTTTTGCGTTTTTACGATTCGAAATGAATAACAAAATTACAAACATAATATACAAAGTGCGAGCCTCTTTGTTGTTGTTTTTTACTTTTGTTGTTGTTGGACTGCTCCCAAACTTAAATTAGTTGGTACTTTGGTACTGGTACCACCAAAAAGTGACTTTAAGGATTATTGTACTAGAGTAAAACAAGCTAAAGATAATGCGGTTCTAAGCATATAAGAGTCGTTTCATATTTGTACGACACCCACCAAAATTTGACTTAAAACGCTTCCTAACAGCATATAAAACTAACACATACCAAGATTAGTAACGCTACGATGGAAAACAAAAAAGTTTTTCTCACGTCCCCCCAGTCCGCTATTAGTTGCGGGGAAAGAAAAGAAGCTCTGTGCAAAATTTTGCTCGATACCTCTACATCTCGGGACGGACAGACGGAATTGAACTAAGCTCGTCGTCCTTATCGAATAAATATGTTTATGTGGTCGGAAATGAATATTTCTATGCGTTACAAACTTCTGGGCAAAATTAATATACACTTTTCAAGTGTATAAATAGTGATAACCTTCCAGGTACAAAAACACGTTTAAGAAAGCTAAGAATGGAAGTATATAAAATAAAAAGTGTTGGGACACAGCTTCAATATTTTCTCGCTGGTCTAAATAACACTCTACTTAGCAAAACAATAATAGGGCGAACTTTAATCCGCTTATAGTTTGAAAACTTAACTGCTTTCCAAGAAAGTTTGGTCCAAAAATTTCATCCCATCGTTGAGTTTAAGGTACGGTTTGAGGACCAGTTTTTAGAAAATTTTTCGATATGTTCACTGAATGAGATACCGAACATCCATACATTACAACTATTTAGGAAAGAAAAATATTTAAGTTCTTATAAAAGATGATGTTAACGTCAGTGTTTCTGACACGGACCTTTATTCAAAAAGATCGAGCCCGGTTCGAGTACATAATAATAAGGTACACTGAGAAAACAATGACATTCAAAAATTTTAGAATTTAGACCAATTTAGTTTTAATATTTGAAGATGATTTTGTTCTAATTTCCCTAAAGGGCGACTTCTAGCTTTGCACATGGTTTTTTGAGTTTTTAAAAAAAAATGTTTGATCACATTAGCTTTTTAATTAAAAATTGAATCTAATGTCATAATTAATGGCAAAAAAAAGAATTTAATTGATTTTGGTCCTTTAAAAAAGTCTATATCCAAAAAAAAAAATAAAATATTTTGGAGTTCGAGGGCTGTTCAACAAGATATCGGCCTGCCAATTAGGGTCTCCAAAAAAAAATGTGAAGAGTTGGTAGCCATGATTAAGAGACTTCAGGTTATCGGAAATGAAAACGGTAAATAAGGTTATGAGCAGAATACATGTAATTCTGGCCCGTACCTAAATCATATTTTTCTATATTTTTTTAAAAAATTAACGGCCACCTAAAAAAAATATCGACTTTTTAAGTTTTATTTGTAGTTAAGTGTAAAAAAATAGTGGAAAATTGTTTATCGTCTTGATTGAGGTACGGGCCAGAATAACATCAATTCTGCGTCGATTGCAAGATGACTGATCAAAATCGGTTCTGTAGAACTGGCGCAATCTTGGCTACCAGTTTAAAAAACGCGATTAAAGTTTTTAGCAGCGTATAAAATACTCCCTTTAGCAAGAACATTGATTCACTTTAAAGGCTATATCTGTTAAACTATTTAGAATTTTTGATAATAATAATAATGCAAAACACAATCTTAGAACACAATAGAAAGAAAAGAACTAAAACAGAAAAGAACTAAAAACATCCATTAATTGTTTGGATATTTTAAAATAATTTTAAAACGAGAAGGCAAAGCTAACTTCGCCTGTGCCGAAGTTTTAATACACTTGCAAAAGTTCACTTTAACTGATTTAACCTGTAGTACCTATAGTAGTATATAGATATCAAATATTTAAAATGCAAAATCATTATGAATCAAAATATGATAAACAAAACATTTTTTTTTAGCAAAAAACACATTTTCTGACCGATCGGACCTATGACAGCTATATGCTATAGTCATCTGATTTGGATAAAACCTTCCAGAATTGTGTGGAAGTATATAAAACTAACATATACCAAGATTGGTGACACTACGATGGAAAACAAAAAAGTTTTTCTCACTGGAACTAGTTTTTTGACCGATCGTTCCCATGGCAGCTATATGCTATAGTCATCCGATTTTGATCAATTTTTTCAGAATTATGTGGAAGCTTATGAAACTTATATATACAAAGATTGGAGATGCTACGATGAAAAACAAAAAAAAATTTTCTTAGTAAGACATATTTTCCGACCGATCGTTCCTATGGCAGCTATAAGATTTAGTCATCCGATCCGGCCGGATCCGACATATTAGTTGCGTGCAGCAAAAAGAATACTATGTGCAAAATTTCAGCTCTAGCTTTAAAACTGAGAAACAGACAGACAGACGGACGGACGGACAGACGGAATTGAACTCAGCTCGTCGTCCTGATCAAGAATATATATAGTTTATGGGGTCAGAAATGAATACAAACTTCTGGGCAAAATTAATATACACTTAGCAAGTGTATAAAAATACTTGTACTAGTACGTATCGGTAAACCGAACTAAAAATCTAGGTACCGTTTCGGAACCGAAAACCGAAACAAGCTGAAACCCGAAATAGCACCTTATTCGCTTCGGGACTAATCCCTGAACAGAATACATTTTATTTCAAGTTCAAGAACTTTATAATATAAAAACCCAACTTAATATGTGATATTTAAGTACGGATTTTTTTTTGGGAGTGTACTGTTCGTGGTGCGGTTTACGACACGATACCGGACTGGTTTTAAGTGGTTATGCAAGGTTTACATTGGGTCATAAAATGACTAATGTTTTGCCTTAAAAATGACAGAATGACTCAAATCTTAGAGGCTGAGTATGGATATAAATGTGAAAAACTATATTAAGTAATTTGAAAATATTTATGTCTATAATATCTATACCAAAAGCTGTCATTCTAAATTTAAAATACGTCTAAAAAAGAGAGAAAAACTGTTGACAGCTAAATAGGCGAGTTATTTGCCTATGAAAGCAACGATTGTTACGTTTTCACTTGGTAGTGCCTTTTAAGTTTTGGTTGTTTATGTTATTTAAATAAGTATTTATCAGGTTGGTATCAAGAGGACCACAATTTCTACTACATTTGAGGACTAAAACTTCTTTTGACATAAACCAAAATTCGACTCAAATTGCATAATCATAAATTTTCCCCAACACTCTTTGAATCCCCACTTAAATACAAAAGAACTTAGCCTTGACCTCAGACAAGCAAATAACGAGCTAGTGCGAATCTATAGACAGCTGCTTGTATTAAACTTTGATTTTTTAACAATTTGTCGAACTTTCATAAAAAAAAATCGCTAATCCTTTACCTAACCAAATTTGACTAGCCCCAAGTTAAATGCATTGCTTACTCCTTTTATTCCGTGGCATATCAGTAAATCCCAAAATAATTGCCCACTCATCAGCCCCTTCCGCCATACATAAAAAAAAAAAAACAGGGGATCAAGATACAGCAGATACTTTTGTATCTACTCACGAAAAAAAAACGAATCTGTTACTAGTCAAGCACCAAACGTTGTATATGCGAATCAATGACCAATTACGCTTAATCTGCCAACAGATACCGTGAAACGGACAATTTGTATGCAGAGCATATAATCCCCCTGTGTGTGTGAGAAGCGAGCAGCGAGCGATTGGGTGAGTGAGTGAGTGAGTGCGCTTAGGTCAAGTTGTTTTACATTTATTTTCATTTTTTTTTTATTTTGTTCCTGTCTGTCAACAAGCGAATCGCTCAATCAAGTTGCTGAAGTGTTTGAAAGCATTTTCAACTGAAATCAAATTTGTGTGCAAGGACACCCTAATTGTATGTAAGCAGGCAGCCGCGTGTCCTAACCTTTAATTGTTTACCCAAAAGTAGAGTTAATAAAAATACCAACACCAACGGCAAATTAATCATGTGGAAAATCCCAATATCTAAGGTTCATCATCATCATCAACGTTTTTGCCACCCCTATAAATACAACCCTCAGAGGGGGAAACTAGATCTCTAAGCCTGTTTGGGCTTAAGTGTTTTAAAGACTATTTACAAAATTGGGTTGTGCCGATTATAACCAATTCAAATGCAATTTCGCTAGAGAAGCTAATTATGACAGGCTTAAGTTTTCATTAGAGAGAACCCCCCCATCAATAAAAATCAAATCAAAATTTACCTGCACGCGTGCTTCACTCAAATCCAAGCGCATGGCCAGATCCTCCCTTGTGAAAACATCCGGATATTGTGTCTTCTCAAAGGCGCGCTCCAATTGATGCAATTGAAATGTTGTGAAAGTCGTACGTGATCTGGAAGGGGGAAAGTCGGTATATTGTTTAGATCTTTGCTGTTTTTTAATAGCCCAAACAAAGGCCCAAATACGATTTGATCTGTTAAGCGGATAACGAGCAACTCACCTACGAACTTTACGCGGCCTCTCCATATCATTCAGATCATGTCCATTGTTCAGACTTGAGGATAATTCATCATCATTATCCACATCCAGGCCGCTCTCCACTGTATTCGTGGGTGAATCCTCGCGTTTAGTTTGCAATTGTTGCTGCTGCTGGTGCTGGTGTTGCTGCTGTTGCTGCTGCTGCTGGTGCAAATGGTGTAACTGATGATGATGGGGATGATGCGTAATCAACACTTCATTGGGCGTCTCTGAAAAGTTATACAAAATTTTACAATTCAATTTAAAAGTGGCGAACAAAAACTTTTCGCATTTGACTTTCAAAAGTGTGTGCAAAAAGCCAACAACAACAAAAAAAAAAGGCAGCTGCAAAAAATCGAAACGAAAATTCATTGAATTGAAAGTGAAGTAGTAATATCCTGAAGTTGGAAGGGGAGTTCAACAAAACACAAAACGTTTCAAGGACCTTAAAGCCACGCAAATTGATTTGGCAATCAATAACAAATAATTATATCGAAACTAAATGACTTTTATACACTTAAAAACGATCGATCCTATTGCAACTCGAATTTAATTATGTTTTTTTTGAGTACTTAAGGAACTCTTGCTGAAATCGTTCTTAAATTTAATTTTTATGGGAAAAAATACTACATTATGGCATACTACGTTTATGCACAAATAAAAAAATCATGAATTTTGCTCTTTTAAGTATGCTATGATTTATAATTCTGAACTCAGATGAGATAAAAATTTAGTTTTTCCATACTCTATAAATAGGCTATTCATAGATTCAACTTTCAAAGCTGCTTAAAAATTTTTCTATTTATATGAAATATTGTGAAAAACAACATTTTTATCTCATCTGAGAATAGGCCTTTAAAACTAATTATTTTTGTATACCTTTCACTGGTCCGACAAACTGAGTGACTGCACAATGTGGATTATGTATAATGCCACTATAACTGATTCGAAATAAATAAACAATTCTTAAAAAAAAAAGTTTGCATACTTTGAAGGGCAAAAAGCATGGTTTTTAATAGCATAAACGTAGTATCATTTGGTTTTTTAGTTTTCAGTAAGCACATCTTGATTAAAAATTTTTTTAAAAATTCAAGTTAAACCAAGGCTTATACAATATATGGTACGTGTAACATTCGATAAAGATATTTAGAACTACAGAAAAAAATATGAGAAAGATTAGAAAAGTATTTTGAATTTTCAGCCTTTATATCTTTAAGATTTTCCTTAACATTAGGTTCTATTTTGATGTTATTAACCTCAAACATTGACCTATTTAAAATTTTTATATAAAACAATCTTGTTTAAAAATGAATTGAGTATTCATCGATTTACCACCGAGATACTTTACATCGGTACCCTGGTGGAATAAAAATAATTTTGAAAAATGTTTTAACATCCATTTTTCTTACTTTCAATAAATGTTAAAAAAAATTAAGTTGCCTGGATCATAAAACTTTTATTCAGTTGGTGTTGGGTAAAACTTTGTAACTATAATTTTTTGCACCATCATTTTAATTCTATAATAAGCTTTGCCTTTAAATCACTCTTTTTCAACTTTGCTGAAAAAACAGTTTTGAACAAAATACAATTTCTTTACAGTATTTAAACAAAAAGCTAAAATCGGCTCTGTCGATGTTTAAATACCCTTGCTGTTTTTTAAAGACGCTACCATTGACAACAAAAAAGTTTTTCTCACTAAACCTAATTCTTCGACCGATCGTTCCTATGGCAGCTATATGTTATAGTCATTCGATTTTTATAAATTTCTTCTTGAATTGTGTGGAAGCATATAAAACTAATATGTTCCAGGATTGGTGACTCTACGATGGAAAACCAAAAAGTTGTTCTCACTAGAACTAGTTTTTGGACCGATCGTTCCTATGGCAGCTATATGATATAGTGATCCGATATTATTAAATATTTCCAGAATTGTGTGGTGACGCTACGATGAAAAACAAAAAAAATTTACTCACTAGAACTAGTTTTAGGACCGATCGTTCCTATGGCAGCTATATGATATAGTCATCCGATCCGGCCGGTTCCGACAAATGCGCAGCCTATATGTATTTAAAGTCTTTTTGGAAAGTTTGGTCAAGATAGCTTCAAAACTGTGGAAGGAGATAGCAAAGAAACAGACGGACGTGGCTATATCGACTCAGCTCATCATGCTGATCAAGAATATATATAGTTTATGATGTCGGAGATGCTTACTTCCATGCGTTACAAACATCGTGACAATTTTAATATACCCTCTGCGGGGTACAAATTTAAACCCTAGAACCGACCTTGGGGTAAATTTGTACCCCAAAAATATTTAAACGCAAGATTTAAGAATATTTAAAAAAATATGTCAGAATCATTGGCAGTGTTTAGTAAAACTTGCTCCCTGTTCAATGATATATTTCTTAATATAAAATTCTTTCTTTCTTTTTAATTTGAGATTTACATAGAGCTTTACCAAATGTCAATTTCACAAGACCTCCTAAAAGTATACATTAATTGATTGTCCCATCGTGAGATTTTTTCTAAATATGTATACGGATATCCTTAAGCAGAAAAAAATATTTCAATAAATTATATATTTCAATAATTGAAAATAAGACAAAAAACCATTAAATATTTTTTTGAACCTCTTATTTGTCTCGGATAAAAGACCTGATAATAGTAAATTCACAATTTGGTTTGTTTAATTTGGATGTACCGTTGTGAGGCAATTATTTTTTTAAGATTTATTTTCTTTGTCGTTGATCTCGCGATCTGTTAGTGGTGGAGATCTCAAAAAATAGGGTTATACTAAGAATTTTAGGTAAAACAGAAAACAAATTTTAAGTCTGTAGGCATAACCATTAGAAATAAAAAAGCTTCGCTCACTAAACCGACTACAACAGATTCTGATGTGCGATTTCTCATCTTATTTGTTTTTGTACTATCTATAAAATAAGAATTCGGTCCTAATACTATATAAAATTATTATAACATCCTTACACGATTTATTAAAACTTAAACTTCTGTTCAAAATTTGCATTGACTAACAAAGCTAACATTTTTCCCATATCTCTCCGTATGTATGCATTTCCACTCTACCCCCAAGCATGTAATCAAAATTTAATGAACCTCAAATTAATAATATTCACATAGACGTTCACACAGCAGGAGATTTTTATTTTTTTTAAAGCAGGCCTCCTCTTTTGTTATCCTTATCGTATTTCGTAACATTTTGTGCCGCTTGTTGTGGCAAAAAGGTAATTTTCGCCTTGTCGAGCATCAAATTACGCGCGCAAAGTATACGCAGTAAACGCCATATCCTGCAATGTCCTGCGGTGAGCACGTTGTCACAAAATTGTAACCTTGTGCTGGATTGGGTGCCCAACTCAATCTAATTATGGGTCTAATGACGCAATTGCCTCTCCGTCTCATTATTATCGAGGCCTTCTTCCCTGATGATATCGTTGTGATATGTTTTGATTTACGTTTTTTTTTTTTTATTATTTCATGCCAGGCGACTAGACCACGCCCACGACAAGAGTTTTTGTACGTGAAACACCGCCCATTGTGTAGCGTTGATATGTTTTTTTTTTTTTTGGGTGAGGACTAACTATTCAACATAATTTGCATAGGCTGCTGTGGGCATTCAATTTGGGGAAAGGTTGCATTAGTTGCTGTCGTTTTTGTTAAGGGACTTTGATGTGGTTTCTAGCTGTAGCCGATGGTTTGGAATTTTTGAATTGCTTAACAAATTTTAAAGATATATAACAGTTGAAAGTTTGGTTATCTATCTAAGTAGCTTGGTTTCAATATTAAAGCATTAATAGTGCTGAGGTTCCAAATTTGACTTTGTCAATATCACTTTTAGAAGACGATCAAAATATTAGACGATCAAAATATAAAACGGTTATTGACATCATTAGAGGCTTTATTGCCACAGAATGAGTATCGCTTTAATCCTCATCGACTCATGTCTTTACTTACTCATGTCGACTTACTTTTTTTGACCTTTATTTAGTCTGATCAAATAAGTAGTATAGACACTTGCTCTTTAAGGAATCAAAGAAATTCTGAATATTATTATGAACATGAACCAAGGCTAGAACCAAAACCTTCGCCCATTAGCCTCGAACCTAAAATTATCGAACATTAACATTTGGTAAATTATGGTAAAACCCCTCGATCCAGAGATTCGTAAACTTTTAACTTCAATATTTTTTTTAAATTTGTAAATAGGGTATTATGACAGAAGGTAACATTTCAGACCCTATAAAGAATATATATTTTTGATCAGCATGAACAGCCGAGTCGATGTAGCCTATCCATGTCGTCCATCTCCGAAACTATAAGAGATATTTTCACGTGCTTTGACATTTAAGAAAGATGTATACCATAAGCAGATCAAGTTTTTTCAGATTTTAAAATATTGCCCCCAAAACTATTTTAAAACATATTAACTTAGGCCTAATATCTAACTAATCTGAAAAGCCTAGTTTTATCGGTTGAAAAACACAGAAGTTTTCAGCCAATAACTGAAAAACAAATAACTTTAAGTATAAAATAGTAAAGATTACACTAGGCAACAAAATTTGTATAGTTAATAGAAAGAGTGGTGAGGATTCTAGATGATTTTCAGGTGATCAACACGAATCTGTTTGGCAAAATGATCCATCACGTCTGAATTTTTGATAATTTGAGCCCAAAATGGGTCAAATATGCACTTTGACCAATTTAAGACATGTTTTTTGTGCAACCAATACATTTGGTTTGACCCTTTTCGATATTAATTTGAAGTTATATTCCTTAGCTTTAAAATAAATAATACCAATCAAATCTGCGGGTTTTTTTCAAAGAAGATATACCATTTGGAATACATGTGTTAGAATTTACAAAAAAATCCTGACCATTTTCCTAAAAAGATTTGGGATTAACCAAAGCAAATCATCTAAAATCGGCACCACTTCTTATATAAACTGTACCATGTTGCATAGTATTATTTGTAGGCCTATTTATAAGCTGCGATTTCGTATATATACAGTGTGTATCTTATAGTGGTATCCGAAGTTTTTCGGCATTTTCCATCACTTTTAGAGTGTTTCGGGTTGAATGGCAGCGATTTCTCGGCTTATGTTGGCCTTATGTTGTTGGAGAGTGACTGGTTTATCAGCATAAACCTTTCCCTTCAGGTATCCCCACAGAAAAAAGTCAGGTGCGGTCAAATCTGGCAAACGAGCCGGTCAGTCGAAATCGCCATATTTCGATATCAATCGATTCGGGAACTTTCCACGCAGTAAATCCATAGTTAGACGGGCTGTTTGGCATGTTGCGCCGTCCATGTATGGAAAGGTACGCGAATCGACCCTTAACAACCGCCACATGTCCATGGGAGACGTTTCCAAAACATAAACAAACATGGCGATCCGTCACCGGAATGTCAAGTTATTTAAAAAAAACATCGGGTACCACTATAAGATACACCCAGTACTTTGAAAATTAGTTCAGTTGTAAGAAAGATATAGAGGTTTATGGCAAAAAAAAATACCAAAAATTAACTCTAAAACTTAATTTAAAAAAAAAATCACCGCAGAAAAAATACTAATTAAAATGTTCCTCAATTGGAATTGGCATGAGAGTGCCAAGAAGCTCGGCTGAGCCATTTATTCTGTTGAACCCATAATAATACAATCCCAGGTGTTCCAAAAATCGCTTTCGACCCAAAAACGATACAACTCCCATACCCAAAAACGAACCAAATCGTATGGGATATATGGGAATATGTATGAGTCTATTAACTTGACTTTTTCTATACAGACAATTGCCAAAAACTCATACAAATATAGTACAGTTCTTTAGGTTTTTGCACCTTGAGTTTAGAACCTAGATCAACAAAATAACAGAACTATAAACTATCTTACATATAGATATCTTATATAGGCCCATGTAAAGTCCTCGCTGTATCGCGCTTTGGTACAGATAGTACGACGCTTTGTGTTTTTGCACCTCGAGCTTAGAACCTGGATCAAAAAATAACAGACCTATAAACTAGCTTACATATTGATATCTCAGAATAGTGGCCCGGAATCAGTGTGCTTTCATTATATATTAGATATATTATTCATTAATCGTCGATACAATCAGGACCGGCACACATAATTCCTTGAGAAGGTCGTGATGAACGTCTTTCTAATGATCAATCTAGCTCAAATCTAGCATTCTCTTAGAAAAATTCTAGAATGTGTATAAAACTTATTTTGTGATATGGAAAAAATTTAACCCAAGCGTTTTTATGAAATCTTGAAGGTTGAGATAAAATCTTTTTTAAATCAGAAAATTATAAGAATTTAGATAACTGTAATAATGGTCCTTTTTAGCTGTGATAAAGAAACTTAGCATAACAAATAAAAAATAAAAAATAGTGTTTTACAGAAAGTTGCAATGGTTTAACTTACAGTCAAATCCCATCAAACTGGTAAAAGATTCTATTGAATCCCCATTAACAGACCCGCAGATTGTTGCCTTGGCTTTAAATTTCTAAACAATAATAAATATTACCCCTTCTGCACTTACCACTTCGTTTTGTTTGATGCTGATTGCCCAATATCTGATCGATGCTATAGACGGCTCTTGGTCGGGAAACGGGACTCTCCTGTACGGAGGGACGCATGGCTGGTGGCATGATTGGATGCTGATGATGCTGTGTTGTGGTTGTGGTCATCATAGCTCAACAGCAGAACCAATGAATTGATTTATTTTTGTGTTTTTGTTTCTGTTGCTTATTAATTTATTAATTGCACCGAATTTTCACACAAACACACACAAAACGTCACGCACATAAATTGTTTAATTAATTTGAATTTATTGAGTTAGTCGTTGACTTTGTTTTCACAGCAACTGCCTCGGACAAGCGGTAGAACTTCACTAGAGAACGCTCGTGACGATCAACAACCACCGACTGAGCCCGTGTCGTTTTGAATCTGGATATTAAATACCAGGTCTGGCCAGGGCAAGTGTCTGAATGAAATGGGCGAGGCTGAGGAACTCGCTCACAACCATATCCTGGCTGAGGTCGTTCGTCTGCCGTCTCGCTTGCTCGGGGTAGGTTTTGTGCGCTTGTGCGTATGTGTGTGTGTGTGCAGGTAGTTTAAGGGGTGTTACTCTGTTGAGAGTCTCTCTCTGTTGCTCTCTGTGTTTAAATGCCGCTCTTAACGATTTGTTGGTTTGCTTATTAAATTTATTTATTCCACAAATTTTCCTCATTAAAAACTATGTTTTAGTTATTAGTTTTCGCTGTGGCCTTAACGTGGCTCGTTCTCTCACTATCTCTTTCCTACGGCTTCTCACCCCTCCCCTTTGCTTTTTGGCTCAACAAATCACAAAACAGGTTACAGTTCCTACCTGAGCTAGGCAGCCATTTCCGTTTTTACCTTAGGGAAACTCGAAGAATTTTATGATGTCTCCTTTACAATTTCATTGAACAATCCAAATGCTCAATGAATCCCTTTACTTAGCGAGGTTCGAGTAAAGGAGTAGCCCGGATCTTTACCTAAATTCATTGATTAAACTGATCTGGTGGGATTGAATGAGCAGGTGCAGCCAACAGGGTCCAGCTGAAAGTTAGTAAAGATTTGTCACTTGACAACATAGTGGGACAACATTTTTCAAACTACAAGAAAACTAGAATCATTAAAAAAATATAATTACATTTAACTTGAGAGGTATCTTGGTGAAGTCTTTGCTAGCTTGCAGATAACTATCAAGGCAGAAATAGAAGTAGTGGAAGACTTTTCTACTACTTCAACTCGGTTATAAGGGGGCCGACTGAAGATGGGCATATAAATTCTCTTAGGACACGAATAGGCACGAACTTAATTTTAACCCAGCACGATATAAATTAATGTTTGCTTCCGTTTGAATTATTCCGTTGTTTCAATAAATTATTTAAATCATTCTGTAAAACTTATATTTTATTTCTAAATTAGATATTTTCTTAAAGAATGTCAGTGATGGTCCATTTTCCATTTTTTTAGAATAATTATTTTCTTGGATCAAAAGATAAGCATTCGTTTTTTTACATACTTTGAAATAGAAATAATTCTATTCGGTGCCCTAAACCATGGAACATTTTGAATGTTTTATTTTGCGCCGCACTGTGGTTCAGAAAAATAATAGCAGTATTTTTATACAGTGTACAAGTGCAAATGTATTTAACTACCAGAAGAAAGCATCTCCGACCCTATAGGTATATAAATACAGCGATTTTAAGAAGTGTGAATATATTTTAACTATTAAAACACATTAACAAAAACATATTTAGGTTAGCAAAAATCGCAGTTTCCGAAAAATCACACTCCAAATTATTTAAATAAATGAGAATAATATCCATAACTCCGAAACTATTGAGGTGTCCATTTGCAGCTTTATACAGTAAATTCCTGGACTCAAGACAAAATTTTGAGAAAAAAATTTAAGCTAAAAAATATACCTTTTGGCGTCAATAAACTTTTGTGCTCAAATTTTTGCGATTTTGTTAACAAAAAAATTGTCATAATTACAAAGTGTCAGTAATTAAGACGTTTGGGATCGAATGCAATTTTACAGATCTTTCCTTATTTTTTTACCAATGGTTTTCTGTATCAAGCAATTATAAATAATTAAATTTTTTTAATCTTCAATTTTCAAAAAATTGTTTGACCGTGAATTAGTCATGTTTCGGAAAAACCCTTATAATACGTACCCCCTACCTTTCAACAAAGAATGCAAAAAAAAATGATTTCAACCCAAAAAAATCAGAGTGGTAAATTTTTCATGGAATCACCAATGGCGTAGACGCTAGCGCTCTTTCTTTATAATTAATTATAATATTTTTATTTTATTTTAATGTATTGTAATTAATTTTATAAAATAAAATAAAATTCTTGATCAGCATCAACAGCCGAGTCGATTTAGCCATGTCTGGCTGTCTATCTGTATGAACGAGTCGATCTCAGAGACTATGAAAGATAGAGCTACCATGGTGCCAAAGCGGAACCCAAACCAGAACTGTATACCGAAAAGAACCGATTAAAACTCAGAAAAAAAAGCCGTAACTGGAACCGTTATTATTTATTTTTTGAGAACCCTTATTTCGGAACCTTTATTTTTTTAGCCGAAATTACCGAAAAGAAGTACAGTTTCGGCCCTGAGTTTTTTTTTTTAACCAGTGTGTCAAACCGGAACCCAAACCGGAACCGTATACCACAAAGAACCGATTAAAACTCGGAAACAGAACCGGAACCGTTAATATTTAATTTTTGAGAACTGGTATTTCGGAACTGTTAGTTTTGGAACCGAAATGACGAAAAAGAATCGAAACATTGTACCGGTAAAGTATCGATTCTGAGTTTTTTTTGTTATTTCAGTTTTGTTGATTCAATCAGGGATTTCCTCAGGGTAAAACGCTTTACAAATTAGCAAAATATACCTATCCCTGCTGTTAGGTTAGCAAACATACAAAGGTTCCATTTCGTATATACTGAAATTTTCAATCAATATAACAATTTAATATTATTCTTTGCATATATTTTGGTTCAATCATTTCCAAATATTATTAATTTTTTCTTTATTCAACACAGTTTATGTAAAAACTAGTTGTGGGGTTTTTCATTTTTTGGATTTACAAAGGAAACGAATTAATATTTGGACCAAATGGGGTTAACCTTATAGCAGGGTTAAATTGTGATCGGTAAAGTTATCTGCATACAGTGTATTTAACATTTCATAAGATATAAAAAGTTTTTCTTGCTCTTCTAGTAACACAAGTATTATTAGGACATTTGTTTTTCGAGATAAAGTTTATTATGTTTAATTTTCATTCTTTATAAGTACTTTCTGTTATGTAGGTTGCTCCCCGTTCTATTATATCTTCGGTTTAAGGGATTTTGAAATTATTCCGGTACTTACCGGTATACCGAAATAAAAACCAAGGTACCTATACGGAACCGAATACCGAAATAAACTAGAACAAACAACTAATGTTTTACCAAAACATTAGTTTCGGTACGTACCAGAACCGGAACCGGAACCAAAATTTGATACGGTTTGATTCCCTGGTTTTAAGATGTTGGTGTATACCGTACGCAGATCAAGTTTTTTTTTCATTTTTTAAAAATTCCTCCCCTCGTGGTCATCAGCTGTAAAGTAAGTTGCCAAGAAAAGCTTCTAAAACTTTACCATTCTAAATCGGCGTTAAACTAAAGGCCTCTTTCCTTTTGTGTGAAAATAATCTGAGAAGCCAAGATATTGAGAGAAGCTCGGCTGGTTCCTTTGTGACTGTAAAGCTAAATATTTTATATATTATTAAAACGCAATTTAATGTATAGTTTTAAGCTATCAGTTTTGATAATATTTAGTGTATCCTATCTAGAACGAATGAAGATATAAAAATTTGTGGGGAAATAGACTATAGAAATGCGGTAGTCAGTTAAGTAAGCAAATCTATTATAAATATAATTAATATTTAAAATCATTATATTTTTTCAACATAATCACTTTAACTTAATTCTAGCACCCTGATGATGAAGCATAGAACGGATAAATATTTTAATAATTGCATCGAAAGCATTAAAGATCGACAGTGGCTTTTTTCCACCAACCAGAATTTATGTCCATTTAGAACCCCAGCTTAGACAAGCTTTCACCTTAAGCAAAAAGGTTGCATAACACTCCCCTAGACAAAAGGCAGCCAAAAATTGTTCTTCCCAAAATGTTGGCTAATTCCATGCCATTGTCTGTAAACGCCGCCATTCGATCTCTTCACTAATTTGTTGAAACTTACACAATTCCTTTGTGATCTGCACCCAAACAAAGCCAAAGCCAGCAGTGAAACACGTAATTTCCCGAGAACTGCGAGAACAAGTAAGTGACCAAACACTCATTAAAATGCCAGATGTGTGACGCCACACTTCACACAGCAGCAGCATCACCCAGGCCGGGCCCAGATTAAGACCAAGCGCAACGCTTTAGCGTCTAATCATATTTTCATAGGATGCACTCGGCTATGTCCGACCTATGCAGATTTCATTCATTCAATCCGATTGCATGTTCGTTTAATTTAGAGCTGAGACGAGGAGCAGCGCAGGATTTAGGCAGGCGAGTGCTTACCTGCCCTGCCGTAATCTATTGTGATCTATTCCACCAACAATTTTTTTGCCGCATCATCAGCGCACTTAGCCAGCATCAGCGATCTCAAGCCAAATCAAGGCAGGATAATTGCCTGTTTGATGGGCCCTTAAATATGTTTTTGAACTTAAGTATTCAGGGATGTTTTGATATGATATGTTTTTATGAGGAATCCCGGTATATGGGGGCGGCTCGTTTTGAAGTGGACTTTAATTTATTTAAGAACAAATTCTTCTGTATGAGCAATGGACTTAATCCATTCTACTTTTGATAATGAAGATCAAGCAATATTGATTTAAATTTAAAATATTTGAATTTTTTATGGAAGCGTGGTTTTACTTAGCACTTGGTCCATAATATTTACCAGGAATGCAAACCAGTTCTGAAATGAATCAAACCACTAAGTCGTGCGCGAAAACCGAAACGCCTACCAAAACAGCGTTTTTTGGAAAATGCTAAGCAAAAGAAAACGTTTCGGATTGGTTTGTTTCACCGACGAGTTTTTTAATGTTAAGTACATCGAAAAAAACAAATTTTTTAATTATAATAAACTGTATTTGGAAAATCAACTAATTAAAAAGATTTGCATCGCTTAAGCTCTACTCTTTCCTTAAAATTACTTTTTTAAGAAGGAATTTATACATCCATTTGGGGTGCTCGCGCGTCTTCATCATGTAGAGTTTTACTAACTACCTCTTTAAAATCAGCAATCTGTCGGGTTGCAGTCGGGTTTCAGTATTTTCACATCATCTGATAAAGTTCATCTTCTGTAGTTATCGGGACTTTTCTAAATATGTCTGTCATAATTTTGCTTTCATTCCTTCGAAGTTTCAGAACAAATAGTGTTATTCTAAATATTCTTCCGTTGGCAGTGTTTCCCCACATTAATCTTAATTAAGCAAGGGATTTATTTTCTAAAGATATTGATCTCACGGTTGAGGAACCCACTTTAATCTCGTATTCGACATTTTGCTTCGTGGATGGCTTAAGCTGCCTTTACACCTATCATACATCTCTAAAAAGTTGCTTGTCAAACTACTCTATAAAGAAACTTTGGTGAGCTATTACACTCACAAGTTACAAGAGTACATATTACAAGAGTAATAGCTCATATTACAAGTGAAATAGCTCATCATAGATTTTCTTTGAAGTAGTTTGACAAGCAACTTTTTAGAGATATATGATAGGTGTAAAGGCAGCATTAGATTCCAATAGAAAGATAGATCGGCGTTCTCGATGTGCTTACGATATCTACTACATTCATACTCTTAAAGATAAAACAAAAAATTATAAATGACATCTGCTTATCCCGCTTTTTACAGTGTTGCACATTAATAATAATATTTTAAAGTTCTTCAAATGTTTTTACTACTTTTATTTGGAAAATAATCGAAAAAAGTCAATATTTTTTCATTAGAAAGAATAATGATATAAAACTGAGTGTGAACCACTATACCGTTGAAACAATCCAGACTCATTATGGTGAGCAGTTTGCATCCCTGATATTAACTCATTCTAAGGGGGTTATACGCAGTTGCAAGGCCCAAAAAAGACGGTTTTTAAATAATTTTTTTTTTTTAAGTGATTTTATTGAACAGTTGGAAGTAATTATTATTCAGATAGTATCTTATTTTAAGTTTCTAATGACATTTAGATCATGTAAAAATATTAAAGGATACGGCTTCTGTAGTCAATCTCCTGAACTTCCTCCTAAAAAAGGCGTTTGGCGGTGATCACTCTATTTTAGATAGATTTTTTTAAGGAGATGAGTGCTGGGATGGATCGAAGGACTAATTGAAGTTTAAATGTTTGATAATTTTTTTTTCGGTCAAAATTTTTCTGAAAAATGGTTGAAAAAATTAAAATAATTATCGGATATTTTAATAATTCAATCAATCACCGAAGAATATTTCTAAAACGGTTGTGTGAAAATTTCAGATCGATCGGTTCAGCCGTTTTTTGAGATAGCGAGATCACTGACTTTGAAAACACACTTTTTGAGAAAATAGTGTTTAAAGTTAAAAAAAAAGTTATCAAATAGTCGAAATTGTTTTTCTTAAACTTATATGGTGTCGGCTATTTCAGGGCAATAAGATGATACCCTCTGCAGGATCAGCAGCTTCTAATACATATCTTACCAATCATTTTTCATTGATGAGATCTTTATAAATTTGGAATACGGCTATAGCAAAATCAGAACCACAAATGGACGAGGGCCGTCAGATATCGACATCGGGTACCGGTACTCATGTACCCGCTCTAAGAGACTCGGCCCAAAACCACCTCTAATAGAAACGATTATTCGAAAATATAAGTTTTAGTGAAGCTTAAAGCTTTTTATACACTTGCAAAGTGATTATTAATTAGGCCTGTGCTAGAATTTGAACACTCAAAAATCAGGGCCACACAGTCAATCCTTACATTTTTGACAGCTATCGATAGAAATTACTGGCTGTAACAGAAAATCAAAAGCAACCATGTCATTTCGAAGCACCTTAAATCATCGAACCAGGCCGACTGAGAATATCGAGGCCACGCAGTGCGCCACCATAAATTAATTCATCATGGGGCTGATCCCCTGAGATATCAAATCTTCAAAAAAAAATATTTTTTAATGCATCCTTTAGTGTGACCAGATGTGATTAGACCATGCAATGGAAAAGTTAGGAAATTGTTGACATTAATCTTATTGGCAAGGTATAATCATTTGTGAAAAAGTTTTAAAGGTACTTTTAACATTCATATTTGCTTCAAAACCATTTTAAGCAAATTGTTCAACTGCCACAACATTTGTACGAGTTTCAGAAACCTCAAGTAAAGTCCGAGTGATAAAACATGCCATTTAAGTGTGCCAAAAGTTTTTTTTTTTGAGTTTTGGATACCTATGAGTAAGGGGATCCTAAGTATCTTCAGGACCCACTGGACAAATTGATAAATATCCAGTTTGTCGGGATTGGCACATGAAATGTGGTTCGGGTCGGGCGGAATCGGGATCACATACTATAAATTCATCTGTGAAAATCATAACAAATCCTCCAAAAATTTAAAAACATTGCATGTAAGATGTGTGGTATAGAATCGTTGCTCTTAATACCAGGTTTAATGGGCTGAATTTGGCTTAAATATTTGAGCTAACACTGAACTTCCTTTTATTAACAAAGTCCTTACATCTAACTATCTAAGAAATCAAAACCCTGTGAGTGTTGTGGTTTCACTATTTGCCCCTAATTAGCTTAAGGAGCCCACTTATCGTAGGGGCCCGATTCCACTCTCGCCCCCTCCCTCCACTCCACTCGAAATTGACAACCAAAAGCCATTTAGGGCAAGTGTGAAATGACAAATTGAATCAAAGTCAAACTCAAACTCATTGAAGGCTGCAGCACTTCATTGTAATTTCTAAATTAGCACATCAAATGGGGAAGAATTCTCTAAAGGGGTGAGTGGGGAGTTAGGCATATCTCTTAGCAGCTCTCACGCTCTCATAAGGCATGCGCATTTCAAGTGAAAGCTCATTGGTTAAGGGTCTTTTCACGCACGCACACACACACACACGGAGAGAGATTTTACCAACGAGGTCATTATCGTGTTAGCCCATCTTCGAACCACCACCCACACCCACACCCCCTCATTTCATCCCACATTTTAGCTGCGTGTAAACACATTGTGGCAATTCTCTCTGGTGCCATGACTGTGTTCACCTTTTAATAAGGTTAACTGCAACGACGACAACAACCCCAGGGCTGCGGGGGAGGGGGAGTTGGGCGGTTTGGGAGGCAACATTTTTCTTAACCATTAAATCTAATATATCAAAGTAATAAAACGAATTTCGCTCGTGCGTGCTCGCTCTTACCCTCACATCGTGTAATCCAACTAAAAAGTTTTCGTCTACTTGCAGTCTGCCTTCAGCCATTGTCTACCCGCCTGACTGCCGGATGTGCTTTGCCAGTTGGAAGATGGTTGGGTGTGTGCTCTTGGCAGCGCTTTGTTATATAGAGCTTGGGTATTTAATTTTGATTTTTATCTGTTTTTGAGAGGTTTTTTTAGGAGGGAAAGTATGGACTTTTGTAATTAGTTGTCAGAGGTTAGAGACAAAAGATGTGGCAGCATTTTTCTAAGGTAAAGATCCTCGCTGAAGAGGGCGGAAATTTGACTACAACCAAGCGAACATTTCCTCTCCCCCCCTTCCCCTTTGCACTTGAATTCACTTGATTACAAAGTAATTTATTGGCAAAACAGTCAGCTAAAAAGTCACAGAAGCAGCACCCAGATAAACACAGAGATTTGTCTCAATGGCAGCTCCTAGTATTCCTACTCCCCCACTGTCTATTTGTTGTGCATACGAAATGCGCCAAATCCCAAAAATCAACAAACAAATGAAAAGAAAATTCAATAAAATACGAGACGAAGTGGATAAAAAAGAAAAGCCCAGAAGGAGGAGCAGGGTGCCGAAGTTGGAGAAAAAACTTTTCTGCCAAAAACTAATTACAAGCCAAAGCTGAAATTGCGACTTCCAAGTGGGCGGTGTGCCACGCGTTACGCCTCCCCCCACCCCCTGCCCACTTAAACGTTTCTTCGTCACACTTTTTTTTCGCACATTGCGTATGCCAGGCAGCTAGCACGAAAAACTCGAATAAAATTAATTATTTTGTCAGTTGATATGACGTCCATCTCTTTCACAGTTTTGTGGGTCTTGCAACACCCACAAAGCCGCAGGGCCAACAGGCCGCAGCCGCCGCCGCCACCTGCCACGACAAAATTGGCATGTTGTGTCAATATAGACAGCAGACTACGACGACGATGACGATGACTTAACTAAGCAGCAACCCGCAGCCATTGGAAGGGAATAAAAAAAATAAAAGGAGCTTGGCCTGCGGTCATGTTATTTTTTGCAATTTGAACGAACTGCAAACCTGCGGCCTAACCATGGAGAGTTCAAAAGGGGGTCTTATTAGTGGGTGATTTGGTTAGATCCATGTAATTTTTGGAAAGGAGTTTAGACAAAAAATGTGTTTAACTCGGTTTTTTAATTGGTTTCCAGTAGGACCTACAACTTCGTGGAAGGTATTAAAGCAAAATTCAAAATAGTTTAAGTTATAGATTTGAAGTTCTAAAATTTTATCAAAAAACAAGTAAGAAAATCGGTCCAGCCCGACTGCTACTACATTTATACACACAAAATGTATCATGATAAATGCCCATAAAAGTATGCAATTATTATTTGCTTTAATAATCATCTATTTGAATAAGTCGGTTATGGAAGCGTCATACATAGTTTTCACTGCTCATTTGTTCATATTGTCGGTGCAGATATAGTTATAGAAAATAAATTAGTGTTAAGGCAACTATAGAAGAAAAATGTTCTTTAATTATTCCTAATCATGGGCCTACTTTAATGAGCAATTATCATGATAAATTTTGTGTGTATAAATAAGGTATGTTATATATTCTATACCTATCAATGTTTGTATATAACTGAATACTTTTAAGTGTGGGGTCACGCAAACTGTGTAAGTGGTGCCCATCACAAATGCGGCCAGTGCTGCCCAGCGTAATTATTTGCTTTACTTTTAACTCTTCTTCTTCTATCGTTTATATGATCGGAAAACGGTGTACGGTGGATCAGTAAGTAATGATGATTTAAATATATGTGGTCGTTAAGTAATGATACTAAAAATTGATGTCCCGAAGGTTTGAACAATCTATCTTAAAAATTGTGGAAAATATGGAGTTTTTTTTTAAATTGCGAGGGTGGCAACTCTACTAACGTTCATCTGAGCGGGGTATGATGTATGGATGATCGATAAGTAATAATGATTATTAAAATTTATGTCCAGAATATGGATGTCGGATATTTGTAAATTACCTATATCGATACTTTTTTCGATAATGAGAAAGTATCATTTCGATATTGATATTTTGTTGACAAAATAATCGATATTATACCGATTAAAGATCAGAGCACCCAAAACCCAAAAACTATATATAAAATTTTTGAGAGTTTGACAAAGATGGAAACTTATTCAAGAATTCATCGTGAGAGAAGACGTTAAAATTGAAAAGTAAAAACACATCAACAACCAAGAAAACATAAAAAGAATTATAAGCAGTTAAGTCCAAAAAACGTAAGAACTTTTTTTCACCAATAGTCGTTAGACAGAGATTTTAGGGACACGCGTTGAGATATGTGCTCATCGGTTTTTCGGCTTCTTTTGTCGGAAACCACACTTTTTATAGTCGAAGACAAGCGCTCCAAAGGCACTGAGTTTCCTGGTAATGCCAATGCCAAGTCGGAAAGCGCTGGCAATTTGTCTTTCTTTTTCATCCAGAACTTAAAAATATCGCTGAAAATATCGCAAGAAAATATTCGATATGCGATATATCGCGTTAGTAAAATATCCGATATTGATATATTGTTTTTTCGTCAAAAATATCGATATTTGATATATCGATTATATTTCCGGCATCCCTAGTCCAGAAGGTTCAATCAATCTATCTTTAAAATTGTGGGAAATATATAATATTTTTTTCAAATTGAGAGGGTGGCAACTGTACTATCATCTATTCATCTGATCGGTAAATTATGTATTGTGGATCGATTAATAATGATGAGTTGAATAAATATCTAAAAGGTACAAACAAACTAACTCCAAAATTGTTGAAGGTATTGAGGTTTTTTCTGATTCAAAATAAATGAAAACTAAACTTGATCTGCCTGCAAGTATAAGTATTATATAGAGGTGTGCGTATGACGTGAGTTTAAACGTTTCACGGTGTGTCACGACGTTTCACGAGCCTCTCGTGCGAGTTAAGGATATACCTCGGGAATATAATTCATGCAGTATTCACGAACATATTTGTTCTATTCTATTTGATTCATTATATTATTCCTAAATCTGATTTGCTTTTGATATCGTGAATCCGCTGCTTGTAGTTGCTCCTTACAAAAGGAGCAGTGTGACCTTAAAACCCATGATAGAATTAAGGTCTCTCCACGCAAAAATGCAGGGGTGGTTGATCGTGCGAAATCATTCGTGACCTCTCCTTTAATCGTGCATGAATCGTGCGTGACGCAACTCGGTCAAAAAATTGTGTGCGTGAATAGTGCGTCAAGAGATCTTATTTCGTAAATCGTGCGTTACAAACTTAGTTTACCCTTTTTACTCTACTAGTTTCTGTAACCATATGACTGACTAAGCCAGAAGCCGATTGGTCTATGGAAGCTATACCATATAATCATCCGATTTTGATCAAACTCGGTAAAATTGATTCTCATGGGGTTGTACTTTAAAAAATTGAAAGACACATTCTCCATTTATCTTGTATATTTAGCTTATAACCCGAATTTGAACTTAATCGAATGTTTTTATCATTTCCCCTTTAGGTGGATTTTCCTAACACGCTTCCAATTATTTTGCATACTTTACTTAGAAGTCGATTGGTTGAGCAAAAATATGTTTCCCCTTGGAGGTGGAATTTTTCCGTAACCCCGCCTTAAATAGTTTTTAATGAACTTTTATGCTAACGCTATAAATGAAATGTTCTTGTTAATTGTCTTAGTCACACCTAAGTTCCCACTTCTACCATAAATGGAAACTGCTGTCAAAGTTTTGGGTTTTTAGCTCTTGCCGTTTAGGCTGTGCGTAGATTGCCCATCAGTCAGTGAATCAGTAAAAAAAAAGCTCTTATAAATATAGAGGTCTTAGGGAAAATAAAAATATCTACAATAGTTTTAGGGATAATGCGCTACGTTAACTTAGACTTCCCAATTTGCTTGATGTGCAAGTACAAGTCCTAAGAAGAAGGTGTGAGTAGCTGTGGTCATTAGGGGCAAATTTGGACCAACTCCTTTGTTAGTTTGCGGAAGCCAAAGAAACACATCGATTGATATCAGCATTGTTTCCCAGTAATAGTCGGCACACACACACACCCGACCACATATGAAAAGGATATGAGTATATGATCCTAGTGCATATATCTGATGAGCTGCTCTTTGGCATTTTGCCGACCGAAATATTTTCTAGATAATTATGCGGCTGCTTCTGTCGCCTTTTATTTTTTCTGACTGATTTTTCCTTTTGTTTGAATAGGTGGAACAGGAACAAGGATGCGTGTGTGGAATTCATTGGAAATTACCTGCCCTCCAGCTACTCCGAAGCATTGTGCTGCTGCCTGTGCACTTGAATTACATAAAACTGCAAACAATGAACAAAAATGGCCAAATGGCTACTGTGGGTGCCACAAAGAGCTGCTTGAGGCGGACCTATATGCAAAACTGTAGCCAAACAAACAAACAAATAACAGCCAAGTGGACAATAAGGCGCTTGATCGTTTTGTGTGCACCTTGTGTGGGCGGGGCTGGTCCAAGCCAAACAACAATTGTAATCACACACCTTTTGTGCGTCATTGTGGAGGTAAAGCGTGCCCCGAGAGAAATCTGTAGAAAAAAAAACCGAGATAAACTCACATATGCAGAGATTGGCAAATGAAACAATTGAGAAATCATTTCAGTTGAAAGGCTCATCAGAGGGCGCGCTCCTCCTGGCTGGAGTGTTGGAAACTTGTTCAAAAATTTCATTAAAAACGGTTTTCATTTGTTATTGTTGCTGTTGGCCAGCTCATAATGTAGGCGTAATAAAATAAAAAGCACCGAGTCCCGACTCCCTACCCTACACAAACTCGGAAATGTAACACACAATTGGCCACCCAAAAAAAAAAAAAAAAAGAGGCGCAAAAAATTTTTTAATATCTCAGGCAAAATTGCATTCGAGTTGGTGCATAAGTGAGCGCGCCGGCTTGTGTGTGTGTGTGTGCTGTAAATTTCCTTATTTGCTTTGCTTGCCACGAATATACATATACATATACAAAAAACTTGCATACATTTTTAACTCAAACAAAAACGTTGCAGAAATGAAATTTGTTACATTTTTTTTGTGTGTTTTGTTTATTTATAACAATTGTGTTTAAAAGCGCTTAAATTTTGCCCAGCATGTGCAAATAACCACCCCCCACCCACGCCCCCTCCTGGGCAAAAGCAATTTGGGGGTTATTTTCGGGACAACCAGAAAATGAAAACTAAATGCAATAAACGTTTGCGCCTAAAAGCTGCAACAAAAAAATCAACGCCCAGAGATTAGCACATATGCAGACATTGCGGTGGTGTGTGTGAGTGTGTGGGCGGGGGACCCCAGTTTTTTGCCAGTTTAGCGTTCATTTAATCTTTGTCTGAACTGCAGTTGTGGCCGTTTTTTTTCTGCACCGCAATTTTACGTTGCATACTTTTGTGCGTCGCTTTTTGCCTCGCACTGAATTGTAATGAAATTCTTTTTTTTTTTTGGCATTCACAAAGCCCCAAAAAAGAGGAACAGCAAATGGCGCATCCCGACGCCCCACCCAAAAAAACAAAACCAACAAAAAAATATCGAAACATTGAAAATTTCATTTAAACGCAATTTGCCTGTAATTGTTTGGAAACCTCTCCCCAATGTGGCAGAGGCTGGTTTGGGATGTGCCAATCGGCTGGCCAGACACAGAAACGTTTGTTTGCTTTAACTTTATTATGGAATGGCGGGGCTGGGATTTATTAATAAACCTGCTAAATACCTTAAAATGGGAGAAATAAATTGAAGGAAAGTATTATGTCTAGGAGATTCAATTATAAGCCCTCACAATTGTAAAAGATTGTTATAAGTAAGTTTATTATAAATAGATTCAATCTGATTATTTTGATCTTTTTTTTAAAGGAAACATTTACCAAATACGGAACTGACTTCTAAATTCTTATTAACAGCAGAGACACAACTTGTGCCGAAACCAGGTGACAAGCGCAATTATTTATGGGCTTAAATGTACCCGTAGTGTTGGGATAGATCTGAAATAAAATTTTTAAAAATTTAAATTAATCTTCTAATGAGCCAATAGTAATAAATCCCACCTTTGGCCGCCTTGGAAATTTCAAGTGGTGTAAATCACAGCTCCAGCTCAAAATAGGGTCATGACCACGTTTTCGCACTCATGGGGAGCGAATAACTAGGTATGATATGTTCTAGTAAATAAAAATTGAAAGAGTTTTTAGAATCATAGGAGAATATATAAGAAAATAATATATGGCATCAACCTAACTTAAGGGGGTCTTCTACCTTTGAAAAATTTTTTTTTTCAATATTTTTGTTTTGCCTTATTATTATAACTTGAACATTCCCCTTTCATCCCCTTTAAACCATTTTCAAATATTCGAAATAGTTTAGCAGATATATACATTTTAGTGGAGCAATGTTCTTGCTAACGTGAGTATTTTCAACGTTGCTCAAAACTTTAAACGCGTTTTGCTCGAAACCACGTTTTTTGACCTGGTAGCCTAATTGGGCCAGTTCTACTAAACCGATTTTGATCAGCCATATTGCAATCGACATAGAATTGATGTAATTCTGGCCCGTACCTCAATCATGATGAAAAACATTTTTTTACTATTTTTTTTACACTAAACTCAAAAAAAAAACAACTTGAAAAATCTAAATTTTTTTTTAACATGTCGCCAATTTTAAAAAAAAATATTAAAAATTATTATTGAAGTACGGGCCAGAATTACATCAATTTTTATCATAACCTCATTTACCGTTTTCAATTCCGATGACCTAGAGTCCCGGAATCATGGCTACCACCTCTACACCAATGAAGTAAATGATCTGGGGGTAATTCTTGATCATAATCTTAAATTTGACTCTCATGTAACTGCTACTGTTAGTAAGGCCAGAAGTGTTCTTGGGTTTATTAAGCGTTGGTCTAAGGAATTTGATGATCCTTATACGACCAAAATTCTTTATACTTCTCTTGTCCGTCCAATTCTTGAGTATGGTTCATGTGTGTGGTCTCCACAATATTCGATCCATCAAGATAGAATTGAATCTGTGCAAAAACAATTCCTATTGTTTGCTCTTCGTGGTTTGAATTGGAATCCTGAGGTCCGGTTACCATCGTATTCTAGTAGACTTCTTTTAATAAACCTTCCCTCCTTAATTAACCGAAGAGTTATGCTTGGTGTAATCTTTATACATAGACTAATAAATGGTGAAATCGACTAGTCAGAGTTGCTTAGTCAAATTAATCTTAGTGTTCCTGTTAGACAGACACGTAACTTTATCCCCTTATCTCTAAAACGTTGTACTACTAACTATGCTTTGCATGAGCCGTTTCGTGTCCTTTGTGCTGACTACAATAAAATCTTTCGAGTAATTAGTTTAGAAGATTCTATTTTTGCTATAAAAACCTCTATATTAACGTATTTAGCCCGTAGTTTGCTTTAATTCCGTGTTTTTCTACGCGTTTTCGTGTCACTCGTTTGTGGCAGCGCCCCCCGGTCGGTTGGGCGGGAGGTGGGCTGCTATTTTGCCTGGGGTTCGCGCGTAACAAGCTTCAGCTTGGTGTCGCTTGGGCCACTTGAACGTACTGCGCATTGTACATCAACGTCCAAACACCTTTTGTTTGAGACCTTAATTGGCAGGCCGATAACTTTTTGAACAGCCCTCGAATTCCAAACTTTTTTTTTGTATTTTTTAATTTAATTAATAAATAACACAAAACAAAAAACCAAATTGAAATTTAATTATAATTTAAAACGAAAAAACTCGAATGGCGCCACTGTGCGACATTGAAGCTGTCTGTTGGATGGCTGAATAGCATTTGACTTCCAAAACTTCTGTTTCTTCTTGTTGGGCGTTTCAGAATAGAGAGATAGATTTATTAGGTCTAAATTAATATATTTAAAAGCACAAGTTTCTTAGCTCAATTTAAATGTAATTTAAATAAATAAAAATTAAAAAATTCTTTACGTTCAAGGTGTGGGCAAGTGAAAAATTGTAGAAACTTTTAGATTTAAAAAATCCATCAAATTGTAAGTAATTAAATTCTCAACCATTTTTAATATTAATTATCTTGCTTAGCATTCATTTGTTGCTGGAAAGTAGTTTAGACTCCTCACAAAAAAGTTGAAATTTTTTTTTTTTAAATAAATGATATTATTCGTCTAATTCACAAGCATTTCAGGATCAACCTTTTAAAATTTATAAAATAAGATATATTTGTTGCTGTAAGCATTGAAATGGATGTGCTATTTAACTTATCTTTACAGATCGTTGACGCAAACAAATTATGGGATATAATCGTGAACTAACTGAATAGTATAGGTATGCCAGAAGAAAGAAAGTAAGCTGAAGTTGAAAACATTTCAAAAGTCTTATTTTTTAGTTTGAAAACAAAATACTTACACTGGAGTAGGGGTCATATTTATAAGATTTGAATGCAAATGGGTATGTCCCCTGCCATTATACTCGTGTGTGTATAAAACGGTTCATAATAAGCTTAACAAAGCCTAAGAAAGTTTGCCCAGACGATGAAGGCATAATGGATTTTGCACTCAAATGGCTTTTGGCTTGGGTAAACTTATTGAATGACTGTGCCATATTATGCATAATAGTACATACCATACTATGCTGCGTATGTAATAATTGCTTAAGGAGGAGAGCAACTAACTAATCTGTCAGCGACAGATGCTGGCTTAATGATAAATAAAATTAAAATTGCCCAGCTATTGCCATTGCAATTACCCTCATATAAAAATAAAAGGGGCACAAGGATATGCCAGTAGAAGGACCGCCTGGTGTGCGAGGGAGGGCGACTTTTGCCCGCTTTTAATGAAATAAAATAAATGTTGCTTGCAGAAAGCAAGAGAAGCTCAAGCTGGAGCAGTAGCAACAGCAGCAGCAGCAGCAGGTCGCCAGCATCAGAGCCACAAGGACAAAAGGCAGTTGACATTATGGCATTGTTGTGGATGACCCCACTACCCCTTCCTCCCCCTCTCTCTCTCTTTCCCTGTCTTTCTGTGTGCTGTTGATATTATATTACATTTTATAAATTACATTTTATGCGGCAAGCAAAAGCTGATTTGCCTTTTTGGTTCGTTTCCTTCAGTTGCATGCAGCAAAAAGTTGACATTTTATGGTTGTTTTGTTGATGTACATTAGCCATTGCATTGAGTCCTTGGCTTGAGTTTGACTTCAATTGCGCAACGGAAATGCATTAAGAAAAAATTCCACCTACCCCAGGTGCTTAGCTGGATAGGGGAAAAAAGGCTTTTAAAACTGAATGCCAATCGATTGGTTGGTCGGGGGTACAGCTAATGCAATGTCTAGCCAATATTTATAAATGAATATACTAATTTGTACATTCAAAATAAAGCCTTAATATAATAGAATATACCATATTATCCTTAATCCTTTGATGGCTTCCCCTGTCTGGCCACTTGTCACCCTTTGGGCTGTCCTAAAATAGTTTCAGAGAGTTAACTTTCAATTGCTGTTTGGCAAAATGTAATATGTGACAACAAATAAGCAACTACTGAGGTTGGCCAGCTAGCCGCAACAGCTTACACCCACACACACACGCACACACATGCAGAAAATTATTCAATATCCTTTGCTGCCTGTGGGACATAATCAAACATGGAGGGAGAGTGAATTGGCCAAGTGAAACCAAGCGCTTGTTTGACATTTAGTTTCATAATTTAATATTCCGTCAGTGAACAGGAACAGCAAGAAGCAGAAGCCAAAGCCTTCCGTTCCGTTAACCCACCGCAAACCGCATATAAATATCTCCATACGATTTTTCGCCATATACTCAAATATTGCAACGTTTATTAAGTCCTCGGGCAGCAAAATGAGAATAAATGGCAGGAACATCTTGGTGAACTTTAAGAGCATCTTGTGACACACATTTGGGCACCCTCTGAGTGATGAAAGCTTATTAAATTCATATTAAGAATATAAATCCGTTCAAAATGTATTGTACATAAATCAGTCGTCAATTGTATACAACTAAAATATGCAACTGCTTCTTATTTCATACATTTTAAAAGGATGATCCTTGGATGATTCGAGAATCATTACAAAAAATCAAATAAGATCAATTATATTAAAGAAAAAAATGGAAGACTCCGCCGATGTTTTAAATACCCTGGCATTTTATTAAAGACGCTACCTTTCATAACAAAAAAGTTTTTCTCTCTTAAACAAGTTTTTACACCGACCGTTTATATGGCAGCTATAAGCTATAGTCATCCGATTTTGATAAATTTTTCAGGAATCATGTGGAAACTTATAAATTTAATATATACCACGATTACTGACGTTACGATAGAAAACAAAAAAGTTTTTCTCACTAGAACTTGTTTTTTGACCCACCGTTTCTATGGTAGCTATATGATATAGTCATCCGATTTTGATAAATTTTAGCAAAATTATGTGAAAGCATATAAAACTAATATATACCAAGATTGGTGACGATACGATGGAAAACAAAAAAGTTTTTCTTACTAGAAGTAGTTTTTGGACCGATTGTTCCTATGTCAGCTATATGATACAGTCATCCGATTTTGATCAGTTTTACCAGAATTATGTGAAAGCATATAAAACTTATATATACCAAGATTGGTGACGATACGATAAAAAACAAAAAAGTTTTTCTCACTAGAACTTGTTTTTTGACCCACCGTTTCTATGGCTGCTATATGCTATAGTCATCCGATTTTGATAAATTTTTCAGGAATCATGTGGAAACTTACAGAACTAATATATACCACGATTACTGACGTTACGATAGAAAACAAAAAAGTTTTTCTCACTAGAACTTTTTTTTGACCCACCATTTCTATGGCAGCTATATGCTGAAGTCATCTGATTTTGATCAATTTTTCCCGAATTATGTGGAAGCATATAAAACTAATATATACTAAGATTGGGAACGATACGATGGAAAACAAAACAGTTTTTCTTACTAGAACTCTTTCTTGGAACGATTGTTCCTATGTCAGCTATATGATATAGTCATCCGATTCGGTCGATTCCGACAAATTTGCAGCCTATATGTATTTTAAGACTTTTAGCAAAGTTTGATAAAGATAGCTTTAAAATTGAGGGAGGAGTTAGCATAGAAACAGACGGACCGACGGACAGACGGAAATGAACTCAGCTCGTCATGCTGATCAAGAATATATATACTTTTCCGTCGGCAGATGAGCTTAAAAAGTTTATATATACTGCGTTTACGCACAAATAAAAAATCATGCTTTTTGCTCTTACAAGTATGCTATGTTATATATATTTTTTTCTTAGCCTTAACACTAAATATTTTTGTATACCTTTAACTGTTCCGACAATCTGAGTGAAGGCACAATGTGGATTAAGTATAATGCTGCCATAATTGAAGTCGTTCAAATAAATAATTCTTAAAGAAAATAAAGATTGCATACCTTAAAGGGGCAAAAAGCATGATTTTTTAATAGCACAAACGTAGTAATAGGGAAAGTAGCCGGCTCGAGGTCATGTATTTGTCAAGACAACAAGTGTACCAACACTCTAAAAGAGCAGGTTCCTAGTACAGCTATTTCGGAAATCACCAGATCATGGAGCTATAAGTATTAGAGAAAGTTGGCACTGCCTCTCAATTTTGGGCGCACAAAACAGCGCTGACCTACTTCATCGAACGCTAGCCAGCGACTGAAAAAGTGTTTGCATAAGCCTCGGCATTGCTTTCGCCTGCTGTCGGTGTGAATAGCCGAATGCGCTCGGGCCTCATGGGCTATGGGTGACAAAAACTGGCTTAATGGTTTGAATCAAAACGTTTACAAAACTAGCATTTTCTGAACGATCGGTTCTGTGGTTTATGGGATCGAAAATTGCAATCTTTTGTGCGAAATGAATTAACACTTAAAACTGAAAATACGAATTTTGTTCTCCGATTCAAGAATGTATATTCAAGAATTAAGTACAGAATTCCTCATTCTTATTTGTAAGTGTAAAAACTAAACAAATGTTAAATTTTTTAATCTTCCAATCCAATCTTAGACGGGATTTACATGATGAAGCAAACTTCAGGAAGTTTTCTTAGTAGGCGAGAGATTTATATGTATTTCCTTAAGATTTGTTTTAAAAGGTCTGAAAGATTTCCTTTAAATTCCTTTAATTTCCTTAAATACTTAAGAAATTGTAGCAAAACTTTATTAGTTCCTGGCTTAACTTTATATCTACATATTGCCTATCACTCCCTTTCCATTGACCATTCCCATAGCTATTCATAGCTCTTTTACCTGCCTAATAATATCAATCAGTTCACATATTATCAGACTCAGCGCCCAAAAGCGCGCAACATTAACATAAATTTCACTTTTTTATGACAAATAATCGGCTTTCACAGCAATTGATGTCAGGCAAAGAAGATTGAGGGGGGCAGGAAGTGAAGTGGGCGAGCTGTGGAAAAATCGTCACAAAATGCAAGTTAATACCCAACAACGGGCCAATTGATTCAGCCTGATGATAAGCCTTATCGAACTCTTTTGTCCTTTTTTTTGATGATGAAAAATACTTTATTTGATGTTGTCAGTGGACTGATAAAGCTAATGAATAACATCATATTCACCTCTGCAAAAATATCATTATGATTGTATTACACATTTTTGGCTTTAATAATGTTTAGTCTCTGTTATCGTTTGGCTGTTTGCCTGTTTGATTTTGTATTAAATTAGTGTCATAAAACCAACAACAACTGGCCAGATTCCCACGGATGGTTTATCAACAAATTATTTACAACGTTGTATTAACAATTTATTAAACAATTTTATGGTGTTATCGTTGCTGTTGCAGAAGGGGGAGGGAGGGTCTCCGATGTAATGTAATTTCCGTTATGCATTTCCGTTGGACACTGGCCGACTGAATGGAAGCGAAATTGTGCGTAATTTTATTTATTTAACGCAGTTTGCCCTCATGTCATTGCCCAGTTAATTTCCGTTGACAATTTTGCATTGTTCGGCGTGTTAATCGGGCTGATTGTCGGATGTGGTTCTGATTAACACATGCAACTGAATTTCGTTTCAATTGTATGGTTAAGTGTGCTCAAAAGTATGCTATACTTATTTCATATCCACCTGGAAAAATGCTTTTACATTTACCAGAATCACTCAAAAATTTTTGCTGCTTTTTTAAAATTTTCCAGTGCTCGCCCCCCTCTCAGTTATCCTTGACAGCATATTGTCCTGATTCCTCGAAGCGAAATTGGCTTCAATTATGGCTCGGTATTATGAAATTACGAAAGTAAGTAGCTGCTTTGCGCTTTTGCGCTCTTTAGCCAAATGTAATTGCCGCAATTTGCAGTCTCTGGCAGTCGCTAATAACGTTTATTAAAACCACAACAACAGGCAGCCGAGCTCTACTCCTTTCTCCTCCCACATGTGTAACGTGGGCAAATTATGCAAATCCTGGTGAAGCACATTAATGCCACACAATGACAATTAATCGCTGCAAATTAAAACGATGACAATGTGCGCTAGATTTTATCTGTAGACTGTAGATTCTATATTTATTAAAGTCATAATTTACTTAATAACTAAACGGGCGGAGAGGGATAGTTGATATTGTGTTCACCATTTAAACGACCCAAATCCCTTGCATGTTGATGCTGACGTCGCTCCTCGTGCTGTCCATCGATTCCAACGCCCAGACGTTCTATGAATTTTGCAGAACGAAATCCGTTTTTCTGTTTTTGGATAAAAACAAAAAGATAAAGATGAAGATGAAGAACCCATTCATACCTCATAGAAAATGGCACGCGCCCTTTTGGCCGCCTCAGGATCAAAATTCCATTCGCTACGCTGATGTGTTATGGGTTCACCCGCCACATTGTTTTGTAAGGTCTCCGCGATAAGTCGAAGTATGAAACCATCTATGGGTGGGCAGGCTTGCAGGAACAATAGCACACTGAACTGGGGAGGAGATAGAGAAAAGTGATAAAGTATAGAGTATTTGCCAAATACTATTTGGATTTTGATTTGAAGTTCGAGTGAACAATTCAGAGAGCTAAAAATACTATCTAACTTGAGTTATATTTATCCTCTGTACCAAAGGTCCGAACCAGCTAACTACAAAATAATGGGAGATAAGAGGTTTTTTAAAAAGTTGGCAAAAGTTTAAAACAAACTTGCGTGCAGACGATGCAAGTTTACACTGACAAAAATGTAGCTCTAGCTTATATATACTAAGTTTATGCAGAAATAAAAAATCATGATTTTTGCTCTTCCAAGTATGCTATGTACATATGTTTTATAATTATGGAAAATATTTAATTTTTTAGTGGACTTAACACTAATTATTTTGTATACCTTTAACTTCTCCGACAATCTGAATGAATGCACAATGTGGATTATATGTGAGGCTGCCATAACTGACTATAACTTATCTCCTTCAAATCAATAATTCTTTAAAAAAAATATAATGGTTGCATACTTTTAAGGGCGACAAAGCATGATTTTATAATAGAATAAACGTAGCGCTTCGCTTCGCCACCATCGTATAGCCGAAATAATGAAAAAAACGTTGGAATGATACCACCCCCGCCCCATTTTCCGACCATCAGAAATGGAAAATTATTTTCCACCTACTTGCGTACAAACGTTAAAACCACCCCCGTCACCCATTATCCGACCTTGAGGGTGAGTAAGCGCAAAGCTAAAAACTTTATCCTATTTAATTGGCTCATGGAGCTTCAAACCAAATTTAATACATATCGGCTAAAAACCCCCCCGCACCCAAAATCCGACCTTTGCAGTGAACTTCCCGAAATAAAAAAAAACGTGTTTCCATTTATTCTGACTCTAGATCTTACAAAACGGATTTTATTCAGATCGGCTCACAAATAGCCATTGTCACTGAACCGAAATACGCCCACCATTATTCTTGCCTGTGGGCAGAAATTCTACCACCGAGAAATCAAATGTATAATTATTTTCTATAATGTGTTCACAAACCGATTTTGAAGCCAATCGGATTAAAAATAGGTTTTACCATATAAATTTTCCGACTTTTCGTGCGGATTTTCCAACATTGGAAAATCTCAAGTCTAAATATTTTGCAAACTATCCTTACAAACCGAAGTTTTAAGTCAATCGGATGAAAAATTGTGTGTTTCCATATAGAATTTTCCCGGTAATTTTCCTTGTGGGTGGATTTTCCACCAACAAAAAATCACATGCCTAATTATTTAGCAAACTACCTTACAAACCGAGTTTGAAGCCAAACGGATGAAAAATAGTTTTTTCCATATGGAATTTTCCGGGAATTTCCCGACTTTTCGGGCAGATTTTCCGATCATCGGAAAATCTTATGTCTAATTATTTTGCATACCATCCCCACAAACCGAGTTTGAAGTCAATCGAATAAAAAATAGTTTTTCCATGAAGAATTTTCCGGCTATTTTCCTTGTGGGTGGATTTTCCACAATCGAAAAATCCATGTCTAAGCTTATTTAGCAAACTATCCTTACAAACCGAATTGTAAGGCCAATCGGATGGAAAACAGTTTTTCCATATGGAATTTTCCGGAATTTCCCGACTTTTCGGGCGCATTTTCCAACATCGGAAAATCTTATGTCTAATTATTTTGCATACTATCCTTTTAAACCGAACGTTCCTGAAGTCAATCGGATCAAAAATAGTTTTCATATAAAATTTTCCATTTTCTTTGGGGCGGATCCAGCTTTCAAAATCTGTGTGGAAGTACTAACACTACCCTTACAAACCACGAGTTTGACGCCACACGGATGGAAATGTCAAAAAGTTTTTGTCAAGATCCATCGGAAAATCTCAGTCTAAATTCTGCTTCACCTCATAAACCTAATTTGAAGTCAATCGGATGAAAAATAGTTTTTTCCATGAAGAATTTCCGGCCATTTCCTTGTGGGCGGATTTTCCGAAATCTGGGAAACAGGTGTCCAATTATTTCGCTTACTTTACCTTACAAACCAAATTTCAAGTCAATCGGATGAAAAACAAAATTTTCCCATAGTAGCTTTTCCGGGAGTTTTCCACCCCTTAGGGGTGGAGTTTCAAAACCCGCCTTAGTGCTCACTTTCAACTCATAAGGAAACTTCTGTAATTCAGCTTTCTATCTCTTACCGTTCAGGCTCTGCGTTGATTGCCAATGAATCAGTCAGTCAGTCAGTCAGTGAGTCAGTCAGTCAGTCAGTCAGAAACATCAGCACAATTTGTATATACCCTCCGCAAGGGTATAAAAAGAATCTCCTTCTGATCCGGTCGAGGAACTTAAGTTATTCTCAATGACCAGCTACTCTCCTGCTCGCAGCATGTTTGATCGAAATTAATTCCTGAGAATGTAGAATAGGCTAGATATGCAAAACCAACTTCTGTGTTCGATACTGAAAATTAAACAAGATCCATTTAAGATGGGCTATTGGAAATCCCAGCAGACGCAATTTCATAACCAATAGAGAGTGAGAAATTACGTGAAAATAACATCAGTTAGTTAACCATACTATATATTAATCCGATTTTGATCAAACACGGCAAAATTGTGTTAATAACTGGCAAGATTAAAGATGCTACCATCGCACAATGGTCTTAAAGTCGATTAACTATAAAGATATCTGAACTAGACGACTTACAAAGATTCGTTTAAATTAGACCATTATTTTATAGAACTGCCTTATAAACGATCTGGCCGATTTTCACTTACTTTGTTGTTTTTTAAACTATTGAACTGAAATTCAGTTTGTACACGTATTTTAAGCACCCAAAATGTTTTACCAATTTTAGTTCAATTTGGGCTATTATTTCATATAGCTGCCATATAAAAGATCTGTCTGATTTTCACTAACTTTGTTGTTTTTTAAACTATTGAACTGAAATTCAGTTTGAACACATATTTCCAGCTCCCAAGATGTCCTACCAAATGTAGCTCAAATTCCGACACTATTTCGTATAGCTACCATATAAACGATCTTGCCGATTTTTACTAACATTAAAGGCAGACTTTCAGGGCTTCGCAAAAATTTAAGGGTTGCATTTCATAATAAGAGTTTTCGGTTCTAAGACCCCTGGGGTCTCACAATTTTTTCTTAGGACTTTGATCGGTAAGAACAATGTATTTTTACTAAAATACATTATTTAATCAAGATAGCTAAAAAACAGACAGACAGATGGTCAGAGGGTTCGTCACTTCTTAGATGCTTCTTTCTATACATTACAGAAATCAGAACAATTTTAATTATTTGGTTTATTTTCGAAAAGCATTATTAATCATCGCACAAGAATTTTTAAATTAACTTTTCAGTCACTATAAACAACACTCATCGCGTTCAAGAACGTTCTGAATAAGCTAGTGTTCACACATTTCAAGCAATATCTAACAATTAGTCTTACCAAGTTTCACAATATAAATAGTGACCCTCGTGTAGCAGAAAGTGTAAACATTTTTAGTTTGTTCGAAATGTGTGACGACTATTTGCAGGTTTCACAATACTTCGGAGCAACTTTAAAACACTTTGATTGAATTGTAAAAATTTTATATTCTTTTTCGCACATTATTCATAATTTATTTGTAATTTTGAACTTACAGCCCATGTAATTAACACACGCACTTGCACCATTTCCCAATATAATTTCTACCTCGAACCACAAAACTTGTAATAAAGTTTCTTTGGCTTCGCCCGTTCAAGTCACTGGACCATTGATCACTGAAGACTCAACAAAAAATGGCATAGTTGCATAAAGCGCAGCCAAGCGCCGCCAAATACAATAACAGAAATAAAATATGGCAAAACATACTCAGTTCAAGAGAGCGATCGAGAGAGCTTACCCAACTTCAAACTAAACAATAAGCCACAAATTGAGCAGATTTATGAACAATTTCCCAACTTATAGATAAGACCGATACCGAATTGGTGTGTGGGCCTATGACCTTGAGGCCATAACAATATATATATTTTGAAGTACTCGTACTTTTTTCAAGCGTTTGGCATTTTATTTTATAGTTTTTTTTTTAATGGGTTTTCAAGGCAGACGGAACTAAGTGCGCGCATATTTGTTAAAGGTTAGTGGCACTTGGCTTAAAAAAAAAAAACGCACACACCAAATGCTCGACTGGTTGGCCAAAGAAAGTGCGCAAAAGTTCAATAGAAATGGCACAGAGAGCAAAAACGGGTTGGTGTAAAACGTTGGTTTATAGTGGCAAAAAAGATTACATAAGTTGGTACCTCATCATGATCATCTTAATCGGGAGCCGGAGTCGTCATCGGTCGGGCCAAAACCAGACAACGCCTGCCACTTTAGCAATTTGGCCCCAATTCCTCATTTGAGCCTCTCTCTGTCTCTTTGACTCTGTGTTTTGGCTACTCTTTGAACAAGAGGCTACGTGCCTTAAGACATGTACCAAAGATAATTTTATTTAAATGGCAAGAAAATGTCAAGTTCCGGCAGTTTTAGTTTTGAAAACAGGACTTTCACTTTTAGGCGCCAAATCTTAAGCATCATTAGATCAAGAAATGTAAGCATAAAACTTCCTCTACAGAGAAAAAAACAGAGAGAGAGCAGGTTGAAATGGCTAAGCTTTTCTCTCTATAACCCTCAAGCTTCTCTTTGACTTTACTTGCGACAAATGCATTTCGGCAAAGATAATGAATATTAAAGATGGCGCATCTTGTATAAAAAGATGATTTGAAATTTTAATCTACTGAAAACGTTTACCGTTATAATCTGAACAGAAAATAATAATAATATGTATATACATATATTATAACTTATACTTACACTCAGAAAAAAATGGCGTTCTAAAAGGCAGCACAAATTTCTTACTTTTATACCCGGCCCGTTCTCATTTTTTTCGTTCTTGAAATAAGCCCACGTTCTCAAAAGTATATAATCCGTTCTTAATCGACGAACGAACTGAGAAAATCAGTTCTTAAAATGGTTCTTGAAAAATTACCGAATTTCTTTAACACTGTGCTTAGGTACGACATATTAACTCGGTACGGTGGTGGAACTGTTTAAGATGCCTGTCATATATAAAAACGTGCAGAAGACCGAGGTTCAAGTACCCCAGCGCCAGCGAAAAAAAAAATTCAACATTCTAGAACTTGTTTACTGCGACATTTGATTTATTTGAGAAGTGTATAAATAAATGAGAGAGACTTAGATAGGGTGGGAGAGAGGGAGTTGTGGAGGAGATCCGGAATAAGTTTTTTTTGTTCCAATATGAAGACCGAATGGTTCTTAAACGCAGAACGCCGTTCTCGGTTTAAGAATAAACGGACTTACCCTACTATTGAGAACGAAAAACACGGTTTTCGGTACATTTAGAACGGATTTTTTTCTGAGTGTACATACTTTGTTTTTACACCGTGATACACACAGAAAACGAACATCTTACATCTTAATATTAATTTTTCAAAACCAAGAAAAAATCTTCTTTTAACGTATATTTTTATTAAGAGTAGAAAATGTTTCGAAAACTCAAAATAACTTTCCTTTGTTTCAAATCCACCTTAAATTTCGAAAAGATTTATAATTCATCGTTAAATATTTAAATATTGTAGAAATATTTTTATTAATTTGGAAATTATCTCGACATGAATCTCATATTTTTAAAAACGCTTTTTTATGCAAAATGTTTTAAAAAACGAATTATAACGCTTCTTTTAGAACAGATTATAAATTTACTTCTATTAATCAATCACCAAGAATGCTATTCGGGGGTGGCGCAGAAATCTCTAGAGATTTTGATGACGCACAGTGGCGCCCGTAGAACAAATTAGGTTGCAAAAATCAAAAATTTCATGAGCGCTTAAAAAATTTTGAATGAACCCATTTTAAAGTAAATTTTTCAACGATTTCAAATATGCAACCCTTAACAAAATGCGATTTTTATTTTAGAAGATACAATCCGTCACAGTTGACCTATATTTATTTAAAAAAAACACACAATTTTAAGGTAATTTGGTCCACTTTCAGGTAGAATATCTCGAAAACTAGATAACGAATCGTCGTAATTTTTTTTTCCACTGATTGATGTATTCATTAAGTGTATATTACAAAAAATAAAATTACTGTTTGCTTTTTGTATCCCCAAAAAAAATCACTTTTTAAAAACTATCAATATTTTCACTATTTTTCAACTTTAATGAAAAATATACAAAATATATAAAAATATATTTTAAGTAATTAAAAAAGTTCCAAAAAGTTAAAAAAAAGGCATGGCAAATTGAGGGCCTCTTCAACATGTTGGCCCAATCCACTTCTCACCTCTTCTTGTCTTGTAAATAGTAAAATTTTTTTGGAACAAAATTATAAAGATTTTAAAAATTTGTATACCCTTGCAGAGGGTATATTAAAATTGTCACGATGTTTGTAACGCAGTGAAGGAAGCATTTCCGACCACATAAAGTATATATATTCTTGATCAGCATGACGAGCTGAGTTCATTTCCGTCTCGTCCGTCCGTCCGTCCGTCCGTCCGTTCGTCCGTCCGTTCGTCCGTTCGTCCGTCCGTCTGTCCGTCAGTTTCTATGCTATCTCCTCCCTCAGTTTTGAAGCTATCGTGACCAAACTTTGCAAAACGTCTTTAAATACAAATACGCTGCACATTTGTCGAATTCGGCCGGATCAGATGACTATATCATATAGCTGCCATAGGAACGGTCGGTCCAAAATCTAGTTCTAGTGGGAAAAACTTTTTTGTTTTCCATGGTAGCGTCACCAATCGTGGTGTACATTAGTTTTATATGCTTCCACACAATTCTGGAAAAATTTATAAAAATCGGATGACTATAGCATATAGCTGCCATATAAACGGTCGGTCTAAAAACTAGTTCTAGTAGGAAAAACTTTTTTGTTTTCCATGGTAGCGTCACCAAACATATTAATTGTATATATTTCCACACAATTCTGGAAAAATTTATCGAAATCGGATGACTATAGCATATAGTTGCCATAGGAACGATCGGTCTAAAAACTAATTCTAGTGAGAAAAACTGTTTATCGATGGTAGCGCTATTCAAAAATTGCAAGGGTATTTAAAACATCGGCGTAGTCAATGTTAGCCTTCTATCTTTTTTTAAAATAATTTTTTGGGTAATAATTTTTAAAAACTGAAACATCAAAAAAGAAACAAAAAGAATTAAAAAATTGTTAAAAATATTTTTTTTGTTTTCAAAAAAATTTATTTTCCCCAAAATTTTTACTTTGATAGCCCATAGGTAAGCCTCTAGTAGGTGTAGCACCCTTTTCATATGACACTTAAATTATTCGATTATCCCATTTTGTTCAAAAGTTATGATTTTTGCAACGAAAAAACTCAAATGGCTCCACTGTGCTACGGTTGGTTTGTAAATCTCTCATAAAATCCTTCGGTGTCACAGAACTTCAAGAGAATTCAAATTCTTATTCCAAAGTCTAGTTGGAATATCTGTGTATCAGATTATGGTCTAAGTGCAATAATAGGGTTGCGTATTTCGAAAATAACTTATAGCAATTTATATTCATAATTTCTTTGGATGTTTAACAGGAGTTGTTAAAATTTTTTACTTTTTTGATGATGTAAATTAATATACATTTAAGTTTCAATATAAATTCATTCCTTTTAAAAAAAATGGTAAAATTCTTAAATAATTTTGCTCCTATCATTAAGTTATACTTGACAACCCTAAGTATCCTTTTTGTGTCAATGCGGGTTATAGATGGTCAATGTTTATAGACTGGCACACGATCAGCTATTCTGCTGAGCCTGAGCATTGATCGCAGAATCCATTAAATTATTTACACAAATACGCCATCTACCTGTACTCAGTATCTTTGTTTCATTTAACAGAGCGAGAAAGAGAGCTAAGCTTTAGCTCTCCCAGTTTGGCTTTCATGCTCTCTCTCTTTTAGCCTCGGCTTTGCTTAACTTCATACCAAGATATTCAGTAGACAAACTAAAGGCCTAAAGCCAACACCTACGCTACGCTCAAAGCGAACCGTTACAAAAATTTTGAAATCTTGACAAAACGAAAAAAAAACTATGGCCAAGTTAAGTGCCTTAGTGTTAAGCGTAAGTGTAGAACGGTATTTTTGATTTTCACATTGGAATATCAATATTGATTTCCTTAATTAACAGGGCCACAGCAAAAGTCGCACGTCCGAAGCGGCCATAAGGCTGACACAGTTTAACTGAAAAGAAAATGTAAAAGAAATGTGATTTGAATTTTCAATTTGTTGACACATTTCGTATTAAAGTTGTGCCAAATTTCTTAAGAGACCTTGACATGGCGGGCCGTAGCTCTCTTTTGAGCTGCTGCTGTCTCTCTTCTGTCAAGTTGAAAGCCAAGCAAAATGTGTTGTAAGCTCAGGCAACATGTTTGCTGTTGTTGTTATTGTTGTTATTGTTTTTGCATTGCATAAGAGGCGGCAATAACCGTTAGTTTCCATGTTGATTGCAATTTTGGTGCGTGTGTCTGCTGACATACTGAACTAATGAGCTGTAGGGGGAAGTAGGTACGAAAATTGGGTTTGCCTAACTTTACATATGAATTTGTTGATCTATTGCTTATGGCTAACTAAAATTTGATTTTCCAGCTACTATTGTTCATTGTGCTTTCATCTGCTACGGTACAGCCCAAGGCCCCTAATTTTCAATATTTCGAAAGGTAAGTCTTTTATAAAAAAAAATTGATTAACATTTAATATACATTTTGTTACACTTTAGACCCAAATACCGTTATCCCTATTATGATGAACATGGCCGCGGCAAACTGCTGTACGGCTATGGCGGACCGGAACTATATCAATACAAGACCTATACGCCCCTGGAGGGCATACACTAGATTGAGGGTCTAGTTTTAATTATAGTTATTAATTTATAATATGTTGAATATGATACGCGCTCTATATTTACATTTATTTGAAAATATAACAGTGACCGATAGGCGATAACGATAAAAGATAACAAATATAAAAGTGCTGTTAAGTGAATGTTAAGCAGTATTTTAATAGTTTTTCATTATTTGAATTTCAAATTTTACAGATTGTGGGGGAAAAAAATGATCTGATGTTATTTGGCTGTAATTTAACTCTGTACGAAAGGTAATTTTTTGACAGATGAAACAACTTTGATTTTGCTTGTGAATTTTCAAGTCTTGAAGTTAAGTAACCGAACTTAACCTAAATATGCCCAAATTAATTCATTTAAAATTAAGAAAATAAAAAAGAGTTACCAATATTCATTAGGATGCTTTTAGACTAAAAATAATTCTTTTTAATTAGATCTTCAAACATTTTTTAAGTTTCTTTCGATACATTAAATTTAATTATCGAGATTGTAGTTTTCTGGCAATGGATGTTTTAAAAAGGCATTTGTGTGCGTTTTTGCGTGATCATATGGTAACACTAGGAGGATTCAGGATAACTTAGCCAAAATTTATGACATTACGGGTTGGTTTTTGTCATTTTCACCTTCCGTTTTTGTCGTATATTCTCTTTAATGGGGGCCTGTCAGTGGGCTTAATCCGGAGAATAGGGATCTATTCCACCTTCAATGCGAACTGGTGCATTTTCATCAAATGATTATTCCAGTAATTGGACCGACATAACCTTACCTGCGGATGGAACTGTATTTGACTTTTTTGGAACCGTTTCGGTAGAATTTTTTCACTGTTCTATGTTTATAGCCGGCTTAACGTCAAAGTTGATCAGTTTACAACATTCCTTATCAAAAACATTTTACAGAAATTTACTTTCCTATGTAAAATCTCCCGCTAAGTTTTTGAGCCGTTCGTGATTTTACGGATTTGGGCAAAATCGGGCAAAAACCAATCAGCCAATCGTATAGAGAAAACTTTATTTAATAATATTGCATTAACAGTTACAGCCATCCACCAAAAGAACAGATAAATACAGAAAAACCAGGACAAAGCTCATATGGGGCATTCTTTCTCAAACGTCCCAGCCAAAAAATATAAGTTTTTTGATTGGCTTGATACTTCGGTGAATTGTTATCCTATATGAAGGTATTATGACCTCCAAAAATATTAACTCATTAAAAAATAATTGTAGAAATTAGGGGAAGTGGAAGTTTTGACATTTTAAGTCACATTGGAATTTTTAAAATCGTATAAATATGACAAATCTTTTCCATGTACTTTTTGAAAATAAGAACAAAAGTACAAAAATAAAAATTAACCCTTATTTTTCAAATGGGTATTTAAAAAAAATATTTTTTTCGAAAAGCTGAGATTATTTTCTATAAAATGTGTAAATATGACAGTGGGACAACAATAACTTTAGGAAAATGAATTTTTAATAATAACACTAGTTTACAAAAAAAAAAAAAATAAAGACCCATTGAAGCTGTTATTTTTTTATAATGTACTTTGGAATTGTGAGCTCAAAAATTAAATTAAAAAAATTTTTATATGGATACGTTTTTGAGTTAGAATTTTTTTCAGTTTTTTTGGTAGGTAGCCTTACATTTTATGACATATCTCGAGATAGAAACTTTAGATGTCATCAAGCAAGGTATTAATCTAAAGGGTATGAAATTTTCAATAATTTAGTTGAAGATCATTTTCCAATCGGTTTAGAAGTTAAAATGCTACAAGCAAAAATATTTCGAAAAAATCGATTTTTTTCTCCAAAACGTGCAAATTTTGTTTTCCTAAAATCTGTAAAAGGTTGAAACTGATAAAAATAAATTGTTTTTTCTTTTGTTCTTACGAATAGCACTTCTACGAAGAAAATAAGGCATAAGTGAAGAATATCTATGGATAAATAAAGGAGCTGTGAGCAATTGAGTAAAAGTACTAACAGTCAAATTTCATTGTTTTATGTATTTATTAGAAAATATTTTTATTTTTTCTTCGTTTTTGGCCTTGCTCTTAATTTTTTCTGTGATTTCGGCTTCTATTGGAACTCGTAGATTGAGCAAAAAGCAAAGAAAAAAAAAAATTTTTTTTAATGAACACGTAAAATAGTCAAATTTGACCCCTAGTTGTTTCACACAATTGCTTACAACTTCGCTATTTATCCACAGATTTTCGTCATCATTGCCTTATTTTCTTCGTTCTAGGGCAATTTGTAAGAATAATAGAAAAACCAATTTTTTGATTTTTATTTTCAACCATTTACAGATTTTAGAAAATCAAATTTTTCACGTTTTTGAGAAAAAAATCATTTTTTTCGAAATATTTTTGCTTCTTACTTTTAAACTACTAATCCGATTGAAAAATGTTCGTTGACTATATTATTGGGAATTGCATAACCTTTTGATTAATCCCTTGCTTGACTTTATCTAAAGATTGTAACTCGAAATATGGCTTAAAAGGTATGGGTACCTACCGAAAAACTAAAAAAAAATTCTAATTCAAAAACGTATCCATACAAAATTTTTTGAAATCCATTTTTGAGTTCAGCATTCCAAAATACATCATTAAAAAAAAATGGCTTCAATGGGTCTTTTTCGCTGTAAACTAGTGTAATCCAAAAATTACACTTTATCGATTTTAAATTTTAAATATGACATTTTAAAACATTTTTCATGTACTTTATAAAAATAACAACAAAAATTAAAAAAAAAAAAATTTACCCCCTATTTTTTTAAAATTTACCCTTTTTTATATTTTTTCCTGAAATTATTGTTTTCCTACTATCATATTCGATTTATTCTAAAAGTAATTTAAATTTTGGCGCGCAAATGTCCACTCTTAAGTTAGTATTTTTTTTTGTAACGTGTATTTTCTTATAAACCACGTACGGTCATACTAATATTAAACACCGCTCATTGGCACATTTGCATTTTCATTTACACTCAAACTCCTATTTTGTTAATAAATTGAAATAGTTTAACATAAAAAAACATCAAAATGTCCCGCAAAGAAGCCCTCTCGCAGTTTATTAATCAAATCCATGGACGCCCCGTGGCCGTAAAGCTTAACAACGGTGTGGACTATCGAGGTGCCGGCAATAATTGGAATTATTTTGTATTCTAAGTAAACTAACACACTCTCCCTTCTAACCATTTCACAGGTGTTCTAGCCTGTCTGGATGGCTACATGAACATTTGCCTGGAACAGACGGAGGAATATGTGAATGGACAGCTGAAAAATAAATATGGTGACGCCTTCATACGCGGCAACAATGTGCTGTACATTTCCACACAAAAGCGAAGAGTTTAGGCTTAAGTTTATTTCATAAATACACAACGACAAACAACTCGCACAACACACTCTGTCAACTGGGATAGTGCCGTGTACCATATTCTCGGGGTATGGCATCAAAATGACGCAATTCTTTCACAGAATATCCCGAACCAAGTGCCGCTATTAGACGCTCTCCGCGATGACCAAATTTACGCTCATAGTGCGGTCGCCAGGCGCGACCAAAATGTGGATCAAAGGGTATCTCACTGGGCTGCTGGAAGGGCGAATTGCCCAAAAATAAGCGTTCAATATAATCCAAGACCGCTTTCTTTTTCTGAAAGTGCGCCAGCAAGGGATGCTGTGTGTCTATGTTCTTGAAATACTGGAAATTCACCAAATCCACATTGGAGAAGTCAAAGCCCTCGAGCGTTCCCAGAGTTGTGGACGGCAACTGGAGGAGAAGACACTGCAATCAAGGGCAATGTTAATGGGGTGATTAGTGCAAGTGGTTTTTGGTATACCAGTAAGGCCACTGCACTTAAAACGTATTTGCACATGGTTCCGCTTCCGATCCACAAAAAAACAAGACTCGACTTTGACGCCAACGAAATTCAACTGATTACATATTTGCCTCTGGGCATAAAGCGCAGTTTTTTGCTGGGGCGTCATCAATGCCCAGCTCTTGTATTTTGTGGTAATACCATTACCCAATCCCACCTGACACTCAGCTGGCTGGTCAGTCAAATGTAACCGACGACACACAACGGTCGGGGTAATTAATTAATATGCAGATCGCATAGGTATGACAATCAAAGCACCCGTTGGCCAGCGATTCCCATTTACATCTTAATGAAGTGGCTTTGTTTTTGTTTTGTTGATGATTTTCTTTAGTCTTGATTGGTTTATTTTAAATTCATTTTTCTGAAGGGCATTGCGAATTCAGTAAAGAAAATGTGTTAGAACTAGTTAACCCAAATAAACCGTTTCAAGGCGGTTTCGGAACCGATATTACAAACCGAATACTGTTATAATAGAAACCGAAAAAAACAGAACCATTCCGAAACGTTAAAAAGAAACGCCCAAAAAAACGTGAAAATTCCATATAAAAATATTTTGAATGAAGAGATCAAAGTTCTTTTTAACAAGTGGAAAAAATCTTTTCTGTGTTTCAGATCGAACTAAAAATTAAAAAAAAAAAATCAAAATAAGAATTCTTGCATAAAAAATATAAAAAAGATATTTTATTATTGTTATTTTATATAAAATGGTGTGAAATAGTGTACCTGTACCAGATCCCTGACCCCAAAAACCAGATCCGTAATCAATGGCCGCGTTCAGCAGAAGAACTTGCTCCCTGATCTATGATATATTTCTTGGTAATTTACATAGTCTACTTTTCCTCTTGTATATAATTTGATATTTACATGAAGATTTTCCAAATGTCAATTTAAAAAGACCTCCTAAGAGTATGCTAAATCATATGAGTAGTTTTATTAAGCTAATCAGTGATCAAGTGTCTCTGCTGAACGCGCCCAATGATCCCAGGCCCCTGATCCCAGATCATAGATCCGAGCTCCATCACTGATCCGAGATCTCAGATTCCAGATCCATGATCCCTGAACCCAAAAATCAGATCCTTGATCCCTAATCCATGATCCCAGGCCCCTGATACCAGATCTCCGACCCCTGATCCCAGATCTCAGATACCTGATCCCAGTTCCCTTATCCCAGATCCTAAATCCGTCCCAAAAACCAGATCCCCGATTGTTAATCCTAGATCCATAATAATCAATGATCCCGGGCCCCTGATCCTAGACCACAGATCCGAGATCCATCCCTGATCCGAGATCCCAAATCTCAGATCCCTGATCCCGAAAACCAGATCCCTAATGAATGATCCCAGGCCCCTGATACCAGACCCCTGATCCCAGAGCTCAGATACCTGATCCCAGTTCCCTTATCCCAGATCATAGATCCGAGATCCATCCCTGATCCCTGCTTCCACATCCCTGATCCCAGATCCCTGTATGTGTGTGCATGGTAGATTCTGGATTTTTTTTACCCAGTAATTAAGAAATCTCTAATCGCGGAATTCTTAGGATTATTTCAAAAACACGAGTTAGATTTTAGCTCCTTTTTTTCCGACCTCTGGTATTGAATGTGATGATTATAAATCACTAGGGATAAATCTATTCAACTGAGAGAAGCGTCATAATCTAAATGAGCGTAGCGTAATTTCTTTGTCTTTCTTTTTGTCCAAGTGAACCGAGGTTCGAACCAAAACTAGGGGTTCCTAGTAGAGAAGCGCGCGGGAGTTCGGATCACGAATTGAAATGCTTCCCCAGGCAGGTGGGAAAATTATTTTAAATTCATGGAACGTCACGAAATAACAGAACTTTTATGAAATTTCCTAGAAAAAGTTCATAATTTTTCTAGGGTCCCTGTAAATTTGGGAACTCCCGCGTCTTTTCAATCACACTTTTTTATGCTAAATGATATATGTACGAATTTATAGCATTGCAACTATGGTACCCATGAAATTTTAGTATGGAAGCACTACAACAACAACAAAAAACGAGGGCGTAAGTTGAACTCGGCTCTGCTCGTCTTCGATATACCCGTTACTTAGGAAAATTATTATTAAATCACAAAATTCCCAGCGATATTATTTGATTTGCTGAAAACTCGACTATAGTTCATCTGAAACGGTGTATGGTGAATCGATAAGTAATAATGATTAAAATATATGTCTAAAAGGTTCGAACAATCCATCTACAAAATTGTGGGAGATATGAGGTTTTTCCAAATTGCGGGGGCGGCAACTCTACTATTGTTCGTCTGATTGAAAAACGCTGTACGGGGGCTAGAATATATGTGTAGAAGTTTCGTACAACCTAACTCCAAAATTGTGGGAGATTTTAGGTTTTTAACAAATTGTGGTGGTGGCAACTCTACTATATTTCATCTGATCGAGAAATGTTGTATGGAGGATCGATTAAAAATGATGAGTGGAATAATTCTCTAGAAGGTCCGAACAAGCGCACTCCAAAATTATGGGAGATATGAGGTTTTTTCATATTTATTTTGTTTTTGCTCCCATCTGCTTGTTGCAATCTGGCGCCACCATAGCGTGTATTTGGTTTTTGTTATTCTTTTCAGAACGACGATACTCCTTGTATGACTGAGTGGTGTCAAAATATTGGAGAAATAATGGATTGGGCTTGCTAAGCTCATAGCTGCATTGGAATATTAACCAGGGCTGCTAAACTAATCGGTTTATGTACGGAATTTTTACTTTTTCTTATTGTAAATCGAACCACATGCGAAAAAATAGCTGAACCTGTTCGGATCACACATTTTCGGTTGAGTTCAACAAAAATTTTACATAGATCTAGCTATTTTTTTTTGAGTCTGGGGGATAATGTGCAAATGAGTCTCAAAGTCGCGAGGCAAGTAAAAATAAAAATTATTATATGATTTTTGACATCATGAAAGTATTCAATTAACATCTCATTAATGTAACCAGCTTAAAATTTATTTTGTCTGATCAAAGAAATATCATAGTCAATCAAATACACGACATGCACCTTTAAAAAATTAATGAAATCTTACTATAAAAAGGGAACTTAATTAAAGAAAATTTGAATACTATTTTGAATATAAAACAAAATAATTGTTTTAATATTTTTAAGTGGGTTAAAACATGTTCCGAACCAAGGTTCGAATTAAAACCTACGTTCCAAAAACCCTAAAGCTTTAATTTCTGAATATTATCACTGATTAATTTTGGGTTCAAACCCGCGAACCTGAATAAAATGTTTGAACATCATTTACGTGGACTTAAGTCATAAAAATCTATTTAGATATTAAATTTCGATGTAGAATTTACTCCTTTTCAATTTTGGGTATTTTAATAAAGCAGTTTTAATTTCGAATGTAATTTTTACTATAAAGCCATTGATATTTATGTTTTATTTTCAAATATTTGAGTTTCGAGTGGAAAAAAAATAATAAAATAAACAAAAATATCATTTTTTTTACACAATTTGGTTTGATTTCGATTCTCTTGCTGTGTGTATGAGTTAGGCCCGACTTTTATTTTACATACATAAATATTGTTTGTAAATCACATTCCTATTTCCTCGCTCTTCAACTAAAAAAATTTTGCTTAATAATAAAACAAAACATGGGGGGGATTCTGGGGGATAAACTTTTGCAGAGCAGTGCTTGTGTGTGTGTGGGGAGATTTCATCTTTAGTTGGCCCAGGACAACAGCTGCTTCATGTCGGGATCATCTGTAAATGGCCATTGATTACATTTGTGTTTACTATCCCAATTTAACACTACCTACCATCATCCGCTGCAGCAGCTGTGGTGGCCTGTGCCTGCGCCGGCGCCTTCTTTTTCTCCTTGGCCTTTTCGGGCAAGTCTTCTGTTGGCGCTTCGGGCAATGTGGGCGTTGGCTCGGGTATGCCAATAATTTCTTTATCAAAGTTCTCCTGTTCCAGTTCATCCAATTCCCGCTCAAGATCCTCATCATCCAAATCGGCACCAAAGGCCACAGGATTGGAAATGGCATCGGATATCTCACGGGCCACATCCTGTTGCTCGGCAATGTCATCCATCATGTCATGAACCTTGTCCACATCCCTAGGTAGCAAACACGAGACAATTTATAAGGTGACTGTCGGGTCAATGGTCTACTCACATGTTTTGGTGCGCTGATTTAAGGGCATCGGCCGCATTCTTCATGGTGGTCAAGACGGCAGTATTCGTATTGGCGCTCTCCAGTGCCTCGCGTTGCATTTCAATGGTGGATAAGGTGCCATCGATTTGTTGCAGTTGTTTCTCCAGGCGCTTCTTCTTCTTTAAAGCCTGCAAAGCCACTGGAATAAATTGAGAATGAAGATAAAATGGTTGAGTGGATTGGCAAAGCATTAACGAAAATGTGCTGACAAATTTTTTTTGTTTATTTTGGATCGAATTACTCCATAGTTTCCTATGGGCTGCAACATGAATTAAGAAATGTTTATATTACGTTCTGATCATTTTGTGGTCACATATCCGGGTGCATCGAATGGTAGGCGCAAAAAAAAGTCGAAGAAATACAAATCATTTTTAATGGGATTTAACTACTCAAGCGTCTTTATCTCTAGATTCTAGCAGAGCTCCACATTCAATTAGGAAACAACAAAAACAAAAGCAACAACATACAATGAGTCATAATTTTTTCCCCAGCTCTATGGAGGATGGGATGACTCTAGCTTTGGGAAAGTAAACTTACCTCTTTTGTTTTTGGATGCATTTTTGCGTGCCGTGTTCAGTTCCTCCTCAATTTTGGACTCGAGAAACTCCTGTTTCTTAATCAACATATTCTCCGTCTCGCGGAGCTTTTGTATCGCCTCGCCCGTGGATGGGGCCACCTCCTTCTTGCCGCCAAACATTTTGCCAAAGAAACTCATCTTGTTTATCCTAGTTTTCCGCACCAAGTTGTTAGCTAAAATTGCAGTTTTTCCTAGTTAATTGCGTTTCCCTTTTCCTTCGTCTGGGGCCTGTTTTTGTCTTGTCTTTCTCTGGGCGAGTGTGCGTCATCCCCAGTGGGACCAGATTTTGCAGTTAGTTAGCGGCGAGCAATATTGCAATTTGGCTATCACAGTGACTGCGATGCACAGTGACAAGTAACGGTTAAATATCATACTCGTTGAAGAAAAAGAACTGAAGGCAGGCAAATAAATAAGAAGAGGGATAATAAATAATTTTTCTATTTAAATTTTAAATTTTTTCAGTTTGATTTTTAAACATTTAATTAAAAATTGGTTGAGTTTAAACCTGCTGTTTAAATTGGGCATTCTGGGTCACTCGAACTGGACCATGATCTGAACCAACCGAATATTTGATTAACAGAATCATAACCTGGGGAATAATGATTTTTAAAATCGATCCGTAAATCGAACTTATAGCAGAATGACAGGACAGAACTTCCTTTCCATCTCTTACCTAAGCATTTTAAGCAGGGCTGCAAACCGGTCCGGAACCGAACCCCCAATAACCGGTTCGGTTTGGGTTATTTTGGGACCATGTACCAAACCCCTTCCATTGTATACGCCTCGAACCTGAACCCGAATCGGACCACATTTTCCAAAAATAAGTGAACCGATCACAATTATAAGAAATTTTACAAAATTAAATCCTGAAGAGTCACTATGTCTGATTGTAAGGAAGGAAATAATGTAAATAAAGTTATAAATTTCTTCGAAAATTTTCTAAGAGAAAGAAAAAGATCTAAATACAAAGACCAATAAAATATTGTGTTAACTTAGTTCGCATTTAAATGAACTTCTCCTGGAAAATATAGTGTCTACACAGAAGAAAAAACCCAAGATATTTGGACTAAAATCAATTCCAATCGAGGACTAACTTGTGTACGGGATTTTCCAATTCTGAAATTCTTGTCTCGATCCCGTCTTTAATTTTAACTCGAAATAGGCTTTTTTCAACCACACACGGGATTGATTTTAGTTTGTTATTAAACGTAAAGAAAGTGGCAGGAACCGGTCCGCGAACCGAATCCAAAGAGTACTCACGGGTTTGATCCTCTGAACCGAACCTCCTGCAAAATTTTGGAGGTTTGCAGCCTTGATTTTAACTTTTAAAACGAATAAACATCATCTGAGTAAGGTTTTCGTATTTTGTGTGAAGAATGGTAGTTAAATCTTGTACTGAAGCTTCAAAAAGTGAAGGAACGTGTCTGTTGAATCGAAATGTCTTTTACGAAATGAATTCCCTCCTCCAACCAGTTTAATTAGAACGCCATGGTTAAAATTGTAGGTAAGAAGATGATGAAGAATTTTATTTCCTAGGTATAAAATGATAGTTAAATTTGTACACAAAATAGTCGTAAGTACGTACGCTTCGTTTTCTCTCGTGATTTCGACTGACTTAATTATCGAATTTGATCGATAGGATACAAAACAGTGTTGCAAATTACTGATAGATACTGATATATTATTATCGTCATTTAAAAACGGGTATAGAAACAAACAAATAAATGGCGGTTGAAAATTCAAACTTAAAATTTAGCGGTTCTCCGCAACAGTGTCGTTAAAATCGACGTAGAAGATATTTTCCGTTCTGGAGCGGCAATAAAGTTTGAATCATAGGTCTTCCTTGATTTATATTTAAGTTTCTTTATCAATTACATATCTGACAGTTTTTAAAAATTCTTCCTTAAGGCTCTTTCACATGGCATAAAAATCAATTTCGGCATAATGCTTCATATAAATAAGACAGCTTTTCAAAAGTATTCAGTTTTTACAGCTTTTCAAAAGTGTTTCTATTCAATATTCTAAAATAAAATCGCAACAATTTTACATTCACTGCTATTTGCTACAGTCACAGTGATCCACGTGACTGACAAGTCACTAGCGTTGCTCTGCATCTCTGGTCACACTATACAAATTTTGCCGACGCGAGGAGCACAATAAATAAACAGCAAAAAAGGGAAACATAACTAAACCATGGCAAATCGCACGGTCAAGGAGGCCAAAAATGTGCACGGCACCAATCCGCAATATCTGATCGAGAAGATCATACGTTCCCGCATCTACGACTCGAAATACTGGAAGGAACAATGTTTTGCCCTCACGGCCGAACTGCTGGTGGATAAGGCCATGGAACTAAGGTTCGTGGGTGGCGTCTATGGCGGCAATATCAAACCCACTCAGTTCCTATGCCTCACTTTGAAGATGCTGCAAATTCAGCCGGAGAAGGATATTGTGGTGGAGTTTATCAAGAATGAGGAATTTAAATATGTACGTGCCTTGGGCGCCTTCTATTTAAGGCTGACTGGAGCCGCACTGGATTGCTACAAGTATTTGGAGCCCTTGTATATAGACAATCGCAAGCTGAGACGTCAGAATCGTGCCGGACAATTCGAGATTGTCTATATGGATGAGTATATCGATGAATTGCTGCGTCAAGATCGCGTTTGTGATATCATATTGCCGCGCATACAAAAACGTACCATACTGGAGGAGAACAATGAGATTGAACCGAAGGTGTCGGTGCTGGATGAAGATTTGGACGATGAGGTGGCCAGTGAGGATGAAAAGACGACGGCGGCCGGAGCTGATGAGCGTGGGGAGACGGGTTATCGAAGGTCGAGAAGTAGAGAAAGGGAGCGGGAACGTGACAGACGACAGGCAGCTCCTGCGCCAGCACGCTCCCGGGACTACTATGATGAGCTGGAGGAGTATGATCGTCAAAGGAATCGTGTACGCCATAGAGACGATCGGCGTCCAGCGGCAGGAGGTCGCCAGGAAAGGGAACGCCCGGATAGAGAACGAGAGAGAAATCGTGAACGGGATAGATATGGCGAGCGTGAGCGACGGGAGCGGGAGAGAGAAAGGGAGCGCGAGAGGGAAAGAGAGCGGGAGCGAGAACGTGAAAGAGAACGCGGTGGACGCGAGCGTGAACGGCGTCGCTATTAAAAAATATATTTTATTTTATAACGCACCAACAACTTGTTTGAAAATCAAGGGAGGAAAAATGCTTTTATATACATTCAAATTTGGCGCCTTTAAAAGTCCCGAACTGGCTATAAAGAAGCCAAAAATGTCAGTTCTAGCGTATTCGTTGCAAGTTGGCAGCTCCCTTATTCGCTGGTAAACAGAGAACAGCTGTTGCTTCTGTCTGAGGGGGAGGAGATTGTATTTAGAAAGTTTTGTGTGTGTCGTTGTATTTAACCATTATTATTATTTTTTACTTAGTATAAGTACAACTTTAGCTTACCCAGAGCACAGTCAGCCGTTTGTTCAGTATCTCGCTCAACTTGGACGCGCCCGCAAGTGTTTAGTGTGTCCGTGTCTGTCTTATCTCTCTAACTTTGGTTTAGAATGATTTGCTAGTTTCTTTGTTCTAAGAACGTAATTTCCCAAAAAATCAGTTCAAAATGCCACCACGCCCCGATACCGAGGCCTTGGTGGAGGCAGCCCAGGAAGAAGATGAACAACAACAACAAGAGGTGCCCCTGCCACCGCCTCCTCCTCCCATAGAAGACAATAATGGCTATCGCTGGTTCATCCTGGAACCCGCAGTATTTCTCATCTTCTTTGCCAGATACTTAATAGGTATGTGTGTCATCATAACTCCCATTTCCACATTTCAATTGAATTTGGTTTTTTTTTAGGGGCGGTTTATCAAAACCAGATTCTTTATCAAACCTGCGTAACGATCATGGAATTTAATGCCACCGAATGTGAACCGTTGAGAGGCATTGATCGAGGCTCAGATGATGCCAAAGTAAGTCAAATGTGTTTATACAATATTTATATATATATACATATATACAAATATCAATTGCAATAATTGTGTTCTGTCTGTTTTGAGCAGTTAAAGTTGTTATCTTTGTTTTGGTTTATTTCGCTTGTGTATGCTTTTTAATCGCTGCGGAACGTCATCGAGCGGAACCAAATGCATAGTGAGAGAGAATATCATACATACCGAACATACAAACATATATAGGCCTGACCTACCTAAAACTTGGGATCATATATCCATCTTGTATTATGAAGATGTTTAAGCCAAGAGCTTATCGAGCCCTAACCGCTAGAATAACGTAAACGTCATTTCCCAGTTAGGGCTCGATTTGTTTTTACCGCTTACGTTATTTTTGCGGTTAAGTCTCGATTTCCTTAAGTCCGGCCTGATCGAACACCTTTAAGGGGGTCTTCTACCTTTGAACAGTGTTTTATGAGTGTTTTTTAAAAAAATTCTGGAGAGAAAATCATAAGAGCTTTTTCAGTTTGGTTTTTGGATTTGAGTTATTAATTAACTATATAATAAAATATTAAAAAAATGTTTGGAATTCGAGGGCTGTTCAAAAAGTTATCGGCCTGCCAATTAAGGCTTAAAAAAAAAAAAGATGTAGAGGTGGTGGCCATGATTACCACGTTTGCAGTGGTATCCATAGACTCAGAAAACATTTCTCATAAAGCTGACAAACATTTCTTAATAATGGTTTGAAATAATCCGCTCTAAAATCCGCCGTATCTCCGTTAAAAATAGAGACCTATAGTAAACTACTCAAAGAGCTGATATACTCATCTCTAAAAAACACAAAAACAATATTAATATTATTTTGAGATATTAAAACAGAGTTTTTTAGGTCGAAATTTGATTAAAATCTAGTAACTTCATTTCTTAAACTTATATTATAATTTTTCTAACATTTCAATATTCAAGGGAGGATTTTTTAAGACATAGAAAAACACTTAAACATTTAATAAGAGGGTTAATATATCGGTTCCGGTTTCGATACCGGTATCTGGCTTTAAACGGTTTATTTCGGTTAACGGTTCCTGTTCCGGTTACGGTATTATTCCCTGGTTACTCGAAGATACGAATTCAATTAATTTCAATTTAATTATATAAGTATTATTTCTTCGAGCATTTTTTGGTCTCCGCTACTTCTTTTATCAATAAAATGCCCGCTTAAGTAAGACTTGCAACTTTTTTTTAACCGAACCGATAGTTTTGGTTCGGAACAGGTTCAGGTTCAGTTATTTTTTCAAAATAGGTTCGGTTCAAGGTTCACAGTAAAAGAAAAGTCGGAATTTCGAACCGATTCGGTTCAAAACCGGTTTATAGCCCTGATTATAACGTCTTTGGAAAATTTGCTTGTGAGGGTGGTCCTATTTATTTTTTCCCAGCTGTATGTTAGGGATGAAGTGTTTATCAGATCGCATGTCTGAGTCTGAAGTTTTGACGGGTGATGCCATGTCAAAAGTAGCCCTATCTAAAGAATATATCAACACTATCAATCCTCAAGTGCGCTTTCTTCTTAAAGTTTGTATAAAAGGCAAATGCAAAAACGACTTGGAGTGTGACTATATAAAATCTGCTGATGAGAGGACCGGGAAACAGTAATTTACAGACAACCCCTGCTTTTAATTGTGTATTGTTCAAAATTCTTGTGACTTTTATCAATCAGTTTTTGAAGACGGAAACATAGAAAAATTCCCATATCCCACAATTTGATCGAATGCGAAAACGGGTTCAGAATTAATTGTCTTGAAAACTGTAAATAGAATCTGTTCCTAAAATATTTAAAAAGATTTTACGATTTGAAAGTTATATTATCGGAATGGTCCTGTATTTCGTTGCTCCTAACTTTACCTAATTTCTGTAATTCAATTCTTATCTACACAAACAATAACGCAAATTCATTTCAAATTCAACGACTCGGCTTACAATTGGTGGGGGGACAAGTAATCAAAGTAGGCTATGAAAGTGAGTCTATTGTTTCCATTCTAGAGATAAGAAAATATGGAACGACCTTCCTCGGTAAGCGAAAAAAAAGTAAACATCACAATATATGACTTATTTGTTGAGTTTATTAGCTTTGATCAAATTTATTAAAGTAAGCCCATCATAAAATCTGTGCATTCTTCTCAAAAATATTTGACCTTATTTTTTTTGCAGAAAATTGAGGAAAAAGTGCAAGAATATTCGGCAAATATATTGATGACTAGCTCTCTGCTGGATAGCATTATACCCGCCTTTGCCAGTTTATTTCTGGGACCCTGGTCGGATAAATTTGGTCGACGTCCCATACTGTTGACCACATTCACGGGCTATCTGACGGGCTCCATCATACTGATTGTGATCACTCAAATAACGCAGAGCACTAACATAAGTCCTTGGTGGTTTTTGCTCTCCTCAGTGCCTTCGGTTTTGAGTGGAGGCACTTGCGCCTTGATCACTGGCATCTATTGCTACATCTCGGATGTGGCCAAAGAACGTAAGCGGGCTTTGAGGTAGGTGTTTCTATATCTAGCTTAACTTTTGATTTAATTAATCAAATTATTTACTTTTCAGAATGGTTTTGAATGAGGCCTCCCTGTGTGCCGGCATGATGGTGGGCAATGTGTGCAGTGGTTATATCTATGCAGCAACGAATGCGGTTATACTATTCATTATAGCGGGATCTCTAATGGCATTGTCGCTGTTGTATGTGTTTGCTTTTGTGCCCGAGAGCCTTAAGCCGGAGGATATGCACACAGGAGTGAGTTCTTAAATTGTTGATTTTTTAAATTTAAATTTATGCTGGTTTATTTTCTATTTAGTCACGCATACGCGAGTTCTTCCGTTTCGATTTGGTCAAAGATTTGATACGCACTTGCTTTCAAAGTCGCCCCAATTATGATCGAGCTATTATTTGGCTAACTATGATTGCTCTGACTATTGCCATCTTTGATATGGGTAAGTATGAAATATATTAGGGTGGAGCAATAAGTACCACAGACGTCGTTTTTAAGATATGTTAGCTTTTCGATCCTGTGCAGTCAGAAATTTCAGACTGATTTGTCGGATGGTTTTTTTTTTGTGAAAATATATAACAGACTAAAGGAAACATGAGGCTATATCTATTATCTAACTAACGCCCAATAAGATCGGATAAAAAGCACGGAAGTTTTGGAAGAAAAGCGATGAAGCGAGGAAATCTTTAAAAAATTCAACGATATAAAACTTGCCGATAGTCTAACTAAATTGAGCGATGCATTCAAACCAGTCCTTAACCAAACTCGAAACTGTGGCGTTTCTAAAATTCTCAACCGAACCGAAAACCGCATAAGAAAAAAGATTGATTTATTTTATGGATGTTTTTAATGTTCTAAAGCGAAAGCCAATTGCTTATCAGGAGCAGGTCTTCAAACCTCGATCCCGTAAGAAATCTGTGGGTTCGGTTCGTGAACCGGTTCCTAATTCCTCTGAACCCCAGGTTTTGGTTCGTGCCTCGGTTCGCTTAAACAAAAAAGAATCTCTTGTTTTTCGATTTTCGAAGAATGGATCCTACTTGATATTCTAATAAGCCTGTATTGAGTTTAAAGTAAGCGGAAGAACGGTATCGAGGGCGAGTTTGATTTTTTTTTTTACATGAAATAAGAAACTAAAATTATTTCCGTGTGTTGTTGAAATAAGCCTGTTTCGAGTTAAAATCAAGAGCATCCAAGCTGAAGACCGGATCAAAAGAAGAATTTCGGATTTGGAAAATCAGTAAATCATTTATTTCTTGTTTTGAGAAAATCAGGGATCAATCGTCTACATCTGACACCGATTGGGATTGATTTTAGTTCGGATATCTCGTATTTTTTTCTTCTGTGTAGGCATTATATCTACTTGGACTTGTTTAGAAGACCTTTCCAAAATTTTAAAATATTTTCAATGTAGGTTCTCTTGCTCCATTTTCGAAGAAATCTATAATCATTGGTGGATTTTATATTTGATATTTGTTCATTGACTTTCCTATTGCATTCAGACGAAAAGTCATTTTAAGTTTAGTGTTTAATAATTTCATTCGGAATTTCTTACGTTCGAAAAATTTAGTTCGTCACATTACTTCATATAAATATCAAAAATCAAATAGAGCTTTTCAAAAGTGTTTCTATCAGGGACCGTAATAGTTATAAGTTTAATCAAACAAGTCATTATTTACCAGTTATATTTTGCGTTTTATAATAAAACTCGGGAAATGACAATTATTCTTTAATTTTTAACATAAAACTCGGGAAATACCAATTATTTTGTGATTTTTATTTTATTACTCCGCTCATAACAATTTTTTTTTATTTTTATGAATTTACTTCTCAGGATAACTGTTATAGATGTCTTATATTAATAAAAGGATTTAAAAAAAACTTATTCAGAGACTTTTACTTTTTAAAGCATTACATAAAAGTCATTTGCATATATCACATTGAAAGAGCCATTGAAGACCAAAATGTAAACATATTCTTGATCAGCTTGACAAGGGTAATCGATAAAGCCCAATTTTTTGTAAGTTTAGAGTACGGTTTCTGTGGAATTTTGTAGCTGAATATGTGATCGAGAATATGTTTATCTTTTCGTCCTCAATGGTTCCTTCAATGCGATATATAAAAATGACTTTTATATTATGACGTAAAAAACAAATGTCTTTGAATAATTTTTATTGATGGATTTTATTTTAATTAAAGTCATTTGAAAAAAAATGTAGAAAAATCAAAAGTAATAAAATAAAAATCATAAACTAATTTGATATTTCTGAAGTTTTAAAATAAAAATCTATTAATAATTCTTAATTCAAAACTATTATATAAAAATTTATATATTTTTTTATATTATTAATTTATATATGTTTATTTATATTTTACCTGTTACCAGTACTGTTATATCCGGTCCCTGGTTTCTATTCATTTGAATAATGATTTTTATATAATTTGAAAAGAATCCTTTTTCGAGAAACCGAACCTTTTTTTTTATTTATTAAGTGGTTCGGGTTCAGATACGAGGGGTCAAAAATGTAAAAGAATCGTTTTATGGTTCAATTCGGGCAAATCAAAAACCGGAACCGGTCAAGTTTATATATGATTAATTTGTTTTCTTTACAACTCGAGGGTTTTATTTCTTAACCGTTTACTTATTGATCCACCCTTGTTAAGTTAATTCTATATATCAGCATTTCATAAGTATTTAGCTTTCAGAGCTTTTAAAAAGTGTTTCTATTCATATGAATGATGATTTTTATTGTGAACCGAACATTTTTTTATTGAAGTGGTTCGGTTTGGGTTCAGATTTGTGGGTCAAAGAATTGGTTTATGTAGAAAAATCGGGGTTCAGTTCGGGCAAATCAAAAAACCGGAACCGGTTCTCAGGGGTAAAGTTTATTATGATTAATTTATTTTGCTTTATAGTTCGAGGGTTTTATTTCTTACCCTTGACTTTTTGATCCACCCTTGTAAAGTTATTTCTAAATATTACTCTTCCTTTCATTTCCATTAGAGGGTGAAAGCACGGTCAACTACATGTTTATGCGCGAACAATTCAACTGGACCATCAAGGATTTCAGTTTGTTTAATGCCGCTCGCATTGTTATACAAATTGTGGGCAGCATTTTGGGCATGATAGTGTTGCGTCGCTTTCTTAAGCTATCAATTATAACCATGGCCATGTTGTCTTTGGCCTGTTGCGTTTTGGAGAGTACCGTTAGAGCCACAGCCCAGTATTGGCAGGAAATGTATGTGGGCATGACTTTGGGCATGATGCGTGGTGTTATGGGGCCCATGTGTCGGGCCATATTATCTCATGTGGCGCCCAGTTCGGAAGTGGGTAAGTTACAGCAATGCCAGAAATAAGGATTAGAATGATCTACGTTTCGTCACTAGGAAAAATATTCGCCTTAACCACTTCTATGGAATCTCTCTCGCCTTTGGGGGCGGCCCCATTGTTTACCACCGTTTACAAGGCCACTGTTGAGGTGTATCCCGGAGCCTTCAATTTCATTAGCGCTGGATTATACTTTTTGTGCTATATCCTCATAGCGTAAGTAATATTAAACATTTTAAGGAATAATCGACTGATTTCTCTTTCTCGTATTTCAGCGTGATTTTTGGCATACAGAAGTCCATGGGTAGCAGCACTGTCTATAAGGCCATAGGCAGTTAACCATAGCTTAAAAAAAAATATTAGACCAAATTCCATTTGTACGTGTGTGTGAGTATGTGTGTACTCAGTGTGAGTGTGAATGTGAAAAAGTCTGGAACAGCCTTTGAAAACTATTTCTGCTGCTGATATAAAAAATCAGTTTTATCGGCGAGTGCAAGTATTATATATATATATTTATATCGTTTTATCTGATCAGAGACCAAAATAAAATGTAAATATTTCACAATGGAAAATTTGACGGTGACTTAAATTTGCGATTTTCAGATGGAAACTCTCCTTAGAAAAAAGGGCTACAAACCTTACACAATTCGAAGAAGGTTCACGCTAAGGCTTGAAATTGAGTAGGTTGTGGAACAAAGGTTCCGGTTCTTACTTTTAATTTTAATATTTAATTAAGATAAAATATAAAAAATTATTTTCCAAAGACTCCAGAGGCTGTAAGAGTAAGTACACTTTGTAGCAGTTTTTAAAGCAGACTAAAAACAATCGTTAAGGCCTCATTCCAGATGACATAAAAATTTATCTTTCCAAACGCAGCTTTCAGAGCTTTTCAAAAGTGTTTCTATTCATATGAAGCATTGTGCCGAAATACGTTTTTATGTCATCTGGAAGGAGGCCTTTAAAGGAAAATATTTATGTCACATAATTAAGAACTGTTGGTACAACCTTAAATCGTCGTGATTTTGGGGTATTCCGCAAAACCTCAAATCGTTCAAGGAATATTCTTCTGATTAAGTTGTTCAATCACTTTTTAAGTCCTTGCTTCCATTATCTATGTCATTTTATTTAAATTATTAGATTTAATCACCAAATTTTAGTATTAAAAGCCGATATGAAAACCGCAGGGAAGTTTGGAACTGGTTCGGTTAAGTGGTTCACGGAATTTAGACTTTTTTGAATTTCCTAACATAAAATACTTCTAAAAAGCGAAATTTCAAACTTAAGCAGGTTCGGTCCGTAAGATCCTATTGTAGTTTGATGCCGGATATTTGAAAAAAAATATATCGATATTTTTTTAAATTAAAAAAAATATATGGTATGCCGGATATTTGAAAAATGAATATATCGATATTTTTTAAATTAAAAAAAATGATAATTTACATTTAAAAGATCTTTTTTTTTTAAGAAAAAAAGATTATTTATGGTCGTTTTCAGAAGTCTTGAATGCAGACAATGTTGATTACTTTTTATGATTCGAAGGATATTGTTCCGAACGGTCAAACTGTTACTGGAGAATATTGTTTAGGCGCTTTACATTGTTTGTGGAGAAGAATTGGTGGTGTTAGATCTGAATATTCAGCAGAAAGACCGTTGATTTTATTGCACGATAATGCACCACCTCAGAAGAAAAAATAGATTTCTCTCATTGACCAGCATCCGTATTCACCTGATTTATCTCCCTGCGACTATTTTCTATTCCCAAAACTCAAATCCAAGATGAAAAGAGCATTTTGTGATGATATTCCAGCAATTCAAGCAGCCGTAACCGAGGTACTGAAAAATATTCCTATAAATCAGGGACCGTAAATAACGATAATTTTTTATTTTTTTTTGTGGTGTAATCACTCTATGAGGATGAGAAATACACCAATCCAATCCCAGATGGCTTATCTGTCCATTTGCACCATGATTTACAAATTTTTAACTTTTTTTGATAACTCTCAAATTATTTAATAACTTAAGAAATAACTATTATTTTTTGAGCATATACATAAAAAATATAAAATAAGATTATTTATGTATTTTAAAATAGAACTCAAGATATACCGATTATTTAAGGATCAAAAAAATAAAAATCATGAATAGAAGTTTTTTAAGTATTTTTAAATATAGCACATAAAATAACTATTTTTTTTTGAAAATAAATCAAAATAAAATATAAATCAGATACACGATATATCAGATATATTTAATGATTTGTAAATTAAGTTAACAAAAACACGATTATTTTTTGATTAAAAAAAAAATAAAAAGTTATAAAATGATTTTAAAATAAATCTGAAAAAATAATGATTATTTCTTGATTAAATAAATAAAAATCTAAAATAAATGATTTTTATTTGTTCACTCAAAATAAAAATCATTTTCAAATAATGGTGATTTGAACACCGATATATCAATGTATCACGATACATCGATTGCAATCACTTAATATCGATATATTTACCGGCATTTACCAAGCTAGTGCAATCTCTAACAAAAACAACAAAAAAAAAACAATGGAATTGTCAGTGTAAATTTTGCCAGAAGATTGTACAAATGCAGATGTGTTTAATTAATTAATTAATCTTCAGTCCAGCTAAACAACAAAAAACCAGTTAAATGCAAAGAGAAAGAAGTGGAGCTTGGCAGCACAAGCTAACAACAAGAATGCAAAAGCAAGGGAAAGACGCCAAGAAACCAAGAAGATGACGTCACAACGATCGCACAAGTGTACTAACAGCTGATGTCGGACAATGTAAATTGTTCATACTATTAAAGGGGAGCGGGACAGAGAGAGAAAACAAGACTGGAGCCTACAAATACAATAGAAAGAGAGAGAGAGAGGAGCCAAATACAACTCAACGCGTAGAAAGCCACAAAGAAAACATTGCAATGCAAATATATAAAACACTAAAAAACTAAAATGATAAAAATTGGAGATAAACTATAATTATAAATAAATAATAACGATCAAACGCAACTTGGCCCCGCCTACAATCAACATACGCGGAGTTGATCTTTGAGCGCAGTCATCATTCAATGTAATGCTGGAACTCTGGACTCGAACCAAGACATCCGTCCGTCTGGCCTAAGTTTGTCCCAGGTGGCTTGGTTAGCCCAAATTTGTAATCAATTGTGATAAGCAAAGCCCATTAGGCAGCAATTTTCTTTGTTTATGTCGCGTACGTCCAACGGCCATAACTTTTAGTGTATCGCCGCAGTTCGACGCGCTACAAACGACCATTCCCTCCCATCGCATAGAAAAATATTGAAAAATAATACTCCGCCCAGATGTTGCCCACCCACACCCTCTCCGACGACGACGAGCCTTTGCTGTGCGAGCAAACAGATATTGTTAACCCTCAGCCTACAATCCGTAGTCGCTTACGGCAGTATGTCTTGGAACCTGCCATATTTCTGGTTCTATTTGCCAGATACTTAAATGGTATGTACTTAGTTACTAACAACTCTTCGTTATAACTTTCCTTTTCCATTTTTCAGGTGCGGCTTTTCAGAACCAAATTCTTTATCAAACCTGCTTAACTACCTTGGAATACAATGCCACAGAATGCGAACCATTTCTGGGCGTCCAACCAGCCACGGATGAGAGCAAAGTTAGTTCAATAATTTCATTCAAATTTAAAGCACACCTCCTCCCCCCTTTGGCTTATCAGTACCGAAAAAAAAACACAACTTTGATGAGTAATTCACCTTATCAGAAAATTGTTTGGACATGCTTTTACATATGCATATATCTACAGCGTGATTCATACTAATTTATGGTTTTGTTGTGATTGCAGAGGATTGAAACCAAAGTACAGGAGTATGCCGCCAACATTATGATGACTAGCTCCCTGCTGGAGAGCTTTATACCCGCCCTATTGAGTCTGTTTCTGGGTCCCTGGTCGGATAAATTTGGTAGACGTCCCGTTCTATTGAGCGTATTTACAGGTGAGCATATATATGTATGCAATTAGTAACTACCTTAAAACAAAAAGCATCGAGTGATATTTGCAAACTAATGTCAATGATAACACAAAAGTCAACAAAGGAACATTATCTGGGTATTAAATTGATAACCAAACTTAATTAGCTGGCAAAGACAAAGCAACAACATATGTATACACTCGCATAAGATGTTGATTTTAGCAAATAAGTTGAAGTAGAAAATTAAGAATGCGTTTTTAAATTGATATTGGAATTAAAAACAAGTGCAAAATTTTTTAATTTGTGGTGCAAAATAGTTTCCTTCAAGATTGATGCATTTAGTCCAACGATTGTTAAACTTTTTAAAACAAGTAAGAAAAAGTCGGTCAGGTCTGATTGTAATTTGCTCTGTACTAGGCGAAGTATGTATATAACTGATAACTTTTAAGTGTGGGGCCACATAAACAGTGTCAGTGCTGCCCATTACGGTTCCAGTCGATGCTGTCCAGCCTAATAATTCGATTTGCTTATAAACCTCTAGCTCTTACCATCTCGGAAATCTCCTCGTCGATCCGAACATCATGTTTGTTTATGCACATTTTTTATAATTAACCCAAGTTGAACAAATGAAGTCCATATTTGATTTTAAAATAAATTGTTGTTCTTTTTGCGGGGCTTCCAATAACTCATTTCTGGTTTCGAATCGGCCAACCTAGATAAATGAAGGTAGCCTTGACGTATTTTTTGAAACTCGCTCTTAAAAAAAAACACACCAGCTTTTTGGCAAGCTCAGCTGAAAAGTATATTTTCCAGACCAAAAAATAATAAAAGTCTAAGGAAGCCTTGAGAGGGTCTTCTACCTTTGAAAATAAATTTTTTCCATATTTTTGTTTTACATTATTATTAAGCTTGGATATTCCACTTTCATCCCCTTTTCACCATTTTCATAAATTCGAAATAGTTTAGCAGCCTTTTTAGTGGAGCAATGATCTTGGTAAAGTTATTATAATTTTCTAATTTCTTTCTAAAATTTTCTAATGATAATTAAATTATGTAAAAATATAGAAGGTCCTCCTGAAAAATGCGTTCGGCGGTAATCACGATATCTCTGGGTTTTATTAACCGAATTTTAAAAAATTCAGCTTCTTTTAGTGGATAGATGAATTTTGGGATTGATCGAAGGATTTGTCAAAATTCAATGTTTCATTAAATAGCGACAAAGTAAAACAAAAATTTTAATTTTCGAACAATTTTTTTTAGAAAAATTGTTTAAACAAAATAAAAATGATTACCGAACATTTTATTCCTTCTATCAATCCCTGAGGAATATATCGGAGCAGGTTGTGTGAAATTTTCAGATCGTTCGGTTGAGCTGTTTTTGAGTTCTGATAATGACCAACTTGGAAATCGCCGTTTTGAGAAAGAAAGAAGAAGTTTACGAAGGGTTAAAATTTGATTTTCCAACTTAAATGGTCTCGTCTATTTCAGGGCCATAAGATGTACACTCTGAAGCTCCAGCATCTTATAAATACATTGAGTTGATGTTGTCGAAGATCCATTCATCCTTCGCGCGTGCTCTCATGCGCTCTTGAGTCGGAGATCATGATAGTCCCATTTCGTTTTTGTACCTTTATTAAACATCTTAGCGACTTATAGCTATTGCACCAACTTAAGAGCCTCACAACATAATTTTCGAAGTAATATTTCATATCAACTGTTTATAACTTCCATGCCCCGTGTCCCTTGAGGAAATATGGACCCAAAGAAGTAGAAGAATTGTTGTCTTGTGTAAAACCACATAAACATCTTTACAATAATTTTTCCTCGTCATAAATTGGTTATACCGCTTTAGAAAATCCAGTTGGTAAAGTCAGATAGTCATGTGTGTAAGAAGATGGCGTGACTGTACCTCTAATAAGTCCTTATAAATGTGGGTATATCTTAGAAAATATTTATATGATCAATTTGTTATTTACAGAGAATATACTCAAATACATGAACATTCCGAAAAACCAAAATTTCGATTTTTTTGAAATTTCAAATCCTTTAAAAGGCCATTGAAAATTTCATTTTTTGTAATTATACCTAGGTACTGGAAATTACCGTTACCTACGCATATACAAGCATGTTCCGGTTTTCACTTTCGACAAAATTTGTCGATTTCGTATGTGGTACATGCGTTGCTGTGTCAAATTGTTTGATTGATTCGGGTTAAAATAATAATTTAAAATTTAGGTTTTGATACCGATTAGTTTGATAGTTTATTAGAAAAGTGATCATGTACCGCATTCGAATTCACTTTAGTGAAAACCGGAACAGGCCTGATTTTTTAAAATTGGTACCCTTCAAATCACTGGGTATTAATTTTTATTTGATTCCAATGCTTTTACTTGGAGCATTCTTTGGTATTTTTCAATGTCGACTGCCGATCATGAAATTAGACGCAAGAATTTTCTTTGGAAAATTTAATTTTTTAAATCAAAATACCAATAAAAATTAAAAAACCTTTGTATTAAAGAAAAAGGAATTTTTTGACCAAAAATCTAATGTGATTTAATGGAAAAATAAATACAGGCTTCCTCATGAAGGGCAGTAGGCAACCGAAACGTGTAGGAGGAAAATTGAAAATAAAATGGATGGCCAACCTAACCCTAACAAATACACAGAATAAAATAAATCTTATGACCATATAACACCATTTTCCAAACGCATCCTAAATCTGTGCTTTAAAAGTTTATAACAACATTCCTTTTTAAACATTTAAGTTTTGCAGACACAAAAAGAACACAAAATTGTATATGTTCTAGAATAAGATTATCACGCTCCGAAAATCAATTCTTTGTCGCCCCCTAAAGTCTGCTAAATAATAAGAGCAGTTTTCAGCTGATTAGTGATCAAGTGTGTCTGCTGAACGCGCCCATTGATTCTTATTTTGTACGGCTTACTTTACATAGTGAAATTTTAAATTTAAATAACTTTTCCCTTACAGGCTACCTCACCAGCTCTCTGATATTGATCATTATTACACTTATCTCCGGTGCCACCAATATCAGTCCTTGGTGGTTTCTACTCTATTCGCTGCCTTCAATATTGAGTGGAGGTACTTGCACTTTGATTACCATCATTTACTGCTATGTGTCCGATGTGGCGCCTCAAAATAAAAGACCCATTAGGTAAGAGATTTTTAAATTTTACAAGTTAAGTTATTTAATTCAATCTCTTTCATTTCAGAATGGTGTTAGTTGAGGTCACTTTAGGCATGGGACTTTTGGCAGGTACCATGTCCAATGGTTATATCTATGCGGCCACAAATGCGTTGACTATTTTCTCTATATCTGGCGGTATAATGATCTTTTCGTTGATTTATACCTTAATTTTATTGCCCGAAAGCCTGAAACCGGAGAATATACACACGGGCGTAAGTTGAACAAGATGGAAATAAAATTTAGTTATAAATCTTTTTTTTCGGTAGTCCCGCCTGCGTGAGTTCTTTCGCTTAGATCTGGTCAGGGAGCTGCTTAGAACCTGCTTTCAAAGACGCGATAGTCGCACTCGCTATATTATCTGGTTTACTATAACGGCGTTGACCCTATCTATTTTTGGTTTAGGTAAGTCACACTCTAACATAAAATGAATAGCTGCTAACTCTTTTGATAACTTTATTTTCTGCAGAGGGTGAGGGCACTGTGGACTATATGTTTTTGCGCAAAAAATTCGGCTGGTCAGTCCAAGATTATAGTTTTTACAATGGCTTTCGCATAGTCATTCAAGTACTGGGCGGCATATTGAGTGTAGCGATATTGCGTCGCCTATTAAAAGCCTCCGTCCTTACCATAGCCCTGTTGGCTTTGGCTTCCTGTGTGCTGGAGAGCACAATGCGTGCCACGGCTGTGTATACACAGGAGATGTATATGTCTGTGTTTTTGGGTCTAATGCGCTACTGCCTGCTACCCATGTGTAAGGCCATCATATCCCAAGTGACACCCACCTCAGAGTTTGGTAAGTAAGATGACAAGAAGTAAGAATAGTGTTAGGCTGGGTTCTCACTGTTCGAAGCATGAGACATGACAGTCTAGTAGGCCCTTATGTTGTATTGTTTTCATTGTCATTTGACCTTCAAAACAATACCACATGTAGGCTAATGCTGAGTTCACATTGTTCGACGCATGAGACATAATAACCTAGCGAACCTTCATTTTGTTTTGTTTTGAATGTCAAATGACAAGCTATTCACAATGAAAACAAGACAATATATAGGCCTACTAGATTGTCATGTCTAATGCGTCAAACAGTGTGAACCTAGTCTGAGGTTGAACTACTCTTTTATGCAGGGAATAATACCGGAACCGTTAACCGAAATAAACCGTTTCAAGCCACGTACCGGTATCAAAACCGGAACCGATATTACATTTCTTTTGAGAACCAAAAACCGATAACCGTTATAAAAAAAAACCAAAAAAACGGTAACCATAGCGAAACGATTATACCGGTACTGTTTCGGTTTTAAGTTGAAATATGCAACTGGTAAAATAACAATAATTACACTGAGAAGAAGTCTTACATTTCAGAAATTCACCCTTAGAAAATAAACAAGAATCAAATTCTCTTTTTAAGATATATATGATATAGAAACAAATTTCTAAAAAGTGCCAAAACTTTTATTTGCGAAATTAAAGCCCTCTTATTAAATGTAAAGGATTTTTAAGTCTTAGAAAAATGCTTGCTTAAAAATATTAATTTTAGAAATGAAATTTCTGTATTTTATTCAAATTTCTCTGATTTGATTATTGTATCAGCCTTTTATGAGCTATTTTGGACCGTAGTTTTATAGTATGGGTTCAAATCTTTCCAAATCACTAATGATCTCTATTTTTGACGGAGATACGGCAGATTTAAGGGCGACATAAGAATAGAGACTTCCTTAATTCTAGGTTGTAGGGATTCCACTGAAAGCCTGGACAGAATACGTTTAACGAAATTGTTCGTCCAATAATACAAAAGGCTACAAATCGGTATATTTAAAAAAAAACGTTTTTTATGAGGAATATTCTTAGAACCTATTTTTAGTTCTATTACATCCCCCAATTTTTTGTATATCTTGAAATAATTAAAATTTTATTATTTTATAAAAATTGCACTAGTACCGGCACGTACCGGTATACCGAAATAAAAAATCTGAGTACCGTATCGGAACCGAAAACCGAAATAAACTGAAAACAGAAATAGAACCTTCAACCGAAATTCTCATTTCGGTACCTACCGGAACCGGTACCGGAACAGGAATTTGTTTCGGGATTAATCCCTGCTTTTATGTGAGTAAAAATTGAGTACTTTTTTCAGTTGTTCACTTTTTGTGCACTTAGTCCTGTTCTTGTTTTTGAATTTGATGGATTGGAATTGGAAAAAGATCTAAAATTGAATAACAAAATCATTTTTTGGAAGCAGGATCATTTTACAATTTCGATTCCGCAAGATTTAATCGAAGTCAGAAACGGGAACATGCTTGACAGTGTTGCTCGGTGGTTCAGTTATGCTTTTTTTGGTCAGTTACTCACTTCTTTTTTTTGTTCAGTTGCTCACTCACGGGTTCTTTTAAATTCAATTGTCCAATTGATGAGTTTACTCAGTCTTTTATGTCATTATAATAATGCAGACTCAAAAATTATTCAAATATTTTTTGAATCTGCATTATTATAATCCCATAATTTAAATAGAACGAGCAAGTTTAAGTCAGAAAATTAAGAAAGTATTCCTTCACCAATTATAAAAAATTTCGTCAATTTAAGTATGTAGCTTTAGCGGAGAAGGAAGGGTTCCTAAATATCTCAATAAATCTCCAAAGTTCTGGGTATATTATTTTAAAAACTTTGAGAAATTTTTTTGTCTAACAAAAAAGAGCTAGTTGCCCTTTCATAATCGTTTAAAGAACCTTCCGGTGATATCTTCAGTAGTTTTTTTTGTTGCTGAATACTACAGATTTCCCAATCGACTATAAGCAGTTGGGAACTGCAAAGTTATAAAAGCAATAAATTCAAATATAAAATTTTTTGGAACTAATCCTGAATTCCGAAAAAGGCAGTGTTTGAAAAGTGAGGGAGCAACTGATCATCCCATTTTTGTTCACTAACTTATATACCATTTTTTTTTAGGTAAAATATTTGCTTTGGCCACCTCTTTGCAATCGCTGTCCCCGGTGGCCGCTACGCCTCTATACACGACCGTGTATCAAGCGACGGTAGAAGTATATCCCGGTGCATTTAATTTCATCAGCGTGGGTCTCTACTTTTTTAGCTATACTCTAATGGCGTAAGTAGTCCTCCCTATCTTGATCTAGAAGTCTTTTTTGATAAATCACATATATTTCAGATCACAATGGGCCAGCGCTAGATTCAACATACCCATAGAAACATAAGGTCTCTATACATCCAATTTTTGATGGTAGTATTATTTTTTATGATTCCAAACGATCAATTTGTACATATTTTACTTATACTATAATAAATATACAATTTATATTGCTATTTATTTTTACTTATTTATGTAGTTATTTCTTTGGGCGAAACAAATCTGTTAGCTTCACATTTAGTGTCTCAACTGAGTTTGTTGCTTTCGGTAGCTCCCGCTTGATTTGATTTATTTGCGCATTATGTCAAGCAATGACGAGGCGAATTTGGTACAACGAACTGAAGTTGAGAGAGGCCTACATAACCGTTTGATATTGGAGCCCGTGGTGTTTCTGGCCCTATTCGCTATATGCTTAATGGGTAAAAGATGCTTACTATATATTATATATATGCTTAATTGACATGGAATTGATCTGTGTATTAGATGCAGTATATCAAAATCAAATTCTTTATCAAACCTGTCTCACTGTCATATCGTATAATGCCTCTGAGTGTAAACCATTTCTGGGACTCGATCGCAGCTCGGAGAGTTCGAAGGTAGGTAACCAACTTGAGATTACTAAGCGAATCAAATTAAATATGTGTAATTTTCCACAATTAAAAAGACAAAGCGCAAGGCTACTTAGTATTTTAGAGCTACTATTATTATTTAAATTCTGGAGATAACGACTAGCACATTGTATTATTCATAGTGCAGCGGCAACTAGAGATGGGGGCGTGTTTAACTCGTTTAACAATTTAAATGAACTAATTTAATAAAATAGTAAACAAAATGAAGATAAGAAATCGGGCTCGAGGAAACTAAATAGGCAGATAAAGTTAATTGAGAAATTTTGTATCATCACAAAGAAAATGATAAATAAAAATGCCGTCGAGACGGCATTTCATATGCATTTATTTAAAGGTCACGTGTGGAAGTCCCGGGCCAGTTGAATAAGTTAACAATGCAATTAAAATTTCTCGAGAAAAGCAGAAATCACAAAATTTGCTCATTACATTTTTCTATTTATAAAAAACATTTCTTGAATTTCTTGTCATGCGGCCCAAGGGAGTTTAGTATTTATTTTTTTTTATCGAATTCACAATTCTGATTTTCAATAATGAACTTATTTGCCTTAACAATTAGGCTGCTTTCACATTGTTCGACGCATGAGACATGATAATCTACAGGATGCATCTTTTATTTTTACCCGATGTTTTTTTAAATAACTTGACAACCCGGTGACAGATCGTTATGTTTTGGAAACGTCAGTTCAGTACAATTTTAACCATGAACCACTTTACACCGCAACAACGTGCGGAAATTGTGAAAATTAATTTTCAAAAAAACTCTGTTACGCTGATTTAACGCGACTCAGCGCGTTCAGAGCGAAGTATCGTGGCCAGAATGCGCCTACTTCGAAGACTATTCGTGCTTTCTACTAGACGGAATAAACCGCGTACCAGATGGAGTTTGGAGGCAATAGCTGCCGTAAGTGCCGACGTCGCGGCACGTCAACAAGTTTCGGTCCGACTCAGCAGTTTGGCATGTCTCCCATGGCCATGTGGCGGTTGTTAAGGGTCGATGCATGAAATGGACGACTATTGGATCCAACAAGATGGCGCAACATGCCATACAGCCCTTCTAACCATGGATTTACTGCGTGGAATGTTCCCGAATCGATTGATATCGAAATATGGTGATTTTGACTGGCCGGTTCGTTCGCCAAAATTTGACCGCACCTGACGTTTTTCTGTGGGGATTCCTGAAGGAAAAGGTTTATGCTGATAAACCAGCCACGCTCCAACAACTTAAGGCCAACATACGCTGCCATTCAACCCGAAACACTAAAAAAAGTGATGGAAAATGCCGAAGAACGGGCCGACTTGTGTGTGGCATCTGGAAATGGTCACTTGGACGATGTCATCTTGTAAAAGTGACCAAAAAGTAGTAAAGGACCCAATTTCAATAAAAAACATTTACTTAAAAAAATTCATTGGTTTTAAAATTATTTAAAAAAAAATTCTGATACCACTATATCATGTTGTATAGTTTTGAATGCCAAATGACAAAGTATTTACAATGAAATCAAGACAAAATAAGGGCCTACTAGATAGCCATGTCTCATGCGTCGAACAGTGTGAACTCAGCCTAATATAACATCATTTTTGTTGTCAGCTTGCTACTAAGGCTAAGTTTACATTGTTTAACGCATAAGATTTGATAAATCTATGAAGCTTTCATGTTGTATTGTTTTGAATGTCAAATGACAAGCTATTCACAATGAAAACAAGACAACATAAGGGTCGTGCCTCATGAGTCGAACAGTGTGAATCCAGCCTAACTCAAGGCACTGTTATAAGATATAGGCAAAAGCTATAAGTAACTTTTCCCTTATAAGTCGGGCAGGGCCGACTGAAGCGATCGTTTTCTGTATAGTCGCAATCTCTGGGGTGCCGTCTTATCTGAGTTGTTTCATTTTAATTACGATATTCGAATTCCATTTCTAACTTTGCAGCAGATTGAGTTGAGGGTGCAGGAGTATGCGGCAAACATTATGATGACTAGTTCTCTGCTACAGAGCTTTATACCCGCCATACTGGGTCTATTTCTGGGACCCTGGTCGGATAAATTTGGCAGACGTCCCGTTCTGTTAAGCATATTTACGGGTTTGTAGTTATCACTTTCGGTTGCTTTTATATACATATCAAATACTCTTTCTTTTTATAGGATATCTGATAAGCTCGTTGATCCTTAATGTTATCACGCAAATAACTCAATACACAAATATCAGTCCTTGGTGGTATCTGCTCTCTTCATTGCCTTCACTTGTCAGTGGAGGAACTTACTGTTTGATTACCATCATATTTTGCTATGTGGCCGATGTCTCTGGAGAAAGTAATAGAGCTTTTAGGTAAGTATTGTACACTTTGAGATCTTAGCTAATCCTATTCTACATTTTATTTAGAATGGTTTTGATGGAAGCCTCGCTAGTTGGTGGCATGATGGGTGGCAATGTGGCCAGTGCTTATATCTATGCAGCTACAAGTCCAGTCACCCTGTTTGGTATAGCTGGCTTTTTAATGGTCTTGTCGTTTATTTATGTACTCATTTTTGTGCCTGAAAGTTTAAATCCTGCGGTTATACAGACGAATGTAAGCTTAATATCAAACTGCATCTTTATACTGTTTACTAACATTTTTTTTAAGTCAGGTGTGGGTGAGTTTTTTCGCCTAGATTTGGTAGGGGATTTGGTAAGAACCTCCCTCCGCAGGCGAGATAACTATGATCGTGCGATTATGTGGCTAATTATATGGGCATTAACTATATATATCCTGGGTGCAGGTAAATTTAAACCTTATCTTTATCTTTTATATGAATTAAAACTTTGAATACTTTTTCAGAGGGCGAGAGCAATGTCAGCTATTTGTATATACGTCAGAAATTCGACTGGACACTCAAAGATGTGAGTCTGTTCAATGCCGCTCGCCTGATTATACAAATTTTGGGTAGCTTACTGGTACTGATGGTTTTACGACGTCTCAAATTTACCAACATAAGCCTGGCTTTGTTGGCTTGGGCCTGTAGTGTTTTGGAGAGTACTGTACGTGTGACGGCCCAGTATAGTGAGGAAATGTATATGGGCTTGCTGCTGGGAATAATGCGTGGTGTTTTGTCTCCCCTAAGTAAAGCAATTTTAACTCAGGTAACGCCCAGCACGGAAGTGGGTAAGTTAAAAAAGCTTTAAGTGAGGCAAAGTTATAGTTTTGTTTAATTTAGGCAAAATATTGGCTTTGACCAGCTCCATGCAAGCCATCTCTCCCATCATATCGGCTCCACTTTATACCGAGGTGTATGAGAAAACAGTTGAAGTTTATCCCAGTGCATTCTATTTGATTAGCGTGTGCTTAAACTTTTTGGGCTTTATTTTTATAAGGTAAGTGTATCACTTGATCAGTGTGTGAATTAAATAATAATGATCTCAATTATAGCGTTGTTTTTGCTCTTCAAAAATCGCACTTTTTTACTTCACCTTGATGCCATTACCTAACTCAATGTGCGATGTAAATGTTTGTTATTTTATTTACAGTTTTCACTAGCATGTTCAAGTATTATTTTGATCTTTATCCAAATTGTGTTTTGTGTAACGACACGTGTAGTTAATTGTAGTATAAGCTAGATAATATAAGCGTAATTTCTTATTTACTCAGTGCCTGTATTTGGTAAGACAAAAGCATCAGCGGGGTAACTACTTCATCAATATGAAGTTCATGATGTCAACATGCATGGTGAGTACTCCGACCAGTCGTGCTCTCTTGTCAGTTGACATAGCTTCAGTGTGCAGCTGGCACTTAGCTCGCTCTCACTTAAGTTTTCTCCCTCGCGCTCTTAGCAAAAACTCTCTGTTGACAACGGAGGTTTGAAAAAGAAAACAAGTTACTGTAATTGCTATTCTAAATTCGTTGTAATTATTTTACATTTATTATATTTAAGGGTTCATCACATATCAAGCTAATACAACTAATTAAGTGGGGATGCTTGGCTTAAGCTTCACTTCAGTACCTTGGCATAATATTGCTTATGCATATATTTAATACGTAAAACATAGCTAAAAAAAATAAAAATAAAATGAGTGAAAATTGGGATTATTTTTGCATACCAAAACTCTTACCCAATAAATACAAACGACAGCAAATACAGGAAAGAGCTGACAAAGTTAAACAAACCCGGATAAGTGGTTAACGAGCGTTTGTAGATTAATGTATATAGCGGAGCGGCAACTGAAAGGGTGTTAAATTCTAAATATATCACATTCAAATATATATATCTAATCTATAATAACTTACCAAAAGGTGCAAACGATTGCAAAACATTTTTAATAGAAAATATTTTACCTGAAAATGGGGAAACACCTGTAGCATCTGTTTAGGTTAAATGCTGCTCAAAAGCAAAACTCACCCAAATCCGAGGCGGGCACTATATTAGAGACTATAGTGCGACACATGGGACCTGAGATGGAACGAAATACACCCAAAGTGACGGATAGATACATGTGCCAGGGTAGAGTGGCAAAACCCTTGGCCAAATTGTTGAGTATTTCCGAGGTGAAGGCCAATAGGGCCAAAGTGACCACCGAAAGACGAAATACCTAGGCAATTGAAAAGGTTAATAACAACTTTTGGTTTGAGTTAATATTTTTTTACCTTTCTTAAAATAAGAAATCCTATGAGTGCTCCCACCATGGGCACTAGATGGCTCACCGTCTCATAGAAAGTATAATCCCTGACCGTCCAATGGAATTTCTCGCGCACAAACAAATACATCACCGTCATCACGCCATCTAAACGCAGTCAAAAATAATTAATAATTACACTAGTTTACAAAAAAAAAAATTTTTTTAACTTTAGAATGCTGATCTCAAAAATTAAATTAAAATTTTTTTTGAATGGATACGTTTTTGAGTTAGAACTTTTTAAATTTAACAGATTTACAGATCTTGGGAAATAAAATTTTTTTTCACGTTTTTGAAAAAAAAAAATTTCTTTCGTAATATTTTCGCTTCTAACTTTCAAACTACTAAACCGATTTGACAATGTTGTTCAACTAGATTATTAGAATTTGCATACCCTTTTGATTAATCCCTTGCTTGACTCCATCTAAAGTTTGTAACTCGAGATATGGCTTAAAAGGTATGGGTACCTACAGAAAAACTAGAAAAAAATTCTAACTCAAAACTCTAACTCTAACTAATTCTAACTCTAACTAATACAAAAATTTTTGAAATTCATTTTTGAGTTCAGCATTCCAAAATACATCATTAAGAAATATCGGCTTCAATGGGTCTTTTTCGCTGTAAGGCAGGGTTCGTAAAATAACACACATTTTTCTTTACACGCAAGATATTAACACAAAGTAAAATATACAAACTGTAAAAAATAAATTTTTTCAGACATGAAAATACAAAATTTTACATATGGTAAAAATGATTTTTTTCATGTAACTAACACGAGCATTTTTGACACGACTGTTCTGTACAGGTGTAAAGAAGGCAGTCCAAATTATTGACATGCCTGTAAATAACAATCGTGTCAAAAATACTCGTGTTATTTACATAAAAAAAATATTTTTTTCCATATGTAAAATTTTGTATTTTCATGTCTGAAAATAATTATTTTTTACATTAATGGTTTTTATCATGACATGAAAATAATTTTTGTGGATTTTACGAACCCTGCTTTAAACTAGGTAAACTAGTGTTATTGGACAAGCCATTTCAAGACTCACCAAAAACAAAGATGGACAGGAACATGGCCAAGGTGACCAGCCAAATAATTGCACGAGCATGATTTTCACGAGGCTTGAAGCAAGTGCTAATCATATCTTTAATATGAACCACACTGAACAATCCCGCCTTCTTGACGTCCGCTTGAGCCTTGCATTTGGCCTTCTCGGGCAGCTTTTCCACATACTTGGCCAGCATATCATCATTATCGAAGCTCATGGCCGGTGTGGCTGGTGTGGGCAATTCACGGGGTTGCTTAACTGACTCCACATTGTTAAGATTCGGTGGACAATCTATGGACACACAATCCAACTGTAGATCACAGGCACTTATGGGCAGCTCCTTTCCATTCTCGTTTAGCTCCTTCAATTTGGCATCATTCGCCTGACGTATGTGCAAACTTTCGGGCACAAAGAATATAACAAACAAAGTGGCAAAAGTCACTATGCATCCAGAAAGACCAATGGTGGCAGCTGCACCCGTGGCGGCATACACAAAGCTGGAGAGCAAAGAGCCACTGGTCAAGCCAATAAAGAACAAGGACTCCATGAAGATCATGCGATATGGCCGAGTCTTGCAATCCGTAATGTCCGATATAAAGCAAAAGGCGGCCACCGAGAATACACAATTGCCACCCAACACCGAGTGAGGCACTGCAGCGAGAATGTACCACCAGGGATTAATCACATAGTAGCTGGACAACTCACAAATGGCAGCCATTAATAGAAAGGAGGCTGAAAAACCTAAAGAACGGGTAAGTTAAGGTGGGTTGTAAGATAAGTTGGTTTAATCTTAGGTTTACCAATCATCGATACAATCAGCAGAGGCTTGCGTCCATAATGATCCGACCAGGAGCCTATGAATAAACCACAAAATGCTGGCACTATGCTTTCCAACAATGTGCGAGTGAGAAACAGATTGGCCACATAAGGCTGTAACTCCGTTTCAATAGCCTGTTTGGGTAAGGGAAATTAAGTCAGATTACATTTTTCCAACTGTTATGCTTATGAATTTTGTAAACCCTTGCAAAAATTGTTTATAAAAAAAACTAGTTCGCGTAGAAACAGACAGACGGACGGACGGATAGACGAAATTGAACTCAGCTCGTCGGCCTGATCAAGAATATATATAGTTTATGGGGTCGGAAATGAATATTTCTATGCGTTACAAACTTCTGGGCAAAATTAATATACACTTTGCAAGTGTATACCAAACTATAAATAAGTAATATTGATCTAAAATCAAATAATCGCCTGAACTGAATACGAACAGAGACAGTGTTTGTCACCCAATTGCCCCTGGGGACTGAACACAAGGCTGAGGCTTATGCCAGCGTTCAATGAAGTAGGTCAGAGCCGCAGTGCCAATCACTTGATACACGTCGCTTTTTGTCCTCGCTCTTGTTGATTAACACTGCTATGTATTTGCGAATCTGTACCTTCATTTAACGAATTTTCGATCTCCAAATAGACACCTTAATTCAGATTATAATTGGATCTGAATAGAATTAAAAGTTAGATAATTTAAGCGATTTCTGCGCATATTTATTCATAATAAACTTTACTTCTGAAACAAACGCTCAACACTTATGGGGGTGTTACAGCTAGCACAACTTTTGATAATGTAAATAGTTCTGTTTTTCCTACCATTCTAATATGTCACCTCTGTTAAGCAATCGTTTTGGTTTACAAAAATATGAAGCTGTGATATTATTGTTTCAAATTCGGTGCTTTTGCAACTTTCTGACAAACTGGAATTTGGACAGTTTTCCCCTGATGACACTAGGCAACATGGTGCAGTTTTTAAAATGAGTGGTGGTGATTCTATATGATTTTCTATATGATCTATTTACCAAAATGATCCATCAAGTTAGGATTTTTGGTAATTTGAGTATTAAGTGAGCAAAAGTTCCTTTTTTGAGCATTTTAAGGCATATTTTGTAGGCAACCTATACGTTTGTTTTTACTACTCTTTATATTATCGGAAAGATATTTTCTTTAGCTTTAAAATAAATTATCCCAAACAATTCTGCGATTTTTTTAAACAAAGATATGACATTTTGAATACAAGTATTCGATCTAAATACATTTTTTCTTGCCCACAAGTATACTATGGATTTCGTTAAGAACTTTTATTATAATTATATAGAGATTACTAGGTAATGTCCTTTTTTTGCTTAGCATACTTTTAGACAGCAAAACTAAATATGACATTATTACCTTGCTTATGTACACAAAATTACCATGATAAATCCCCTTCAAAGTATGCAATGTCCCTGAATAGGTATAATGAAGAATCATTTATCTTTTCTATTTCATAACCATAACCGGCTCGTTAAAATAGAATTTGTTTGCGTATAAACGTAGTAATAGTAAGTTCTTATACATTTATACAAAATGGTATATCTTCGTATAAAAAACTCCCAGCTGTTCAAAAGCATTCTGATTTAAAATCTCCGAAAAAGTGTTTCTATTCATATAAAGCATTGTGCCGAAAATAAAATTAATGTCATCTGAGATCAGGCCTTAAGTTAAAAACAAGAAAATTCAAAATAGACGTATTGGGTGCCCCCAAAACTTGCCATAAAATGGTCAAAATAAGCACTTATGTTGTGGAATCATAAGAATTCGAATAAGAATTCTTGCATTTTTCAAGGGATGTATGAGTAAATTTTTATGTATTATTTGACAGTTCATGGGAAAACGTGATAAAAGATATGTATGTATTTTTTATGTTTAAGCATTATTACAAATAACTCGTCAACCAATATTTATTTGTATTGTTTTTTAATGTTTAAGAGGATTTACGGAACTCAATCCGCTTGCAATTTTTTACAAGGTAAAAAACAACCAATATTGACTTGAATTTTGGTCAAGAACCTCCTAAATAATATCCACAACCCCTGATTAAGAATATTCAAACAATTTCCCAGGCCTATTCAGCTGTGCCCTTCTCCAGTACCATTTAGAATACAAGAAGGTCGTTGAATTCAAAGTTGGAACAAACGAAAAAAAGTTCTATCCTAAAAGTTTTTTTTTCTTGTATAATTAATATAATTAAAAACACAACAATTTGAGCTTTAAGATTTTAAAGGCGCGATGTTTCCCTTATATTACGTATAAAATTACTAAAACGACCCGAACACCTCATTACAATTTTTTCAACAAAATCTGTCCATCAATAAATTCAAACTTTTAAAATATTACTTCTAAAAAGAGAAAACCTGTGGAATTTCTTGTTGGAATATTGAGTCTAAATGTTAAATCAAATTAAACATTTTAATAAGGCAACACTGCGTATGAGTGATAAAAAAATGCACTTTACCATTTTTATACTAGGAAGATCTCTCAGTAATTCAAATTTGATTAAACTTGGAAAAAATATTATAAAATTTTATAAATAAATACCGATTTTAAGTACATCTCGTACTAAGATTTATTAAGATTTCATGTTTAAAATTCATATACTACGTTTATGCACAAAAAACATCATGATTTTTTAACCCTCAAGTATGAAAAACTTATTTTCTTTATAAATTATCTATTTTCATACATAATCCACATTGAACATTCACTCAGATTGTCGAACCAGTTAAAGCCATACAAAATATTTAGTGGTAAAGCTAATAAAGATATAAACATAGCATACCGGTAGGGGCAAAAATCATGATTTTTATTTGTGCATAGACGTAGAAATAGTAATGAATTCAAGTACTTTATTTTCAAAATCGATTAAAATTATTAAAAAATCTGCAATATGTACGATCCGCTGGAAAATAAGTTGAAGTAATATAAAATTACCAAACTTAATCAGGCATGTTCTCAATTTCACTTCCACACGACTTTTACAGAAAGTGGAATAAATTCCGTATCTTGCATACCCAAAAAAAAAAATTTGTTGCCTGTTGGTTGGTGGAATGAAATGTGATTCCCACGTTGTAAACTCGCACGGTTAATAAATGTACATAAATTAAAATTTCTTTAATTCGTTGATCAATTTAGAAACTTTTGATTAAATTAAATTTCCGTTCTGGCTTTTTGTTGATTAAAAAACAAAAAATAAAAGTTCGTTTTTCTTAATTCCAACTCTTCTATTTTTCAGCGTTTCGCTAATCGTTTTTGTTGATTTTATCATACAATTTATGCAAGGGTACACAACAATAGAATATATTTTATATCACTTGGTACCCACATTTATCGCAGCGCTAGCATTTTTCACATCCAACTGTTTGCAATCGCTTTCGTTATAATGGAAGATCACCGTGCAGGTCTGATAGATGACCTGGTTGCGCTGGATAGTGCCTGCGTAGAAACTTGTTGCACTTGAACCGTGAAAACCAGACATGTCTCGTCCACTTACCTGATAGTGTGTGCGAAAATAGCAGCATAAATACAACTGGTTCTATATAAAACATATGGAAAATTCGATGCCATTGCAGATTTTTAAGTCGCTCTAGTGTCAAGGCGGCTGGTGAGGCGACCTTCTCAACCATTTTTGTTTTGGCTTTTAAATTATTATTAACTGCAAAATTTTTTAAGCTGCGAGTTCAATGATTTTTCACTCTGTTTAATTGCACATTATCACACTTATCACGTAATTTTGGTGTATAGAAAACCCTTGGGATCAGTTGCTGCACGTCACAGTTCAATTGAAATTTGTTTAATATACGACGATCTGCTATTCATATTCACTGAAGCGCCACAGAACCGGCTACAGCGTCTACATGCGACAACGATGACAACAATTATTTACAATTAGAGTTTGATTTGCGAAATGAGCCGCTCTCAGTACAGCCGTGCGCTTATATACCCCCCAGAGGTACTCAATAGAAAAAAAAACAGTTGTTCATCAACGAAAAAAAAAAATTGGATAGTTTTGAGCTGGGCAATTCACATGAAATTAGAGGAAAGGTGTTCCGTTTGGATATCAGCGACACGACAACGACAACGTTAAAGATTTGTTTAATTTTGATTTCTCTGAGCTGCGAGCTTAAGTAAGTTTCTTGTAGTGGTACATCCCCCCCCTTCCGCAAACGCACGTGCATTTTGTCTAGAAACAAAACTTCTGAGTCTCGGCTTATTTGTGAATTGTTGTTGCTTTATCGAACATTTGTTTATTTGCTTAAGTTGTTTACATTATGTATTAAATACATATATATATATTGTTGCTCTGTTTATCGTGAAGTTCGCAAACGAAATGGCACTAACCAGAGCACACATACATATGCACATACACTATACGACTTGCAAACGGAACTGGATATTAAAGGAAAAAAGAAATCCAAACTAGCAAGTTTAAGCCGACTCGAGGTCATATAAGTAATGACCTTTTTTCATAAGTTATTTAAAACAATGCACACACAACATCACGAAGGAGGCTGTTCTATCCCCTATCTGCAGGTCAGCAACTGCCTGCTTATGTCAGGACCAACATAAGTTTATAAACTGATAAGAACAAGAAGCGCTATTCTAATACTGAATTATTGAGAGAGATTTTTTCACCACTGCTGACACAGTGACCAATATGTTGGAGTTCATAAGTGGACTCAAACGAGTTTTTATATCATGTATAAAATAGCGCCACCCACACAAACAAATTTTTCAAAGGCCACCTAACTATATTTTTTCAAGATTTAGAAACATTTGAATACATTTTCAGAAGAAGACATCTTTTAAAAATTAAAAGATGAAAAAATGCATAGTTTTATTAGCGTTTCCTTTTAAAGGAAATTTATAAAAAAAAATTGTGTAAATAAAGCAAAAATAATGGGGGTGTGTTCCACATTTCGACGGAAATAATGGACGCAATTTTTAAATTTTCATTAAATTTTTCGAATTGTTTCGATAATGACTCCAAACTCAAAAAATCTGTGTCGTGGAAGAACTATCATGAAGCCTTAAAAGTCCATTGAAGGAAAAAGTTACGCTAAGCGAAGCGTACATATATTTGTGATTTCACGAAACTGCGTTTCCTTGAATATTTTTGCGATCTAAGTGATATATCCTCTTCATAACAATAGCGGTACATAGCGTTTGGAGAGTACCTTTAAACAAGGTACAAAAGTTTGCCCGGTTCTTTTTAGTAAAGAAGTTATGGCTGTTTAAAGTGCTGTTCGTACTTTACTCAAATGGGAAGTCGTGTTTGAAATCAACATATACAGGCCTGTTCTCGTTTCCGAATTCGATCAATCGGAATTGGTGAAGGTTTTTATTTTGAAGAAACGATTGGAGATATTGGCTAGGTTATTTTGCCAGCAAGACAGTCGAATAAACATAAATGGAAATATGAAGTTCTTTGCCCAATAACACAATCGGGGTTTGGACACGGAAATATTTACCAATTCCGATTCCGCATGATTTGATCAAAAACGGGAAAAGGCACGATACTTTCTTTATATTCAGCTGTTTTTATAGTGTAATCAAAAAATGGTTAAGGCACAAAGAAAAGGGGAATATTCAACGAGTCTAAAACAGTTTTATCAGCTCCGTAAAGTGGTTCGTTTGTCCAAAATGTTTGATTACATTTGCTCGTACGTTTCGTTGCGTTCGTTACAAATTTTTTTCTCTACTATAAAAAGGGGAAAATAGGGCTTGGATAAGGAACCTCATCCACCTAATTGACCTTACTGGGAAACTTAACAGTCATAATTTCACTATTTAAACAGTCATATTTCACTATTTAAAACTAATGGAAGGCAAGTGCTCTTACCTGTGGCTAGGGTAAGAAAGTTGTGTGGGCAGAATAAAAGTTTATTTGAATGGAGGAACGTAGTGGGTTTTTGATATTATTCCCCACATCACATCATATTAATTTCTACTCTACATAGGATTTTTTGTTAGTAATAATAAAGTTGAAAAGGTAAAATCGTCTAAACTCTAACATTCAAATGTAAGTAGCTTCCGAAAAAATGAATATTAATCTAAATGGAGTAATAAATTAAATTGAAAATTAAAATGTGGCAACGTTCTGTAGTGCCTCACAAAATGTACATGAAGAGGCTTTACAATCGCGCCTATTCTTGCCATTTGTTAATTTCTATAGATTATCTGTGCACAATTCATGAATAGCAGGTATGCCAACAGCGGCGCACATTAAAGCCGAAATGACCAAAAAATTCAAATATTTATTAAGGGATTTCGTAGGCCGTCATCTTTTCCAGCAGTCAAAAATTCATTTTCCTCTGGTTTTTCCTCCTACGCAACTTTGTTGCCTTCTTCAGGGAGTCTGTTTATTGAATTATTTTTTCATAATTCAATTTTTGGAAACCTACGCAGGACTACGAGTCGCTACTTTATATTTTGTTCGTATATTTCAATATCAGATCGAGGGGCCACAGTTTTGATAGAGACGTCTGGATTTCGTTAGTGGGTTACATAATTCAACGTGCAAAATATCTTTAACCATTTTTTTTCCAGCTTCTAGGGCAGACAAAGTTGTGTTTTTGCAAAGTAAGTTGGTTGCAATTAACATGATGTATTTTTGTCGCTTAATTAAGAAACCCCTAAATTTCGTTACGTACGTTACCCGTTCTTATCTTCTACTTAGCCCTATCTGTCAAATAAACCTACAAATAGCAGAGTAAATTCTCAGTTCAGCTGACACATAGCAGCTATATAGTAGATGAGAAATCGGCTCTTAAACATGATAATAAATGAAAATGTATTTTAACTTTAGAGGGTACAAAATTGTTTAAACTTAAAGTTGGCATAGATTGGGAGCACCTTAGTTTAGTATAATGCTATTTTATGGCCATTTGAAAATCAAAGTTTTTTAAGCAACAAAATTTTTGTTCAAAGTAGGTGAACATTTGTGCTGATATTGGGACTTAGAATGGTTGTAAAAAAATTTTCCTTTACATATTCTTAAAGGTAAATATATAGCCTATTTTATCTATATTTTGTCAATTGAGTTGGCGCAACTTTAAAAATTGACTTCTAGTAGACTCACAATCAATCTTTAACTGATGCAGAGTATATTACATTCGGTCTTGACCGACTTTCTTAGTTGTTACTTATAGGGGGAATACTAAGCAATATAATATAATATCTAGATCTTAAAAAAAATTGCTATACTAATTGTCTGTTTTTTTGATCAATTAGAGAAGTGTCATAGTATTGTTATTATTTGTTTCCCAACTGTATATTATAATTAGTGTAGTGTTTGTAACGCATAGAAGGCAGTATTTCCGATCACATAAAGTATATATATTCCTGATCAGCATGACGAGCTGAGTCTATAATGTCATGTCCATCTTCCTTCTGATTCTATGCTATTTCCTCCCTCAGTTTTCAAGCTATCTTGACCAAACTTTCTAATAAGTCTTTAAAAACACAAAGACTGCACATTTGTCGGAATCAGCCGGATCGGATGACTATATCTTATAGCTGCCATAGGAACGATTGGTCCAAAAACTAGTTCTAGTGAGAAAAACTTATTTGTTTATAATCGTAGCTTCACCAGTCGTGATATATATTAGTTTTATATGCTTCCACATAATTCCGAAAAAATTTATCAAAATCGGATGACTATAGCATATAGCTGCCATATAAACGGTCAGTCCAAAAACTAGTTCTAGTGGGAAAAACTTTTTTGTTTTCCATCGTAGCGTCACCAATCGTGGTATATATTAGTTTTATATGCTTCCACAATTTTCTATAAAAGTTTGTTAAAATCGGATGAATATATCATTTAGCTGCCATAGGAACGATCGGACTAAAAACTAGTTCTAGTGGGAAAAACTTTTTTGTTTTCCATTGTAGCGTCACCAATCGTGGTATATATTAGTTTTAGAAGCGTCTACATAAATCTAGAAAAATTTATGAAAATCGGATGACTATAGCATATAGCTGCCATATAAACGGTCGGTCCAAAAACTAGTTCTAGTGGGAAAAACTTTTTGTTTTCCATTGTAGCGTCACCAATCGTGGTACATATTAATTTTATATGAATCCACACAATTCTGGAAAAATTTATCAAAATCGGATGACTATAGCATATAGCTGCCATATAAACGGTCGGTCCTAAAACTAGTTCTAGTGGGAAAAATTTGTTTGTTTTCCATCGTAGCATCACCAATCGTGGTATATATTAGTTTTATATGCTTCCACATAATGCTGAAAAAATTGATCAAAATCGGATGGCTTTAGCATATAGCTGCCATACAACCGATCGGTCTGAAAATTGATCATAGTGAGAAAAACTCATTTATTTTTGATGGTAGCGTCTTAATACTTGTTAAACGCTAATATTCTTTAATTTTGTTTATATTAAACGTTATTTACTTAATCCCACAAGCAAGATTAAATTAATTTAATTTTTCAATGATATATAAAAACAATTTCCACAATTCGTTCTGCTCAGTTGAAGCATAAAATTTGTCAAATTTATGACACACAACAAGTGGAATCAAAGGTGTAAGCCAAAACAAAAATAAAGAAGAAATATAACAAATTAGCAATAAAAATTAGCATTCAATTTAATCTGTAGTTAACACCAACTCATTAGGATTTTTAATATAATTTTGTTGTTGTAAATATTTTTATAGATGTGCCATAAGATTTGTCGCGTGACTGGCGCACACGCCATGCGCAGTTCGCCCTGAAATTGAGATGTGTTATACCTTATAAACCATATTTCGTTTTATTTATAATTAAAGAAAATTCTTCAGACGATGTAAATGAGTCATTATGAGATTTGATAGGTTCCAGTTAGGAAGTTTATTACAGGTGCGGAAATCACAGCAGATCATCATTTAAAAACGGGCTCGTAGTGTTCATGATTAGTTAATTTTTTACGCCACACCACACTGAAAATTAAACAAAATTTGTTAGTTAAAAAACTGCTTAAACAAATGTCACACATACATACATTAATAGCACAATGCCCAGACCATACAAATTGGCACTGACCAGATTGAACAGGCCCGGGGCACTGCTCAATGTCAGACTGTAGATCACAATATATAAACTGGAGGATATATAGGGGCTGAGGCTCTGTAGCACACCCACTAAAGCAAAGATTTTCCCTGAAAATATACACACAATTAGCGGTAACTTGTCATAGACCTTAGATTTTAATAAAAACCTCGCTCATCGGTGGGCAAAAGATTTGTGATCATGGTGCGACACATGGGATTCACTAGAGATTTAAAAATCCCCAACCCAATGGCCAAATAGATTTGCCAATCAACAAAGGCAAAAGCTCGCATCAGACTGCTGGTCGTATGACTAAGCAGGGAAATGAAGGCCAGCCACAGTAGAGACGAGTTGGTGCACTTGAGGAAAGGGAGAATTTGTTGTTATATAAACCATGCAATACAATATATTTTTGATTTATTTTACCTACCTTTCTTAGTAACCAGAGAAAGAGCATGCCGCTAGAGCCAGCCACAGCAGGCACCAAAATGCTTACGGTTTCATAGTTGGTAAACTCCTTTACGCTCCAATCAAATTTGGCTCTCATGAACATATAGAATACCGAGTTACTGCCATCTGAAATATATCAGGAATTTATTTTTAAACATATTAGGCTGAGTTCACATTGAGACTTGGGTTGCTTTTTAAGTTTCTGGCCTAGGTCACTTCTAGACATTTTTTGACCAATTGGCCTTTTCCCAAAAAAAGTTTGAACTTTTATCGATACAAGCTCCATACAACTCTTTCATGTGTGAACACGTTTGATATCGATTAACGATTAATCAAAAACTTGCCTCGGCAGAAAAATGGAATTAACTCGTGAACATTTTCGTGCAATCATTTTTCACAACTTTCGACATGGATTATCACGACAAGAATGGAACGATGCACTTAAGTCTTTGTATGGCGATGAAGCACCATCCTATAGCACTGTGAAAAATTGGTTTAAAAAATGTAATCGCGGGCGACGCTCGCTCTAAGACGAAGGTCGTCCAAAAACAGTCGTTGTGCCAGAAAACATTGATGCCGTGCGTGAACTGATAATGAGATAGAGGCATCCTTGGGCCTTTCTTCCACCAGCATACATTCGATATTGCATGATCACCTAGGCGTAAAAAATTTTTGTTCTCGTTGGATCCCGCACAATTTGACAATCGCTCAAAAAAAGGCTCGTGTGGATTGGTGCAGAGAAAACTTGAAAAAATATAATCGCCATGTTTCAAAAGACGTTTATAAAATCGACACAGGTGACGAATCATGGATCTATGCTTATGAGCCCAAAAAAAAAACAGCAATCGACCGTGTGGGTCTTCGAAGACGAGCCAAATACAACGAAAGTCGTTCATGGAAGAAGCACAAACTGGTCATGTGGCTACTGTTCCGCTTGAGCAACGTGTGACGTTCAATTCTGAGTGGTGCACCATAATTTGTTTGCCTGAAGTCTTCGGAGAAAATCTAAAAACGAACAAGAGAAGACAGATCAGTGTGCACCATGACAATGCGAGCTCTCACACATCCGCTCACACCAGCGACTTTTTTACCGCCCAAAACGTCGAATTGATGGGTCATACGCCGTACAGCTCTGACTTGGCACCCAATGACTTCTTTTTATTCCCGCACATCAAGGGAAAAATGCGTGGTCAACGATTTTCGTCGCCAGAAGATGCTGTTGAAGAGTTCAAAAACCATGTTTTGGAGGTGTCTCAATCGGAGTTGAAAAAGTGCTTCGACAATTGGTTTGAGCGCATGCAAAAGTGTATAAATCTTGCTGTAGAATACTTGGAAAAACAATAAAACCATTTTTGATCATAAATATTCGCGTTTTCATTATTAGGCCAGAAATATATATAAAGCAACCTACGTATCAAAAATCTGTGAATGTATTAAATTAGAGGACATCTAAATCTATTTAATTAGATTTCACGAGAATTTAATATCATATTTTTGGAATTTATATAAAAATTTTAACTTCGTAAAAAACTTAAAAAAAAAATTGTTGTATGAAACCATTGTGATAACTTAAAAAAGTAATGATGCAGTTCGATTTCTAAGGCCCGAATTAGGGGTAAACCGTTCAAGTTGGTCATGTTTTAGTTTTCTTTAAAAAAATTTCCAAATACCAAATTTTTTTTAGGCGGTCACACTAGGTGTGCTCTTCAAGTGGAATGACTGGATCAATAAGATTGACATTTTTAGCAACAATAAATGCTAGCCTGGCCTTCTGTTGTAGCATTGCAATTACAACCCCAAAATAAACAGTGATGTATATACCTAGTCTTAGTCATTTTTGTAATACATACCTGACACAAAAGCCGTCAGCAGCAACACCAGCATGATTAAGATTATAATAGAGCGATCTTTGTAGGCACGCGGCTTACTGCAACTAGCCCACAATTCCCTGAGTAAGGAGAGCAAATCTTTGTCAACGGCTTCAGTCGTTGGCAGGGGTATTGGCGCTCTACGTGGCAAACTCTCAGGCAGCAGTAAAATCATGACGATCAAAGCAACAAGTATAGAGCCAGCAGATATGGCAAAGATTATATACGAATCCGAATTGGTGGCCTCAAACGCATAGCCCGAACCAAAACTGCCCAAGAGTAGTCCGATATAGATGGATAGCTCATAGGAAATCATTCTAAAAAAAAAAGAATTATTCCAAGTATAACTTATAGAAGATGACCAACCACTTACCTATACGATCTTACTTGGCCCTTGGAAACATCGCCTATAAAGCAAACACTTGCTACGGCATAGGAAACATTGCCACCCACCAGGGATAGGGGTATAATGGTTAAGATATAAAACCAGGGACTAATCATTCCCTTATAAATCAAGGCCAGATAAGCCAAGAGAGCGGTTAGTAGATACTGCAAGGCATAACCTAAAATTTTTATAAAATTGAGCTTATATTAACTAAACTAAAGAAATTTTTCAAAACTCACCCAAAAACGAGGCCATTAACAGGGTTTGCGTCCATAACGATCGGCCCAGGCACCCGCAAACAGACCAAAAACAGCGGGTATGGTACACTCCACCACTTTGAGGATCAAAAAGATACGAGCTGCATAGGGTTGCACTTCCTCTTCGATTTTCTGCTCAAATATACATACATATATATGTAACTGTAAGAAATTAAGAGATTTTTTACTTACCTTAGTTTCATTTGTGGCATTTTTGGTGCCCAACAGCAGGCACAATTCATTGGGATAACCAAATGCGGAGGTGCAACTTTGGTAAATGATTTGATTTTTTAGTATGGTGGCTGTCAGTTGGAATATGTACTTAAGATAAGAGCTTCATTTGTTTTTATTTTTGCAATTACCCGAGAAATTGTAGGCGAATAATAAAATCAATATCAAGGGCTCCAGCAGATAGATAGTTAGGTTTACAGGATTGGAGAAGGGTTGCCTTTGTACCTCTGTTATTGCTGGAATACTGGCTAAGCTTTCCTCACTACTACTGTCACTTCCCCTCTCAGGATCATGTCTAAGCCTTTTGGGTTTGGCCACTAAATTTTCATGCGCAAGCGGTTCTTCGTTCATCTCTGGCAATCAACTGAGACCGAGTCAATTCGAATTACTCATTTGAGTCCACAGACGTATATGAGCACGATTCAAGATAAAGTACCGACATATTCGCATGTATATGAACTGCCCCATTCAGGGGATATCCATTGAGACTTATGTATTTATAGTGGTCTTCCATTATGATGAACATGTTTATATTTTAAAATATGTTTTAATAAATTTGGAATAAAATATGGTATGTTGCGTTGCACGGGTACTAAAAATTGTCTTTAACCAGTTCAATGTCCTAACTTTATATTTTTTTTAACAAAAGGGGCATACCTAGTGTAACGGCCAAAAAAAGGGTGATTTTTGGGGATCTTTATAAAAAAACTACTTTATTAATTGTTTCAAAATTTTAAGATTATATTTATACATGTTTTAAGAATATTTGAACAAAAAAAAAAAAATCAATATTTTTTAAGTTATACGCGGAGAAAAAGGTCCTCCACTGCAGTAATTCCGGTCGTCTCCGTGGATAAAATTTAAAAAAAAAAAAACTCGTTAAACTAGAAGATATTGTCCGTACCATGACCGACGAACAAAAAAAATCATCAATCATCATCAACGGACAAAATGGCGGCCTTTTTTAATAAAAGTAGAATTTCACCGAAAATTTTGGTCGTTTTTGGCCTGCCAATACACGATTTTTGATCATATTAACAAATCTATAGGTCATGGTATGGAGAACTATATAAAGAACATGTAGAAAAAAATTTGGTAGTCACTTCAGCAATTTCGGAAAATGCTGTTCAAGAAAAACGCGTTTAAAAAACGCTAATGAAATTTTCTAGCTACCGAGCGGCTTCTTTTTAAGGGGGTTCTCTACCTTTGAAATATTTTTTTTTTAGATTTTTTTGTTTTGCATTATTTTTATAGCTTGGGCATTCCCCTTTCATCCACTTCAAACCATTTTCCAAAATTCGAAATAATTTAGCAGATATAGCCTTTTAAGTGGAGCTATGTTCTCGAAGCGCGTTATTCTCCAAACCACGTTTTTTGACCTGGTAGCCTTGATTGCGACAGTTCTACTGAACCATTTTTGATCACCCATGTTGCAATCGACGCAGAATTGATGTGACCCGTACCTTAATCAAGAGAAAAAACATTTTTTTACTATTTTTTTACACTAAAATACAAAAAAAAACTTGAAAAATCGATATATTTTTTTTTAATTGCCGCTAATTTTTCAAAAAAATATTGAAAAATGTGATTTAGGTACGGGCCAGAATTACATCAATTCTGATCATAACCTCATTCACCGTTTTCATTTCCGATAACCTAGAGTCCCGGAATCATGGCCACCACCTCTACACCTTTTTTTTTTAAACCTTAATTGGCAGGCCGATAACTTGTTGAACTGCCCTCGAATTCCAACATTTTTTAAATATTTTTTTTATTTAATTAATAAATAACACAAAACAAAAACCAAATTGAAAAAGCTCTTATGTTTTTCTCTCCAGAATTTAAAAAAAAACACTCAAAAATCCATTCGCAAAGTTAGAAGACCCCCTTAAGTGGCTGTAACTCAAAAACTATTTGAGATATCGATTTGAAATTTTAATATGTTATTTTTAAAGGTGTAATCTATCGGAATATGAAAAAAAAATCGATTTTTTTTTTAAATTTCACACACACCTAGTGCGCCCCTTAAGTTCATAGGTTGTATAACTTCTGTGATTTTTATTATATTATTCGCTTCGTACAGACTAGACAAAGTTAAAGCCAATAATAAAAATATATAGCTAAATAGCCAGGCTACTAATTGGTACCAGCAAAAATTGCTTTGCATTTTTTTTAAATATCCATCAACAGTTCAGTAGCACACAGCTGTTGTGCGAGTGCATTTTAAGCAAGACTGGAAATCTTGTCCAAAAGGCAGTTTTTTTATAAAAGTGAAGCAAAATAAGTGTCATATAAGGGCACATATGTATTTATAACAAATCAAGACTCTGCGCCATACAATAACGAATGAATACTGTCCTATGTTTGGGATCCCCTCAGTGCCTCAGTGAGTCAGCCGTTCAACTACAAAAGATCTGTGCTTCCTCAACCTCTCTCTCTCTCTCTGGCTGACTTTTAATTTAAGCAACGTGCCTTATCTGTATTAGGTTTGTTTAATTCAAGCGCTCGCTTATAGCTATTAAAACTAAGATTGAAGTCTTAACTCAAGGGACCGAAAATAATGGTTATGGGGTAAATTTTAAAATAAAACGAGAAGGCAAAGCTAAATACGACTGCGGCGAAGTTTTAATACACTTGAAAAGGTTTACTCCAACTGATTTAACCAGTAAAATATATATAGGATATAAATATCAAATATTTAAAATTTTTAAATCATTGATAATAAAAATTTGATACCATAAAAAATTACTTTTCTTAGTAAAACACATTTTTCGACCGATCGGTCCTATGGCAGCTATATGCGATAGTCAACCGATTTTGATAAATTTTTTCAAAAATATGTGAAAGCATATAAAACTAATATATACCAAGATTGGTGAAGCTACGATTGAAAACTAAAAAGTTTTTCTCACTAGAAGTAGTTTTTTTACCGAACGTTTCTATGGGAGCTATATGCTATAGTGATCCGATATTGATACATTTTTCCATAATTATGTGGAAGCATATAAAACTAACATATACCAAGATTAGTGACGCAACGATGGAAAACAAACAAGTTTTTCGAACAAGAACTAGTTTTTAGACTGATCGTTTCTATGGCAGCTATATGATATAGTCATCCTATTCGGCCGGTTCCGACATATTAGTTGCTTGCAGCAAAAAGAAGACTCTGTGCAAAATTTCAGCTCGATAGCTTTAAAACTGAGGGACTAGTTCGCGTAGAAACAGACAGACGGACAGACGGAATTGAACTCAGCTCGTCATCCTGATAAAGAATATATATAGCTCATGTGGTCGGAAATAAATATTTATATGCGTTACAAACTTCTGGGCAAAATTAACACTTTTCAAGTGTATACAAAATATTTTATATGAATTTATTATTCTCTACAAAATTCTATAAATACAATCTGGTATTTTTGATATATTTTAGTGCTTTGGGGAATTTGAATTTCGATTTTTTTGAGTATTTTCCAAATAGATGTATGAAGTATTTCAGGTAGTTTTAACAATTTTTTCAATATTGTTTTTTTTATTTTTGAAAAATTCAAATATTTAACGCAGGTTGATTTTTATTTTCCTAATCCACTGAGTGGTTTTTATTTTTGATTTTTTTTATTGATTTTTTAAATATTTTAAAAAAAAATCAATATAAAAATATATATTATTGATTTTTTAAATAAAAATCTCTCATGAGTTTTATAATTAATTTTTTATAATAAATATTAAAAATTAATATTACAAAAAAAACTTTAAATAAAAATCAAAAATAATTTTTTGATTGATTTTTAAAAGTATAAATCATAAATGATTAATTACAATTGATTTTTATAGTAATAACTTAGAACCGTTACGTTTCCTGCTTAAATCTGAATTTAGCACAAATATTTTACATTTGATTGTATTAATTTCATTATAAATTTCATTATTTGTAGCTGTTTCGTCTTGTTTCTGTAAGCTCTTCTTTTTAATTATTTCAAATTTAACTCTCCCTCCAATCAGTTGTGAAAATTCTGCACCAAAAACCTTTTTCAAACTTTTAAATATGGGCGCTTTTACTTAAGCCGAATATCGATAGCCATCTCACACCTCTAATATCGATAAGCTTAATAGTGATTTCACAAACTCACTCACGAGTCACGATGTATTTCAAAAATCACGAATTGATCACTTCCCATTTCCATCAGGATGTCGGTGCCCAGGACAGATCTTTATACCACTAATCTCAAGAGTTTGCTATTGCAATGCTCCCGCGAGCATCAGCTTTCCGAATACCAATTAAATTTGTTAATGAGCAAAGGCATTGATACGGCCCAGAAATTTCTTAAAGCTGATTTAAAAAAACTACAAGATTTGTTGGCCATTAAACAGATCAAAGCGGTGTTTGAGCTTAAGAAGGAATTGGTGCAACTATTGGGCACGGCCAAGAAGTGGACTTTTAAGACGCTGCGCGAGGAGGATCTTCTGCATAGCGACTATGGTACAGGCATAGCAGAGTGAGTATTTGCCTTAGATGCTCTAACAACATTTAAGATTCATTATTCCTGACTTATAGACTGGATCAGTTGCTGGTGTCCATTGAACAACCCTTTCGACGTGGCCGCATTTGGGAGATTTATGGTCGTACGGGTACGGGTAAAACCCAATTGATGTACACCTGGGCTTTGAATTTTGTGTGCCAGCCAGGAGCAGACTCGCCCCAGGTGCTCTTTATTGATGGCAAAAATGATTTCTGTGGCCAGCGGTTACAGGCCATGCTCAGGGAACGCCAGCTGGACGAACAACATTTGGCATCCATCAAGGTGGTAAAGGCCAGAACAGGCCAAGATTTGATTAAGCTTCTCAAGCTGCTGCACCAACAAATGCTGGATGGGGAGGCGACAGCCTTAAGCTTCAAACTGCTGATAATTGATTCTCTGGCAGCCTGCCTGGTCCATGATCGCAGCAAAGAAGAGCGCCTGTTGCGCATATCTCTGCTCGCACAGTTGGCTTCTCTATTAAGAAGATTGGCCTGGCAGGGCCTGGCCTGTGTGCTGGTAAATGTGTCATTTAGTGGTAACCAAAAATCAGGTGAGATTTACACATATATATATTTACAAATTAAACAGCTAATTATTTTGTAGACAAGAAGGAACTGCCCGATGAAGCCATGTTGGGTCGTTATTGGAGTTCTGTATGCACGCTAAGATTACGTCTGGAGCAGACACCGCCGCCTCACCACAGTGTCAGTCTGAATCTCGGTTCCGATCAGGGCCTACGCTTGCTGAAGGTGAGGACCAACACTTTTGGTCCAACGGGAGGCAATTGCCTGCTAAGCCTTACAGAGGCTGGAGTCGTTTAGCGTCGCTGCTGTTGCTGCTGCTGGTAAGACTTCATTACACGTTTGCCCGGTTCTATGTTATTACCCAAACCGGGTCGCTTGCGTTTAACTGAAGCAGCCGCCTCCTTGACTGGCTGCTGCTCTGCTCCTGTTGCTGCTTCTTCAGTAGTCAACGACAAATCCGAGTCGTGCGCATACTGACAACTTGTACCAAAGCGACAGCGACCCTTTCTAAAGTTCCAACATATCTTGCGTCCGTTCTTCAGCTGAAGGGGCGAGTCATAGTTGACCATTTTGACATGACGCTCCAGAGATGCGGTTTTGTTAAGTTCGGCCTCCAGAAATGGATTACTGAAGACATCGCCCGTTTTTTTGGCAGCTCCCTTGGCCAACGCTGAGCTGGCACTGGGCAATTTAGCGGCTGGAGCAGGCAAACTGGGGGCAGAATATTGTAGAATTCCTTGAAAATAATTGTCCAACGACTCACCTATTTGATTCTTCTTCTTTTCCAGATTCCTGGCTGCTGGTTTCCTCATCGGATGTGGAGGAATCGCTGTAATCTGCCACCAGGGACAGCGACATTGTTGTTTGTTATTGGTTTTTAATTAGTGATGCGCTTCAAGTGTGACTGAATATCGGCGGTGCTCATCTCTAATGCTTTACTTAACCCTTGTGTAAGTCTTGCCTGAAACTCTCATCAGAAAAATGACTTAAGGAAAAACATTTAAGTCTTGGCTGTAGAGGCCGGATTTAATAGTATTATTAATCATTGGAGTGTTACCCATTAATATACTTATTAAGTACTCAAAAATATTTATGGAAAGCGAAAATATAGAAAAGCAAACTCTTACTAATACTTGAGGAGCACAATTAGCTTATGGAATAATAGTGACTTTTTAAAGATCTTAACATTAACTTCTTTTCCAAAACAACAGATCAGATCGTCAAATTTCATTAACGAAGCGTTGTATTTATTTTAGGTCCTATCCCTAGATAGACAAGAAAACTCCCTTAACTGTTGAATAGAAAGATCTGACTGTTGATAAATTATTATAAAATCTCTGCGTTCCGACAGCCCCAGCCCCGATAGCGTTCAATTGTTATCGATAGCTATCACGTTTTAGGGCGACCACACTCGATTTAGACAAATTAGGGCGACCACACTTTATTTTTTAAGCCAAATTAGGGCGACCATACTCGATTTAAACAAATTAGGGCGACCATACTTTATTTTTAAGCCAAATTAGGGCGACCATACTCGATTTTGAAAAATTAGGGCGACCACACTTTATTTTCTTAGACAAATTGGGGCGACCGCACTCGATTTTAACAAATAAGGGCGAACACACTCCATTTTTTTGATAAATTAGTTCGACTCAAATTAGGAAGAGTGCCATTAATCAAATAAAATGTGTGACTACAAGTTTTCGGAGCGTGCCTATACCAAACTCATCTTCCATGCAGCCAAATATCCACATCAGGCTGTCAACGGCCTGCTGCTGACTGAGAAGAACTCAAAATCTGGGGGCCTGGTTGAGATTGTGGATGCAATACCGCTTTTTCACCAGTGTCTGTATGTCACCCCCATGGCCGAGATAGCTTTAATGCAAGTAAGTGACAAACACCAGCTGCACTTAAATAATAAATGCCTCTAAATACTTATGTGGGTCAATTGCTTGACAGATTGATGCCTATGCCGAGCGTGAGGGTCTTGTCATTGGTGGATATTATGCTGCCCCCGAAAACTTCTATGACAACCAAGTGGAAAAAGCCCCAGCTGCCAAAATAGCGGATAAGATACAGGAGAACTTTAAGAATGCCTGTTTTGCTCTGATAGATAATAAGCTGGTCACATTAGAGCATGATCGTGCAGCCATCCAAGTTTACGGCTGTTCCACAGATACCGGACGCTGGTCAAAGGCCAAGTTCTCATTAGCGAACAGTTCACAGACCCTGGAGGGCGTCTCCTTGCTGCTTAAGCGTGGAGCCATGCGCGATGTGGTGGACTTTGATAACCATCTGGACCATCCCGAGAGTGATTGGACCAATGAGTTCTTAAACAAGTCACTGGTTGATCTGCAGAAGCTGTATTAGTCCCCCCTCCTAAGTGTGTAGCTAATTGGAATTTTGCATTTGGAAAGAAAAGGGAACGAAACGGGCATTTTCAACCTTGCAATTTAATTTAATTTATTGTAATTACAATTGGATTTTCGGTAATCATTGTTAGAATAATGCATATAAGTTAAATAACATTCAACTAATTAATAAATAATCAATTCTTTCCTGGGACGTACATCTGTCTGTGTCCTGTCCGTAGCCGTGTCCGTGTCCTGTTATTACAAATACAAATAATGAATAATATGTATATAATTTTGCTTTTTGTTTTGTTCGAAATATGTTACAACAATATTGTTTTTGTAATATCGCGATTGCTGATTATACATAAGAAGTGTACAATAATACATACGTATGTGGATATTATTGGAGATCGAAACGTTTATTAATTGTTTTTATTAACGAACTCTTTACATATATGTGTGTATATATATATATATAACTATAGGGGAGCTGGAACTGGAACTCATAATCTTCATCATCATCGTCATCCGTTTGATTTTCACTTTGTATATATATATAATAATATCAATTATAATATTGATCAATTTGTATATCTCATTATTTTCAGTTGATCATGTAGATGTTGCTGTGTGTTTGAGTTGAGGGCGCGGTCTTTTTTTTTTGATTATATCCTAGCTATACAAGTATTCGTCGGTACCTGAACACGCAAGAAGCATTTGCCATTTTAAAATATGTATGTAAGTAAAGTACGTTATATTCGAAAACGAAACGTTTTTGTTTGTTGTTTGCACCAAATGTATACGAGTGTGGTAGTTGTTGTTGTTGTTGTTGGTATCTGTGTGCCATCATCACATGCTATGTTAGTTGATCTATAAAAATGAAATTTATATAAATTTATATGTATTTATATAGAGGGAACGCTGTTTGTGTGGTTGGGATCACAAAGTCTGGTCTGGTGGAATTCTTCAGAATGTAAAAATTTATGAGAACTTGATTTTATTATAAAATTTGTAGATTTTCTTAAGTTTCCCATATTTTGAGCTTTTACAGCTTTAAAATTTATTTTAATGGAATATTTAACTAGATTTTAATCATTTTTCGCATTTCGTTAAGGGGGTCTTATACCTTTGAAAACATTTTTTTCGATTTTTTTTTAGAACTATAATTACAGCTTGGACATTCCCCTTTCATCCCCTTCAAACCATTTCCAAAAATTCGAAATAGTTTAGCACATATATCCATTTTAGTGGAGCAATGTTCTTGCCAATTTTTAAAAAAAAATATTGAAAAATATGATTGAGTTACTGGCCAGAATTACATCAATTCTGATCATAACCTCATTTACCGTTTTCAATTTCGATAACCTGAAGTCCCGGAATCATGGCCACCACCTCTACAACTTTTTTTTTGAGACCTTTATTGGCAGGCCGATAATTTTTTGAACAGCCCTCGAAATCCAAAAAAATTTTTTTTTATATTTTTTAAATAGTTAATTAATAACTCAAATCCAAAAATTAAACTGAAATAGCTCTTATGATTTTCTCTCCAGAATTTTTTGTAAAAAACACTCATAAAACCCTGTTCAAAGGTAGAAGACCCCCTTAAACGGATCTGCAAGGACCAAAACTTCGAATCTCGGTTTTTTTGTTTTTGAGTTCGAACCGAACCTATAACATAATTATATTATTGGAACCAGAACCAGAGCAAAAATAAAATAAAAAAGGTTAGATTTTTATATAATATTTGCTTTTAAATTTATTAAAACTTTGCACAAAAACAATTTGTACAGAAGTATGTTGTTAGAAGTTTTGACTGGCTACGCCCTTGATCAGGACGACAAGCCCTGTCTGTCAGTCTGATTCTACGAAAACTAGTCTCTCAGTTTTAAAGGGGCTGCAAGTCAGACCCCTGAAAACCGGTTCGATTCGGGTTTTTTGGGTTCCCCGAGCCGAACCATGAACCGAACTTCTTACATTTTTGATCCCTCGAACCTAAACCCGAATAATAAGTAATTTTACAAACGAAGGAAATTCTTAATGAGCTTATTTAAAATTAAATCTTGAAGAGACTGATTATAAAGAAGGAAATAATGTCAATGTTATAGATTCCGTCGAAAAATGGTCCAATATATGAATAATTTTTGGAAAAGATCTAAAACAGAAGACATAAAAAATATTGCGCATACTTAGTTCGCGTATCCAGGAATAAATAGTGCCTACAGAGAAGAAAAAAACCCCAGATATTTGGACTAAAATCAATCCCAATGAATCCGGATTATCCAATTCTGAAATACTTGTCTCAATCCCGTGTTTGGCTCGGGTATGTATGTTTTTAACTCGAAATAGACTTTTTTCAACCACATACGGGATTGATTTTAGTTTGTTATTAAACGTAAAGAGAGTGGCCGAGAAAAAATTTCGAACATTCTGTTACTATTCGTTATTTTGCTATGGCATTGCAATTCCGAAATTGTTTTAATCTCTATACAAGATTATTTGATTTTCACGTAGGAACCGTACTTAAAATGAGACTTTTCGGATTGATAGAAAAATTTTAGGACTGTTTTAATCCTTCGTACTTCTTTTTTAAAGTAAAATTTGACTGGTACTTAAAGAGAATCCAGGAACCGGTATGCGAGCCGAACCCATAGATTCCTCACAGGTTCGAACCTCCAAACCGAACCTCCTTAATGTCAGTTGACTATAACCTATTGCTGCCATATGACCGATGGATCGCAAAATAGATCATAGTACGAAAAACTTTTTTGTTCTCCGTGATAGGGTTCTTTAACTCTGGAATTATGTATTTTATATGCAGTTAAATAGTTCGGTAAAATTTTGTTAAAATCGGGTGACTATATCCTAAAGGTGCCATAGAACCGATCAGATTGAAAACGGGTCCTAGTGAAAAAAACAGGGCTGCAAGCCGGTTTTGAACCAAACCGATTCAAACCCGAAATTCCAACTTTCTTTTACTGTGAAACGAACCTTGAACCGAACCTTCTTTGAAAAAAATAGCTGAACCTGTACCGAACCAAAACTTTTGGTTAAAAGTTATGTCTTAGTTAAGCGGGCATTTTAATGATAAAAGAAGTAGTATAGACCAAAAATTGCTCGACGAAATAATACTTATAAATTTTAAAGGAAATTAATTGAACTCGTTTGCTCGAGCAAAAAAATTCAGAAAATCTGTCATTTTTACCCTTATCACAAAAATCTTGAACCTTTAATTTCTGAACCTTAACCATTGCTTAATTTTGGTTCGAACCTGCTAACCGGAGCTCCGAAAAAATGATTTGGGTTTGCAGCCCTGGAAAAAAAGTTTTTTGTTTTCAATGATAGCGTTCTTAAAATCAGCAATTGTCAATATTATATATTTACTATGAGGCAGTTCTGCGAAAATTGGTCAAAATCACATGAATGACTGCCAACGGGCCGATCGATAGAAAAATGATTCTTAGTGGAAAAACCTTTTTTTAATGGTAGCGTGCTCAAATTTAGAAGTTAATAACAAGATTCTTAATGATGCAAATTTATGACTAAATTTTTTGAAACTTGGGAACCACAACGTTTTCATAAAAAATTGTACATTCTTCAGAATTCCACAGAAAAAATATAACTCAAAACTGAACTCGGCAATTTCGAAATTTTGTTGTCTATGTATGTGCAAAATGTGGATCTCTGTGATCGGGTTTTTTTTTGAGTGGGTGGGTGGTGTGCTATGGTGTGCTTGTTCTGTGTATTCATTGTATATATCTAGAGCTTGCCACCTCTGATATTTACCATTCCCGAGGACAGAGAGTTGATGGCATCTTCCACCGTCGGCTTGTGTCGATCGATTTTAGATGAATTGATGGGCGAGAAGTTGTCTACGATTGTAAGCATGATTCGTTGATTGAATGACTATTGGACTAAAGCAAATCAAATCTCAAATGCCAATTACCGAGATCACCACTCGAACTGGAGTCCGTAAAACTGGGTGTGCCCTCTGTCCATGTGGGTGTTGAGCCCTCACCTGAAGCGGGTGGCGTCCAGGCCAGGCCACCGCGTGAGCCATAATGGCTGCTCGATGATGTATCTACCGCCAGTAGCGTATCCAGATGCACCTCAGAGACGCTGCCAATGGGAGCTAAGCATAAGTAAATGCGGCCAAGTCAAGGTGAAATTTCAAGTCCACCCTACCTCACAATATCCTCTTTGTAGGATCCTCTATAGGCGGGTCCTATATTCATTTTGCGTTCCAAATACTGACTCTGCTGTTGGTAGTACGGCTGCTGCTGCTGCTGATGCTGGTGATGATGATGATGGTGATGCGACCTGCGTCCTATCGAGGAAGTGCTGTTCTTGTTCGAACTGACCTCGGAGATGTCGTCAAAGGCAGGGGGTGGAGTTGAACTGCAGGATGGTGTGGTGCCTAGCAATACATGAGAGGAGGAGAAGGATAATATATATACAATGAGTGTAATCGAGAGAGAGAGAGAGAAACAAGAGATTTGAGGTGGTATGCAAAGCGTGTGATAGAAGCCTTAAAACTAATCCCGAGCCGTTGACATTGTCTCTGTGCCCGTGCTCTCGGGTATGGTGGAGGGAGCTGTCTGGGGAGCACGCCTCTTGCCACGCCTAACCACCAGTGGCTTGGGCTGTTCCTCTTTTACAGACTCTGTTTGGTTCACTTCCAGCCTGGGCAGAGCTCGTTTCAGGCGTTGCACCGCCTCCAGTTCGCGTTTAACCTCGAGAAAGGCACTGACTGACTGCAAAAGATTATCCTCCTGGCTCTCACAGATATCCTCGCCCAGGGCAAAATCTGCATAGTGAAGATAGCGCTTACGTTTTTGCTCTTTCAAGCCTCCACGTCGAGCCAAGGGCGTGACACTACCCGAGGAACGTGAACGAGCCGAGCGATAGCTCTCCGCACGTATGGGAGGAAAACTACGCACTATGGAGCCCACCGACGATCGTTCACTGCGTGCCATAATGCTATTCTGACGTTGAAAGATGTCCACATGGTTGAGCAGTCGTGGTGGCTGCCGACGGAAGCTACTTTCCGAAAGTGCTGTGGAATAGGTCGACTGCAGGGACTCTCGACGTTTCAATGAAGAGCTGCGCTGCAGTACAAAAGGCGCAGGACTGGCACTAGCCTCACAGACATCGAACAGATCATGCAATTCCAGCCAATCCTGGACATTGCTGGGCGAGCGACGATCACCAAAGCGTGGTATATCAGCATTGGGTACCTGCAGTGTTTGATTTGAAGTGGATTCGTTGTGGGGTATCGTACCTGGCGTCGAGCGATCATCCCTGCGTCGAGGCGAGCCGCGCGGCGGCACGGGAGGCGGCACGCGTGCCTTAGCCGTGGCTGCCGCCGGATTGCGCTGCTTGACGGGCGGTGGCATTTGGCTATGTGATGCCGTAGCTAAGGAGCTGCCCGTAGTCCCTGTAGGCGTGGGTTCCGTGCTGGGCGTTTTGGCGGGTTGGTGAATCTTACCGCTGCTGTGAGAGTGTGAGGCGTGTACCGCTGCAAGAAGTGCGGGGGTAAGGAATAAGTTAGGGTCGTAATAAAGATTATTATCCAAGGCTGCAAACCGCTGAAATTCGTAAGAAGGTTTTGTTCGAAGTTAAGGCTAAAGATATGGTTTGGGAATGGGTTTTTGTTAAATCATCGATCCTAAGGTTTTAGTGTCCGAATAGAGAGAACTAGAAGGAAGATAATCGATCCGGATAAAGAGAACTAAAGTAAGATCATCGATCCTAAGGTTTTTTGTGTACGGATAGAGAGAACTAGAAGTAAGATCATCGATCCTAAGGTTTTAGTGTCCGGATTGAGAGAACTAGGAGGAAGATAATCGATCCGGATAGAGATAACTAGAAGGAAGTTCATCGATCCTAATGTTTTAGTGTCCCGATAGAGAAAACTAAAAGAAAGATAATCTATCCGGATAGAGAGAACTACAAGGAAGATAATCGATCCTTAGGTACAGAGAACTAGAAGTAAGATCATCGATTCTAAGGTTTTAGTGTCCGAATATAGAGAAGTAGAAGAAAGATAATCCATCCGGATAGAGAGAACTAGAAGTAAGATCATTGATTCTAAGGTTTTAGTGTCCGGATACAGAGAACTAGAAGTAAAATCATCGATCTTAAGGTTTTAGTGTCCGGATAGAGAGAATTAGAAGGAACAGAACTAGAAGGAAGATAATCGATCCTTGGGTTTTACTGTCCGGATAGAGAGAACTCGAAGTAAGATCATCGATTCTAAGTTTTTAGTGTCCGGAAAGAGAGAACTAGAAGTAAGATCATCGATCCTTAGGTTTTAGTGTCCGGATAGAGAGAACTAGAAGTAAGATCATCGATCCTTAGGTTTTAGTGTCCGGATAGAGAGAACTAGAAGTAAGATCATCGATCCTTAGGCTTGAGTGTCCGGATAGAGAGAACTAGAAGTAAGATAATCGATCCGGATAGATAAAACTAGAAGGAACATAATCGATCCTAAGGTTTTAGTGTCCGGATAGAGCAAAATAGAAGGAAGAAACTCTTTTCTGGGTCTATACAGACGACTCAAAGGCTACCGCTTAGAAAACCTACTCGTAGCTGGCAAAATCATTCTATGAGAACCTGGATTCTATGTCAAACCTTCCACTAGGAACCCTTTATAGACTCTTCAAAATGTTTTAAAAAGGTCACCGTGTACATCCGTGCCGTCATCCTACACACCCATTCTTCCCACTCTTCTTTTGGGATGATTTTGATATTTACCGATTATCATGTCCAACCTATCCAAATCTAAGGATTTAGTTTAAGCCTTGTTTCAACACTTATTCGTCAGTTGAAACAGTTTCACCGCTATTTTCTGTGAATTTCCTATATGATGGACCAAGTACCAAGAAATATTATTGTTTCGCTGATTATCGAAATGCGATGTTCAATGCTGAGTTGATAATGTAACCTTTCTACGTCAATATGCGAGATTTGTATTGTCAATTCTTCTCAAAGTCGTAAGTTAAAAAAGGGCCAATACAAATTTCTAGGGATTTATCTCGGAAAAATGTTGGTTCCGGTACGTACCGAAATAAGTATTTTTAAGTTTTCAATTAATTTCGGTTCCGATTTGGTCCCGAATTTTTATTCGGTATCGGTATACGACGTCATTATCATTAAGTTCGGTCATTGGGGTTCGGTTTTGGATGGGCTTGCAGCCTTGTTTTACTTTACTTACATCTGCTTGTTGTCTCATTTTCGCTGTCAATGGAACGCTGTATGGCCTTGGAGAGACTTTTTCTCTTCGAGGGCGAATGTTTTAGTGCTGTAAATTAGATTTGGAAAAGTTTAAGTAGCATTGGTTTTTGGCAAGTTTCGAATCAGTAGCACCAGATCAACACTAATCGGTGTGACAACAGGCATGCTTATTGAGTGCTATAAATTAAGTATAATCAACTCAAAAATCCAATAGAATACATAATATACATAATAATTATATACCAGCAAATGGAGCATTAGTTTACCTATATAACTGGTTACCAAGGTACGAAATTTTCTGTGATTCCCCTTGATCTCTGGGAGATCCACTAGGAGGCATAAATAAGTGTTTGGTTTTAGTGGGTGATAAAGAAAGCAAAGAACGAGAGCGTTGTTTTTCGATCGATCAATAGTTGAACATTGATTTTTTTTGTATAGCTTCAGAACTACCAACAAGGCCAAGTGGTGTACTACAATATAGCATTTCCGAGCATTTAGCAAGATACAAGTGGATATGGTGTTTAAGTGTATTGGAGGAGGGGGTAGTGGGAACTAAACTACGTTTTTCTTGTTCCTTTGCCAATTGACACAAAAATGCCTTATAGTAGTACTTGGTAGCTTCGACCCAGTCGACTTACGGGATGGTATCTTGCGAAAGACGGTCTTGGCCATGAAGTTTTGAAATCTTTGAGCATAGAACGAGGGCCGACATACCGAAACGGTTTCCTAGGAGAATTATAATAAAGACTTACTTGGTTATTTGAACTAATTTTACACTGCGGCCCTTACCCCATCATGTATAATGCTTTTGAATGTGTGCTCCAGTTTCTTTTTGAGCCTATAAGATTGCAGAATATCTATGATGCCTATGTACAGCAGCAGACGTTCGCCCTTCTCGCTGCGTGCCGGTATACCACCCGGTCTGGAAATCACCATTATGTTAAAGGTATCTAAAGGGGCATAAGTTCACACTTACGGCACATCCTCCTCATCGTCAATGGGTTCACTCTCCGCCTGTATACTCTCCATGGCCGTGGAGTGAGCCACCAGACGTTGTCGATTCACTGATCTATATGCCACACTGGATTAGCATTTTGAGTGATTTGTCGTCCGGCAACTAAAATCGTTCACTTACTTATTTCTACATATACCCGTAGCTGCATCCGCACCATCCAACGGCTCATCCACATCCACATCTGAGTCCTCGGCCAGTGGCGCCTTCAGCGGTTTCCTTTGCTCACTCTGTTTCTCCTTCAGAGCGATATCCAAGTTATGCACTCCCAACAGCAGCGAATAATCCATTATCTTAAACGACTCCAGTACCGTACAATCCCTTTGTATGGTCTTGATCAGGGCCGAATAGGTTTCAGCCTCCAAGAAAATGCCATTCGGATGTTGTTCCATAAAATCCAGATCCTTGTACGTGGGTGATTTTTTGGCACGTTCCGCTTTCGAGGCCTTTCGCTTAAAGGTGGAACCCTTCAGATCGTATTTCAGATGCATCCGGACTGCTGAGGGCAGCAGATTGTTCATGACCACCAGACGTATGTTTTTGGCATTGCTCGTTTGCAGGCAGTACAAACCGAAGAATTTCGGTAATAAAGTGCGCGGATTTTGATTTAGATTCATGTAATAACTAAGCGGTTAAGTGGAGAGAATGGGTTAGAAGTAACAAATGTGGTTCAGTTAGGGTTCGTAAAATATTACGCTTGTGTAAGGAATCAAGTAGAATGCACCACTTCTTGGTTTACTTTTGTTGCATAATTTTTAAAGCTATGTGACCCTAAAGCAGTGTAGGGCGCGCCCGTATAGCGTGTGCATAGGCAATGGTCGATTAAGCAGTGACGTCGCACACCGACACTATAAGCCTACTGCGCTGCTGTGAATTTCGTATCGTTTGCCACGCACACATGCGTAGCTGAAATATGATTGTATTGTATGCCCTACACATACGCGAGAAAAACGCACTTAAAGTTTTGAGCAATGTATAAAATACTCACTTTAGCAAGAACATTGCTCCACTAAAGTGGCTATATCTGCTGAACTATTTTGAATTTTTGGAAATGTTTTGAAGGGGATAAAAGGGAAATGTTCAAGTTATACTAATAGTTCAAAACAAAAAAATCGAAAATAAAAAATTTTAAAAGGAAGAAGACCCCTTTAAATACATAGTTATTTTTTATGAAAATGGCAAATGGTTTCTTAACCTAACATTTGTAAGTATTTTCTAACCGAACAGCAGGATTATCGATCGTTTAAGTGTGGCACTAAAACTAGAAATTTCTTTCTTTCAGGAGTTTTGGATTTCCTTCTGAGTTTGATTTTCGTTCATCTTTAAATATAATTTAAGTCTTCTTGTTATGCGCCCATTTCTTACGCCAATTCATATTTTTATACTCTATTAAGAAGTATTGAATATAAAAAACTACAGCAACGCATAAGCAGGCTGAAAATCGATCGAGAGAGAATTCTATAAGCGAACCTGAACAACAGAAAGTAAAACTTTTATTATTCAGGATCAAAACCGGTACTAAACCAGTTTAAAATAGTGGTTCAAAATTTAATTGTAGCCATATCTCAGAAATTATGGTAGCTATCAACTTATAATTTGATGTGTAGGTTAGTAATATGCAGAATCAAATTTACTGTATCAAGACCGGTTCCTAACTAGAATGTAGTTTAAAGTCATATCTTAAAAAATATTTAAGCTTTGAACTGGAAATTTTGGAGTGTAGGTATGTTATACGGAGTTGTATATTTTCGCGATTTAAAATCGGTTCCCAAACAGTTTGAACCGTTTTAAAAGTGATTCAGAGCCATATCTCAGAAATTATTTATGAAATGTTCTTACACTCAGAAAAAAATTGGATCGTTCATACGCGTCCGTTCTTAATAAAAGCGTTCCTTCCTTAAGCCCGCCGTTCTCAGTATAAGAAAAAACGGACTTACCCTACTATTGAGAACGAAAAACACGGGTTTCGGTACATTTAGAACTGACTTTTTTCTGAGTGTACAATTTGGTGAGTACGTTAGAAAAAAAAAATGTTTGTTATGTTTCCAGACCGGTTCTGAACCAGTTTTAAAAAGTGGTTCGAAATTGTTTAAGAGCCATATTTCAGAAATTCAGGAAGTTATGAACTTAAAATTGATTGTGTAGGTTTATAATATGAAATAAGACATTTTACTATTTCAAGATCGGTTCCAAACTAGATTGAACCATTTCAAAAACGTAGTTCATAGTCATATCTTAGGCATAATATAACCTTTGAACTTAAAATTTTGTGTAAAGGTTAGTATTATGTAGTTGGTTATTTTTCCGGCTCAAAACCGATTGCGAACCACTTTGAAGCGGCTTGGAAGTGGTTCAGAGCCATATCTCAGAAAAAATGTATAAGCTTTGAACCTTAAAACTTGGTTCGTTGGTTCTTAATATGAAGTTCCGAACCAGATTAATCCGATTCAAAAGTGATTCAGAGCTATTTCTCAGTATCTATTTAACTTATAAAGTTGAAATTTTATATTATGAAGTTACATATTTTGCAGGTTCAAAACTGGTGTCGAACCATATTGTGGAAAGCGAGTCTTTTATCAAAATATGTTTAAGAATTTTCTAAAAGAAAAAGGTCAACAAAATTTAAATCTAGTTGAAGTGTTAATAACAATGTTTGTTCTTCTCTTCCATCAACTTGCTGCGTGTGATATTTACGAACCCCTGGAGTTTTTAACCAATTCGTATACCCACCCAGGCAGTAGTTTTTGTAAAAATTCACCCTCTTTGTGTTGCACTGTTTTGATAATGAACTCATCGTCATTGGTTAGATAGAATATAGAGCCGGAAGCACCAGGATTCGATAATTCGCGCAAAGGCGAAGTGCACATAGACATCTATGAAAGGGAGAGTGAACTTTCCAGAATACTTTAAGTACTTTTTAAGTACTTACCATAAAATCATCTGGCTGGATGCCAAACAAATCACGAAAATAACGAAATGCAATGGGCGCATAGATCTTATAACGGAATTCACTATAATGGTGGGCAGGTGTAAGGCTAGAACCCTCTGGGGGAAATGTTATGCTCTCAATTTCCCAGAAGTCCATCATAAGTAGATCACGCTTGGGCTTGGAGGCCAGACTGCCAACCTGAAAGTAAAGATAGCGTTTTTGGATATTCCCTCAAAATGTAGCGTAGAACTTACGGTATGTTGAATTCCCAGTTGTATGGAGCCCATAATTTGCGATGTTTGTATCTTCTTGTAGGTAATCTCACCGCCCTCGCCCACACGCCGATGTCCAATCTTGCGCTCTTTGTCCGCTTTGTTGGCCGAGCGCAAAGGACGTTGGCCCAACTAGAAAAACGTAAAGAGGGTTTGAGTTTAGGTCATTTTTTATACACCCACGAGTGTGTGCACTTACTTCGGGTGATGAGTTACCCACATGTTCGGTGGAGGCTATTGGGTTGATTGGATATATGAAACGAAGAGGTAGGAATAGTTAATGAATTTCCATTGTAATCTTTGTCTCTTCTATAAATATATTTTTTAGATTTCAATAGGGGGGAGTGGGGGTATGGTGTTGCTTCTTCTTTCAGCTTTCATCAGCCCAGACACATGCGCCACGGGCACTTCCACTTGGTGGCCTTTCATTGATTTTTTTGTTGTTTTTTCTTTTTTGTCTTTTTTTTTTTGTTAGAAAATGGAAACCTGTGAACTTGCCCCCTGGAGGATACTAACCATCGGCCAGTTTGGCCTGTGATGTCGAAGAGCTATCCATGTCTATGGTATTGATGGTATCACCGTCGCCCGAAGCCATTTTGGGCTTAGCACGGCTCAGATCTTTGGTCTCTCGTGGCCCGTTTTGAAGAGCACAGCCTTTACTAGGACATTTTATGGCTAGCGAATAGTTGGATGAAGGTAAATCCGGGGGACCTTGTTCCGCAAGTTGCCTTTTTTGCTTTTCGTTGTCCAAGCGTGTGAGACGATGTTGACGTCGTCGTCTGCTGTCAGTTTTCACTGCATACTCATGGGCGCACTGGAAGACCACGGGAAGTGCCTAGTGCGCAGGTCCACGAGCCAGGGCTGCAAGAAAACGCAGGGTTGCTGCGCGGAGGGAAATGAAACTACTAAGCATTGTATTTAATGCACTTTTTGTTTTTGTAATTTATTAGCATTTACTCAATTAGACCTATACATCTCATCATCATCGGTATATATATAACTATTCATTTTTATATATATATATATTTATGTGGTAAATATATATGAATACAATAATTTGTTATGTGAGTGTGTTGTTGTGGAGTGTGTATCTTTTGTGTATTCTTACATTTACATGCATTTACAAAATAAGCGCCTTTTTTTAAAAATACCGCAAAAAATTACGTTTATCCGTTTAAAATTCTATTTAGAAAATTAAAAACCATTCTATACGAACAAATTAAAAAACGAGTCTAGTTTATAACACTACCAAACTAACTGCTTAAAGCTAAGGATGCAATCGACATGACGACGGCGACTGTTGTCCATTTGCGTTGTATATTTGTGGCCTTATCTGTAAATGGCAGGATAATTCGTTAATATTCAAACCTTTTTTTTTTTATGTCTTACTTACCATAGAAAATAGTCTCCCTGCGTTTGGTATAGTTTGTGCCAAGCAGGAAAAACGCACATGTTATCGGTGTGGGGGATTCTAGTTGATCGCGTGGTATGCGCGTACGCACCGTCATGCTATACAGACCGCTGGGATCCTGATCCAGTTGTGTCAGCACTGAGTCCAGTATGTGTGTATCGAAACTGGGGAATAATGGAGATGGCAAACATTTAACTTGATCTGATACTAGCTAATATCTCTCTCGTCTCTTACATGACGGACAAAACTGGTTGGGGGAAAACATGTTGAACCGCACACATTATGTCCACATCGGTTTGTTCGCCACCCATGCGTGCCTCCAGCATAAAATCCGACTCAGGAACTGCAGAAGGTAGGTAGGTAGTGGTGGGTGATGGAATCGTGAGAATTAATCAAGTGTCAAACTAAACAAAAAACAATAAGTCCCAAAAACAAAAAATAAAACAAAAACAACAACCATAACAACAACAGGTTCTGCAAACCACAGCCATGGACATATGACACGCATGCAAATATATGAGACTAACCGAAAGTACACTGGGAGAAATTTTAAGGTTGTATTGAAAGGATTTGTGGAAATAGTTTGGTTGGAAACTTCGCCAAAAATTTACATATTCATCTGGTTCTTATACCCTTTAAAATAAAAGGGGTATATATTTAGATCGTAAAAGGCAGCAGAAATTATTTCCGACCTTCCGGAAATAAATAAAAAATCATGATCATTGCCCTCCCAAGTATGCTATGTTTATGAATATGAAGGAAAATATCTATTTTTTAGGGGCCTTAATTCTTATTATTTTTGTATACCTTTGACTGGTCCGACATTCTGAGTGAAAGCACAATGTGGATTATGTAAGATGCTGCCATAACTGACTTTAAATTCTCTTGTTCAAAAAATAATAATTAAAGAAAATAAAATAAGCATACTTTGAGGAGCAAAGCGCATGATTTTTTATAAGCATAAACGTAGTTTATGTGAATATATTCCTGATCCAAGTTGATATCTTTTTCGGAAGTATTTTGGGACGTTGAGTTTAAAAGGTCTTATGTTATGTTAGAAAATGTATGTTGCCTGCTTTTAGGCCGCGTTAAAAAATCATAAGCGGGTCGTTGTAGAAACAAAGATATTTTTAAAGCGGCCTACAAGTAGGCAATATATATTTTCTAAAAAAGCACCTAGCTTTGAAAAACAGGATCATGAGAAAACGGCCCTAAACATTTTTTTATTGTTTTGTTCTCCAGATATTGGCGAATATATGATTTTTAGTTTTGTTTAAAATATAGATTCACATGAAATGCCATAATATCTAAACTGTTTTCAATTCTTTAAATAAAAGATATGATATGATCTAACATTTTCGTTAAACATTTTAATATGATGGACCGCCTATAAAAAAATTAATACTATAATCAAATAGTTACTAAAAAACCCAATTTTATATAATATTTATTTTATGCAAGACTGCAAATGTCCTCACATTATAAAGTGAGAGGGAAAAGAATAAAACAAAATTTCAATTTATGTAAACTCTTGCTCTTAAAAACTTCTAAAAAACATTTATCTGGAGACCGAAACGATTGAAACAATTTTTGTGTGCATTTTTGAACTCAGGGGATTTTTTAACCGTAAACCCATATAACTTGAAAAAGTTTAATGGAAAAAAACTAAAATATTCTTCTTATAAATAAGACAGCTGTTCATAATTATTATGCATCAAAGCTGTATAAAAGTATTGTGACGAAAAAGCGATTGGCGATATGTTAAAGTCAGGACAGCCCGACTTCGATATACCCGTTACTCACATAATGTTAATATTTACATATAATTTTAGTAAACAAAAAAATAATGGCTTTATAGTCCGAAAGTGCCAAGCCGAGCTTTTCTCAATCTATTAGCTCGAGTGTCTTTGGATTTTTGCTTAAGAACTTTAAAAGAAGCCTCTTCATAGCTACATGCTTCCAATAGCTGACGAAGATGACAACATGTTTAAAAGTTTTTTTTAAATAAATTTTTAATTGGATGTTTCGAGGCGTGATCGAACCCACTACCTCCCGCATAGTAGGAACAAGGCCACAATGTTAGTATCAACATAAAATGCTAATATTTACATTAAATGTTAACATTGTTGGCTGACCCAAATAAATATGGAAAAAGATTAAATTTTTATATCTCATATATGTAAATATAAACATAAAAGTAGAGCCTGATATCTGTAAAACTGTAGGAGTTATTCAACATTTAACTCTACGAGTGATGGTTATAAAAATTGGTCTCGTACATAAGCTAGAAACAGACAATCAAATTTTTCCAAGATTTTTAGTAGCGAAAAGATTGTGAAAGAAATATCTAGAGATTTTCGTATAATCGTTTACATTTCGAATTAAAATTGTTTGGCTTTACATGTGAAAAGACAAGAATATTTTTGGGTATTAGTTAAATAGAAAGTACAATCGATCGAATTTAATCTACTTTGGTTTTAGTAGTTGTTTTCAATTCATCATCGGATCTAGTAGTCGAAGAAGGTACTTTTCACTTATTATATAAAGATCTTTACCAATAACAAAGACAAACAATTAGATTAATGTTTCTTTTTGAACTAAATTTAGTTCTGCAAGAACATACCAACTTTACATCCCTTTGATTAGATAAGTTCTTCCAAAATGATGAATTGTACAAATAACACAGCATACAAGATTTGAAACCAGAGAAGATAGCAAACTTTCAAATCAAACCATTTTCCCACAGAACTTCCCATTTAAAAGTATTTGGATAAAGGTGAGATAAATGAAGAATGTTTACTTTTTTAAGTCCTGTGATCACATTCATCTATTTGATTGTTAACTACTTTAAATAGCTAAATGGAAAAACCCAAGTAACTCTTTTTAACCACAGGAACTGGTAAAAATGGACAACTTTACTTAAGGATACCTTGCTATCTTCTCTGGTCCAAAAGTTGTCTTTAATTTGTAAACTTTTGTAATAACTAAAACTTGCTTTCCTAATCCTTAAGTAAGCTAACCCATAAGGATTGTGTTAAGTAGTAAATGTTGATTGGAGGCAGCTAGCAGATGGGTTGCCATTTTAGGTACATAAACAAAAGACAAACAGGGACTGAGAAGTTTTTACTAAACTAAAGCTTGTGGTTTTTCTCTCAGTATTAACACACGTGCCATCCGCACACACACACACACACACACACACACACACACATCACACATTCCTAACAAAACACCTAAGCAAACAAACAACTTGACACCCCATCCATTCCCCATTCCCCCCATTCGCCCCGCAAACCAACACCCGCCCGCACCCACCAATGATTTGTAAGCGGGCACTTCGCTTATCCGTTGACTCAAAGGTTTGTACAGCACATGTATACTCCCCCGTCATGTTCCAGTCGGGATTCTTTATCGATATAACACCCGGACTGCCCTCCATGGTGAATATTTTCGTATCTATCTTGGCCTTCATGAAGCCCTACAACAAACAGATGAAGGAAAGCAAATTTTATGTTAATTAATTTTTCGACTCCCTCCCTTTCCCCAAACTAATTCCTTCTGGCTTCAGGGATGGATGACTCACCATGGCAAACCCCTTGACGGAGGGTATCCATTGATAGATGGAGTGATTGTTGAACAGCCACTTTAACACAAAGCCCTTCTCGCGCGGGCCTATTTCATACTCACAGTCGAGGACGAGAGGATCGGGCTCGATATCACGTTCGAGTGTGTAGGTGTGCGGCACTCGTAGGTTGGTAATGCGCACCGAGTGGGTTACTGGGAGGGGAGGGGAGTCGGCATTAATACCCCAATCGAGTTGCTGGCCACCGGGAGCACTCACCTGTGAGTAACGTCAGCCAGGCCAGCAGCGTTGCGCACAAGATGCTCCAGCTCGCCATGTGGTCCTGGTGCTGCTACTGCTGCTCTGGGACGCTCCGTTGTTGTGTTTGCTTTCGGCAAATCGTTGTGCTTAGGACGTTAATCGTTGTTGCCTCTGGCGCTCAGTTCAGTTCATCTCCCAACCGGCCCGCCTCTCAATAGCCATTTAGGCTGAAAGTTATACACGCATCCACATAAACATCACCGCGAACCTATGGCAGGGCGGGAGGAGGAGGAGGTGGGGATAGAAAACTTCTCTATGCTGTTTTGGATGAGCTCAGCACTTTGAGCAGCCACCGAAAATGGGGAAATCGCGGCAAAGCTTACACTTGTCTACATCTCTGGCCACTTTTTCCGTATATTTTCGAATTTTCTCTCTCTCTCCTAAGGCAATTGCATTTTATGGTTGGCAATTTAAAGTTTTGCACATCTACAACTTTTTTGTTGGTGAAAAATCGACTTTTCACTACGCGTTTGTGTGTGTGTATGAGTGTGTGTGCCAAATGGAGTTGTGCTAGAACGTAGTCCGCTGGATACCAATAGTGTTGGTATCTTCTATTTAACTGTTGTCCTTTTTCCAGCGTAGCTTTTAATGTTTTAACACTGGAATACGCTCCAACTGGAGAGAGAATAGAAGCTTTTGAGTAAGCTTAACAGAGCTTTTACTGTGCATTCAGTAGACCCAATGGTTGTCCTTGTTTGTCCTAGACTGATACAGCTGAGTGGTTAAGCGGAGAATTGCGCAGGCGTCAACTTTGACAAGTGAATGAAAACAGTTGGCCAAATGTCAGTTTGAAAATTTTAAGTGGTAAGTGTGGCCTACTTTTTGGGGCGCTAGCAAAGGATCAACTTTAAAGTGTTATTGGGTATACAAATATGAATTCACCGTTTTTATACGGTGGTTGAAAAGGGAATTATGCAAATTTATGTAACAGACAAATGGAAACATTTAGCGACCCTATAAATATTCTTGATCAGCATCAACAGCCGAGTCGATGTAGCCATGTCCGTCTGTCTGTCCGTTTCTCCGCCTGTCTGTCCGTCTTGCGCGTCGCTTCGATCTCAAAAACTTAAGCAGATAAAGTCACGTGCTTAGGCATGAAGGTAGGTGTATACCAAACGCATATCAAATTTGTTTCATATTTGGAAAACAACCACCCCATCCCACACATGAAATCTGCCAAAATTTTGAAGAAAGATAATTCGATCCTTCTAGACAAATATTTTAATCATCATTACTTATCGATCCACCATATACCGTTTGCCGATCAGATGAACGATAGTCGAGTTATAGTTAAAACAAATAATTAAGCTGGGTAGCATCCCCCTAAAATCGTGATGGGCGGCACTTACTCAGTTTGAAAGGGCCCACACTTAAAATTTATTAGTTGTATATAAACTTTGACAGGTACATAGTATATTACAGCAGGGCTTGACCGACTTTCTTTCATGTTGGTCGTATTCAATTAACGATCGATTTGACTTAGATGTGTTGTGATCAGTGATTAATCCCGAAATGAATATCTGTTCCGGTACGTATCGAAATGAGAATATCGGTTCAAGGTTATATTTCCGCATTCAGTTTATCTAGGTTCCGATATAGTACTCAGATTCTTATTTCGGTACACCAATACGCATAATTTTTTGTAATATGTGTTAAATTTTTTAATTATTTCATGATATCTAAAAAATTAATGGATTTAATGGAAAAAAAATCGTGTTCAAAAAATATGCCACATAAAAAACGTTTTTTTTTTATATATACCGATATCAAGCCTCTTTTATTTTTGGACGAACAATTTCGCTTAACGCTTCTGTCTACGCTTCCAGTGGTATTCCTACACTCAGAAAAAAAACAACCTAAAAATATGAAACTCTCTATTCCTACGTTGCCCAGACAAACTCGCCTTAGGGTCAAATCTCATAAAGCTGACAAATATTTCTTAATAATGCTTCGAAATAATCCGCTCTAAAATCTGTCGTATCTCCGTCAAAGATATTTGGATAGAGTTGAACCCATACTAAAAAGGCCGTTTTCTCATCTTCATGTTTTTGAAAACTAGGTGCTTTTTGAGAAAATCTATGTTGCCTACTTTTTGGCCGCTTTTATAATCACATTAAGGTCTAGTAGTAAATATTGACAATTAAAATCGGCCTAAGGGGTATATCAGGGGGTATATCAGCTCTAAAAAGCACAAAAACAGATTGAAACATAAAATCTGCCTTAGCTTTTTCTTACATTACCTTTTTTCGAAATATAAAAACAGCATTTTTTTAGGGCGAAATTTGATTAAGAACCTGAAACTTAATTTCTAAAAATTATATTATTATTTTTCTAACATTTATATATTTAAGCGAGGATTTTTTAGACTAATAATTTTAATTAAATTAAGGGATTAAAATTTACCAAAGAAAAGTTTTTTCGTTTTTTATAATTTTTTTCTATATCTTATATATTTTACAAAGAGTATTTGTTTCTGGTTATTTTTTAAGGGCGAATTTTTAAAATGCCTATTTTAAGTGTTAAAATATATATTTGAAATAATCCTAAATCAATAAAATAAATAATAAGGAACCGGAAACCATATTGGTTTAGTGTTTCGGTATGGTTCCCGTTTTTTCGGTTCCTATTAAATCGGTTAACAGTTTTCGGTTCTCTAAAAAATTTTAATATCGGTTTCGATACAGGTACCTGGCTTTAAATGGTTTATTTCGATTAACGATTTCGGAACCGGTGTTATTTCCAGGTTTCATCAATGGTTACATACTGCATACAAAAGTCCTTCCTTTTTTGTTGAAACAGTGCCAATCAACGCTTTAAAGCAGTAATGCGTTCCTGCTTTTGTCTGAAATTGCATATGCGAATCCTATTAATATCTGTGCGGCTTGAGCGTCTATCAGTCTTTAATTTTTAAATCGATTTAATAATGTTTAAGTGGTTAACTGCCAAAATTCTTATGAAAGCTCTTTCTTTTAGTGAAGAAATAAAGTTTCCCGTCTGAGCAAGACCGAAAACTTATTAAACCATGTTGTATCGGACCACAATTACTTTGATTTGGCCGATTCGTATTGCGTGTATCGATCTATGCTAATGTAAGAGTATTAAACAAAACTTCACACGGGATCAACTTATTTGGGACTCAAAATGTGTCCCAGTGTTATTTTACCGAATTTTTGCAGTCTGTTAATTTATTTTGCATATAAATTTATTGGCGAAAATTTGAAATTTACCTTTTTCTATTATTACGGTGAAATTTGTCCATCCTTTGAGGCGATTCACTAGTATACAAATTTTTTTAATTCTTTCGAAAAGATCAAAGAACGAATGTGTAATTTCTGAAGAATATGCAGGTGAGGAATGGATAGGACTATTGCATCATGTGCTCAAAAACTAGATAGTTGTGCATTTGCTCGTATTGCATCCATTTCTTCTTTAGTAATCGGCTTAATCTCATCATTTTGCGTTTCCATATGATTGCAGGACCATCGGCTAATCTTGATCTGTTAAGCTGTTCCAAAATATAAATCAGAGGCTTTTCCAAGATATTAAAACTATAAAATCGAGGGCTTAAAAGGATACATTAAAAGAATACAAACTTTTAGAAAGCAGATTCAATTCAGTTTTAGAACAAAAATTCTTATCTATAATGCCGCTTAGCTTTGCTTTCTATTTATGTCGTTTATTCAATTTGTTCAATAACATCAGCAAAATTCTTACAATCTAATTAATATTTAATAGTTAATTTGATGCAGTTACAATTACACACAGGCATATACATATACAAGTAATATCGATATATATATATATATATATGTATATAGAATTCGCTTTTAAAAGTATGCTGTCAATATGCATTGTACTTATATTCCATGTACGATCTACGCATACATATTGAAGTGGACTCTTTGATTTGGTCGCTTTAAAATTTCATGCTGGCATTTGGTTAATACATCACTACATGCTGTCGGACCTGGCTGGCTATATATATATATATATAACCCCAACTACAACTAAACTTTACAACGTACAGAAATGCTAAAATGGAATTATACACAAGTTGGGAGATTCTAATCGCTAGCCTCATCGCTAACGCTGACCCCTTGATGGTGACGATGATGATGATGGTGGGCTATCAAGGTTTCAATGCGGAAATCTTTGGCATTGCCGGAGGAACGCAGATTCTTGGGTATTTTGGGGCTGGACGTGTTGGATACTTCCGCATGATCAAAGAGCAGCACTTCGGGCGGAGCTTCTAGGCGAGTTGTTGTGCACACACTGTCCACCGAGTCGGATATGTGTGTATCCGTATCGGGTTCGTGCTCATTGGCACTCTCCACATCAATCTTGTCATCGCACGAGGCATCGTCCGCCTCCGCTTCGGTCCCACCATCTACATCTTCGTTATACACTTGCAGATCCGCCGTATAGTTCCTGCGATCCGCATACTCGGCACTGGAAGCTGCTGCCGCCATTGTAGAGGCTGCTTCGAAAGCGTAGGGATTTTTGTACTTGCTGGTCGAACCGGATACTGTCTCGCTGCCACCGCCACGCCGATTGAGGAAGGACAGTCGATCGAATTTATCGCTACTGTTGCCCCCCTGATAAAACGAGGCTTCCGCATTGGCAAAGAAATTGAATTTCTTATCCGCCCTCAATGCGGTATCAAACACTTCGCTTGGCGTGTGCATTACATCAAAGTCACGATTTCCATTGAAATTGGGCACATTGAAGTGCACGGGCACCAGTGGCACCGGCTTACGTATCCAGAACGGTGACAAGGTGCCAAACACTGCCGGAAAGGAGAAGCGTTGCATGGCTGGCGCTCGCTTGTAGCGCTTACGTCGTCGCAAAAAACTACCATTGTCAAACATGTCCTCGGCCAGTGGATCCAGAGTCCAGAAATTCCCTTTACCGGGATTACCCGGTTCACGTGGAACTTTGATGAAACAATCGTTGAGACTCAGATTGTGACGTATGGAGTTCTGCCAAGCGGGAAACTTGTCCTTGTAGTAGGGAAACCTGAAAGACAAATGGAAATGGGATTAAACAATGGGTGTAAAAGGGAAAAAACGCACAATTCTGTCAATTTTCTTCAAAATCGGTTGACCTAAAATCGGTTCAAAAACTAGTTCTTGTGGAAAGACATTTTTTTTTCAATGTCCTTAACCTTATTCTGTCTGGTTTGACAAAACGGTTTTCGCTTCTCAAAAATAAAGTTTAATAACAATTACGATTCTGATACTGGTACGTGGCTGGATACGGTAAACTGTTGCGGTGCGAGTTATGATATTATTCCTTGATCTATATAATTTATTAAGAATTGAGGGTCAATTTCTCATCTTCGAGATAGCTTGCAGATGGGATTGTGTGTGTCTGCTATACCGTGTACCGCACTTTATTTTGAATATTTGGGTAGAGATTTTTATACCCTTGCAGAGGGTATATTAAAATTGTCACGATGTTTGTAACGCAGTGAAGGAAGCATTTCCGACCACATAAAGTATATATATTCTTGATCAGCATGACGAGCTGAGTTCATTTCCGTTTGTCCGTCTGTATGTCTGACCGTCCGTCCGTCTGTCCGTCCGTCCGTCTGTCCGTCCGTCCGTCTGTCCGTCTGTTTCTATGCTATCTCCTCCCTCAGTTTTGAAGCTATCTTGACCAAACTTAGCAAAAAGTCTTTAAATACAAATACGCTGCACATTTGTCGGAATCGGCCGGATCGGATGACAATATCATATAGCTGCCATAGGAACGATCGGTCCAAAAACTAGTTCTAATGAGAAAAACTTTTTTGTTTTCCATCGTAGCGTCACCAATCGTAGTATATACATATTAATTTTATATGATTCCACACAATTCTGGAAAAATTTATTAAAATCGAATGACTATAGCATATAGCTGCCATATAAACGGTCGGTCCAAAAACTAGTTCTAGTGGGAAAAACTTTTTTGTTTTTCATCGTAGCGTCACCAATCGTAGTATATATTAATTTTATATGATTCCACACAATTCTGGAAAAATTTATCAAAATCGGACGACTATAGCATATAGCTGCCATATAAACGGACGGTCCAAAAACTAGTTCTAGTGAGAAAAACTTTTTTGTTTTCCATCGTAGCATCACCAATCGTGGTATATGTTACTTTTATATACTTCCACACAATTCTGAAAAAATTTATCGGAATCTGATGATTATAGCATATAGCTGCCATAGGAACGATCGGTCTAAAAACTAATTCTAGTGAGAAAAACTTTTTTTGATCAATGGTAGCGCCTTTCAAAAACTGCAAGGGTATCTAAGACATCTATTTTTAACCTTAATCTAATATTTCAAGTTCACTTTTAGCGCTGGTAGAGAGATTTGTACATATTCTTTTCGGTTTGAGGATAGCCTGACACTTATTATATTGAATTTTTGGAGATGTTCTGGTGGTTGTCCTTGGTCGCTAAGACAGTCCTGGAACTTATAGATAGCAACATACAGGTGCTTTTTATAGTAAGTACATTAAGGGCCGATTTCTCATCTTTTAGTTAACTGTTCTATTTTTAATAAACTTGCAATTTTCTCAGCTATTTGCTGAATTATGTGACCGATACAAGATGAGAAATCGACCCTTTTACAAATTTATGATTTTAAAGACTTTGCTGGAATTAATCCGGGAAAGTGTTTAAAAACTTATAAATTCGTTTTAGGTAGCTCCAAAATCCATGTCATGAACTGAACCGGTGGTTTAAGACCTTTGTGAACCACTGAACCATACCAGTCCTTATTTCTCAAAGTCGTATACGTATATGGGAAGTATATATATTTGTTTTGTTTTTTATACAAATGTTTCCTAGGTTTTTTAACTGTTATAAATTTTTATAGAAATTACAGTACATTTAAAAAAAAAATATTTTCAACCCTAATTTTTGAGCAAAAGTGGTGCATAAATCTCGCAATTATTATGATCCTATACCTTTCAGTAAGTGTTCTTTCTTTAAAAAGTCTTCCAAAAATAATTTTTGAACCCAACCATTGTCCAACAAGAAGTTGTTTGGGTTTTGGCTTGGAAAGGCATTAATTTTGAAGATTCGGACCCTCAAAATCAATGCTATAACCAGTCCAGAGCCGAACCCCTTAGAACGAAATGAGATCAGCTGTTTTGGGCTCGTTGCACAGGACCATTAACCGAACATAACAAAATTTAATACCCCCCAAACCTTATTCGGCAAATAACTTTAAACTGCACATTTGTTTTTATTAGACTGTTTTAACTGCAAAATATTTTAAACGAATTTTCCAATCGTTTCTTGAAAATAAGAACCTTTACCAAATCCGATCAATCGAATTTGGAAATGAGAACAGGCCTGATTATTCTGAATAATATCCAGGGCTGCAAATCCAAATAATTTTTACGGTGAACATATACAGAATTTCTAAATTTGTATATACTTGAACATAAAATTTCAATTATTTTCAACTACTACTTCTTTTACCAGTAAAATGTATGCCTAATTAATACTTGGTACTTTCGTTGAACCGATCCAAAATAATTGGTTCGGAACAGTTCAGGCTCAGATGGTTATTGATTCAATGATCAGTCAGCCGTGTTTTCTGTGGAATTTGGTTCCTGACAGGTTTGCAGCCTTGTTTGAAACACCATTTAGGTATATACTTATTCCTAGGTGTTCCACAAATCGCTTTCGACCCAAAAACGACCCAATTCCCATACGATTTGGGTCGTTTTTGGATCGAAAGCGATTTGTAGAACACATGGGATTATCTATTTTGACGTATACTCACAAAAAAGATAGACGAATAAATTTATAAATGAGTACAAACGATTTTGACGAACATTTATTCGTTCTTGAATTGTTGTAAATTTTGTGCTTGAAGGCTTGAAGTTAGGGGAAGTAACTAACCGGAGAGAGCAAGCAAACCAACTGAAAAGTATAGTGTTCAAAACTTTAGGAACAAGAAATTCGGAATCAGATATTTATGATTGAATTAAGAATTCAAGCTACCTTCCTTTTGACATCCAAAATTCTAGACCCAAGTAAAAAATGCTCTATTTTTTCGAGGAGTGCAAATATTATATTTTTCGTCTTCAATGGAAATGGATCAGGTATGCAATATCCGACAGATCTGAACTCAATTTGATTACTTACCGTGACATAATGAAATCACATATTCCACTTAGTGTTAATTTCTTGTGCGGCGATTGTAATATGGCCATGGTGATCAGGGCTATGTAGGAATACGGCGGCTTTACCAATGGTCCACCGCCATTGCTGCTGTTGCTGTTGTTATTGTTGGTATCTCCATTGCTGACAACACCGACGGCTGTGGTTTCCAGGTCGCTATCATCGCACACTGACATGGCTATGGCCTCGGAAGCCGCAGCAAGCGAGGATGCAATTCCGCCGCCGCCGCCGCCGCCTCGCTGACTTTTGTGCAGGGGCGGTGACAGGGAGACGCTATCGTGTAGTGTATGCATGGTACTCGAGAGGACTTAATTAATATTAGTTAGTAAATTTTAAACAGGACGTAACACTTTTAATATTTGTTTTGGTTTGAATATTGCTCAAGGAACTGTTTCAATTTGTCTGCATTTGGGAATTCACGCCGATCTCGTGTTAACTGTACATGTACGAATACGAAACGCGCGTCGCGTCGATGTCCGTTTTAGGCGGAATCCTTTTGCCAAATGTTAACTGAATCGCAACGAAAACGAAAATCTTCTCGCCCGAAATGTTTTTCTACATAACTCAAACATTTATTTATGAAAAACCGCTGCCGCTGCCGCTTCCCTGAGCTTTTGTCGGCTCTGCTATGTTTTCGTATCCTCGAATAACTGTGATTCTACGCCAACGCAGGCAGAGAGAGCGTGCAGTCAACGTCTGCTGCGGCAGCGACGGCGGCAGCAGCATCCCCGGCTGATAAACAAGGATGAGGCTATATAACATGGCACTGCTCTGGCTGCCTGCCTGGGCTACAGGGTTGGCGATGCTGTAAACCAATCTAAGTAGCAGGAGGAAATGCCGAAAGGGCGAGGATGTGCAGAGGGTGGGGTGGTGGGTGTGTTTTTTCTCTCTCTCTCTCGCACAGCGTAATAACCTAAAATGGTGGAGTGCCTGTAAATGTGATATTTGTGTTTTCCTCTCCTGCTTTTTTGTGTATCCTCAAATTGGCAGGAGGCGGCGGCAGCAGTCGAAAGCCAAAAGGGGGTGGGGGTGGAGGGAGGGTTGGCCATAAACATTTTGCGCAAATTTAGATACCTTTTGCAGCTTTGACGTCGTGGCTCTTAATAATGTTTCATTATGTCAGCCACATAGAGGCTACGTCTGTGTGTGTGTATGTGTGTGTATGTATGAGTGCTGCTCGTCTCGTTCAAATGTTAGCATTTTTATGTGCGAATGTTTTTCTAACCGTATGTCGGCGTTCTCGATTCTCAACTGCTGCTCCGCCTCCACCCATTGCCTGGGCCCCCTCACAATTTGGGGTATTTTGTATACATGTGTCTGTCTGTTTGTCTGTTTGTCTGTTTGTCCGTCTGTCTGTTGCTGTCTCTTCTCCTTTTAGCATTTTCGCTGTTTTTGTTCTCCCGTTGTTCGACATTCCCTTTTCAAATTAAACATTCAGCAGTAGTCACTTCTATTTGTTGTACTTTGTTCAAATTAGTTTTCAGTTTGGCGGAAGTTGCTCACACACACACAGAGATACACCGAAAGCACCCATAATGGCCGCCATCTTTACACTCGACACAATATTGATATCGTTTCGTTCACTTGGCTGAATTTTCATTATACTATTTTAGTTGATGCCCATTTCGCCCCCTTCCTCCATACTCTCACTGATTCCCCTGATTCCTCTCATTCCACTCGGTTACACTTACAAATCACTGCTGCCATGGACAGCCTTTTAGGGGGCGTGGCAACATCTTTCCTTGTAAATATATATGTATAAATAGATTTAGTGGATTTAGTACCTCCTTCCACCAGCAAAGCAATTTAGTTGTGACAAAATTTATTGCGGATTTTGCTTTGGTTTTTTTTTCCTATTTGTTGATATGGATGGGTAACGTACAGACCCAACGAGTTGGTGATTAGAAAAAAAATAAATAAAGAAAGATTGATTATCGATCCTCCCTACACTAATTTCCGATCAGATGATCGATAGTCGAATTACAAATAATTTTGCGCAGCACTTACGCAACTTGAGTGGCCCCACATTTAAAATTTATTAGTTATATACAAACTTTAGCAGATGCAGATTATATTACAGACGGACTTAGCTGATTTTCTTATTTATTTTCTTTTTTTTTACAAAATTCTTAAATATTTTCAATAAAGACCTATTCTTAGATGACATAAATTTTATTTCGGCACAATACTTTATATAAATAAGACAGCTATTCCAAAGCATTCAGATTTCAAAGTTCTACAAAAGAGTTTCTATTCATATAAACTATTATACAGAAAATAATTTTTATGTCATCCTTAATATAATAGAATTTATTATCAAATTTGAGCCAACCTTCAAAGGGCTTTAATAATGGAACAAGTTAAAACTTCTAACTCAATATTTTCAATCTACACACCAAATTTCATGTGTATAGATCAAATCAGCGGTGGGCAAGCCGTCAAGCAGTCAGCAAACTAAAAACTGTTATAAATATTTATATATGCCCTTAGAAGTATGCAATGTTTTTGAATGTTTATAATTAATGAAAATATTTATTGTATATTTGTCATTACACCTTTTTTATTTTCTATACCTATAACTGGTTCGACAACCTGAGTTGACGCTGCTGAGCAACAATTATCTCTTAAAAAATAATAATAATGGAAGGAAATTAAGTTTTCATACTTTGAATGGCATTTATTTATAATGATACATTTTGGGTGTATAAACCCTTTAATTTTAATATTATACATCTTAGATATTGAAATAAGAGTTATAAATAAATTTCATAGGTCTAGGTAACGGATAGAACAAAACATCTCGGACCACATAAAATATATATGGGTCATTCCATGTGAACGCAGCCACCCAATGTTTTTTTTGTTTTAAAATAAAAATCACTATCCGCGGTTCGAATTTATACACATCGAGAAATAATACTATTTTTGGACATCCCCACCACTAATAGTTCGCGAGATAAACCTTAAAGAACATTAAACTTAAAACGAGAAGGCAAAGCTAACTTCGACTGTGCCGAAGTTTTAATACACTTGAAAAACTTTACTCCAACTGATTTAACTGGAAAAATATATATAGGATATAGGTATCAGATATTTAAATTTTTTAAATCATTGCTAATAAAAATTTGATACCAAAAAAAAAAAAAAGGAGGCTAACATCGACTACGCCGATGTTTTAAATACCCTTGCAGTTTTTGAAAGTCGCTACCATTGAAAACAAAAAAGTTTTTCTCAGTACAACTAGTTTTTTGACCGACCGTTTATATGGCAGCTATATGCTATAGTCATCCGATTTTAATAAATTTTTCCAGAATTGCGTGAAGGGGTATAAAACTAATATATACCAAGATTGGTGACGCTTCGATTTAAAACAAACAAGTTTTTCTCACTAGAACTAGTTTTTTGACAGACCGTTTATATGGCAACTATATGCTGTAGTCATCCGATTTTAATAAATTTTTTTGGAATTGTGTAAAAGCATATAAAACTAATATAAACCAAGATTGGTGACGCTACGATAGAAAACAAAAAAGTTTTTTTCACTAGAACTAGTTTTTTTACTGACCGTTTATATGGCAGCTATATGCTATAGTCATCCGATTTTGATAAATTTTTCCAAAATTGTGTGAAGGGGTATAAAACTAATATATATCAAGTTTGGTGACGATTCAATAGAAAACAAAAAAGTTTTTCTCACTAGAACTAGTTTATGGACCGATCGTTCCTATGGCAGCTATATGCTATAGTGATCCGATTTTGATATATTTTTCCAGAATTATGTGGAAGCATATAAAACTAACATATACCTAGATTAGTGACGCTACGATGGAAAACAAAAAAGTTTTTCTAACTAGAACTAGTCCTTAGACCGATCGTTCCTATGGTAGCTATATGATATAGTCATCCGATCCGGCCGGTTCCGACATATTAGTTGCGTGCAGTAAAAAGAAAACTCTGTGCAAAATTTCAGCTCAAAATTTTAGCTTTAAAACTGAGAGACTAGTTCGCGTAGAAACAGACAGACAGACGGACAGACGGACGCGGACGGACGGACAAGCGGAAATGAACTCAGCTCGTCGTCCAGATCAAGAATATATATAGTTTAGGGGGTCGGAAATGAATATTTCTATGCGTTACAAACTTCTGGGCAAAATTAATATACACTTTTCAAGTGTATAAAAATTATAGCATCGTTACGGTGCATCCGATTTAAGCGACCCAAATTGTGAATCTACTATTTTCGTGTCTTCTATCTGACATAAAGTTAAATTTTCAAAAAGTTTGTTCTTATGTGGGATTTTAGCGAAATTTAATGTTTTTTTGTCTTTTTTTCAAGAAAGGCCAACCGATATTTTTATGAAAAAATTTGTTTCTGATAAAGGATACCCTTATACATATTCTAGTGAAAACCTCTCTATGGGACAATCAATGAATGCGAGAGGAAAAATATTTTTCTTCTATACATAACATTTTTTAAAATGTTTTTTGGACTTCTAATTTTAATTATGTCAAATCAAGGAAGTAATTTTAAAGCCGTGGTTGAATATATCTTAGAAATTTGTTTTCAATAAATTATTTTTAATTCAAACAAATTTTAAAAGTGAGCGATATGTAGATATCAGATATTTATATATTCAAAATCATTAAGAATCTGAGTGTTGACTTCAAAGTTTTATCACGCTACCATCAATATCAAAAAAGTTTTTTCAGTAAGACATATTTTCCAACCGATCGCTCCTTTGGCAGCTATAAGATATAGTCATCCGATTTTGACTAACTTTTGCAGAACTGTGTGACAGCATATCATATTCATAATTGATGAGTTAAAGAACCCTATCATTGAACAAAAAAAAAGTTGTTTTCTTTACGACCCATTTTCCGACCGATCGTTTCTATGGCAGCTATATGATATAGTCATCTGATGCGTAAGGTTCCGACATATTATTTGCGTGCAGTAAAAAGTAGTCGCTGTGCAAGATTTCAACTCGATTGCTTTAAAACTAAGAGACTAACTTGCCTAGAAACAGACGGTCGGTTCAAGAATATGTATAGTTTACGGAGTGGAAAATGAATGTTTCTATGCGTTGCAAACTTCTGGGAAAAAATAATATACACTTTGCAAGTGTAGAAAAGCGTTAACAAAGCTCAGAGTGTATAATTGTCGGGACCTCGGGAAGTTTGGTACCCGCTGAAGCTACGTGATATATTTATAATTTTCGAGATGAGCGGGATTGGGACTAGAGTCGGCACGATATTCGATCCCTTCCGTACTGAACTATTTTTCCTTGTCTCGATTTCGCCAATTCCTTGTACTTATAAATGTTATACGTTTTCCCTTTAGAACTGTACTAGAGTTTCCTAAGAAGCGTTTACTTGACATGCAAGGCGGAAAAATTACGAAATTAGCTTAGAAAGTTTCTGAATGTACCTATAATATTTAAAAACGAGGAGGCAAAGCTAACTTCGACTGTGGCGAAGTTTTAATACACTTGAAAAAGTTTACTCCAACTGATTTAACCGGTAAAATATATAAAGGATATAGATATTTAAAATTTTTTAATCATTAATAATAAAAATTTGATTTCATAAAAAAAACTTTTCTTAGTAAAACACATTTTCCGACCGATCGGTTCTATTCCGATTTTGATAAATTTTTCCATAAATGTGTGGAAACATATAAAACTAACACATACCAAGATTGGTGACGCTACGATGGAAAACAAAAAAGTTTTTCTCACTAGATCTAGTTTTTTGACCGACCGTTTCTATGGCAGCTATATGATATAGCCATCCGATTTTGATAAATTTTTCCAGAAACGTGTAGAAGCATATGAAACTAACATATACTAAGATTAGTGACGCTACGATGGAAAACAAAAAAGTTTTTCTCACTAGAACTAGTTTTTTGATCGACCGTTTCTATGGCAGCTATAAGATATAGACATCCGATCCGGCCGGTTCCGACATTTTAGTTGCGTGCTGTAAAAAGAAGACTCTGTGCAAAATTTCAGCTCGATAGCTTTAAAACTGAGGGACTAGTTTGAGTAGAAACAGACAGACGGACGGACGGACAGACGGACGGACGGACAGACGGAATTGAACTCAGCTCGTCGTCCTGATCAAGAATATATATAGTTTATGTGGTCGGAAATGAATATTTCTATGCGTTACAAACTTCTGGGCAAAATTAATATACACTTTTCAAGTGTATAATTAAAATGTTCACTGTTGGATTTCAGATTTCCATTAGGAATATTTTTTCGACGTCAAGATTTTTGGAGAGAATCGCAAATGGTCTCAATCCCGGTTCCCCTCTTTACTGTTGCATTTTTTTTCTTTGAGGTCCGGTTCGAAGGTGTCAAGTCTTTCGAGACGATCTGAGAGATTCCGTCTCTCTCCGGCTGAAATAGATATCGACACTTTTTATCGGATATTTATATTGAATGTGGATTTAGGTTAAAAATTAAATTTATTTTTGGTTAAAATTTGGTTCATATACATTTAGAATCGGCTTAAATTGTTTTTAATATTTTTTCTTAAGGCGTATTCCCATCGCCATTAGAAGGTTCGGAAGAAGAAAATTAGCTAAATACACTCCATTCCATTTTACCTCCATTTCACTCAAACATTTTGTCGTTCTCAAGTATAACGGTTATAAATTTTAACAAAAATTTGGCTCTGAATTAACTATCCAACCATTAAAAGCGACAACATTCAGTTTCTATGGCTACGCCCTCTAATAAACTGCAGCTGATGAGGACGATCCCTTAGCTGGCCCCTTGTCAATCTCTGGTTAATCATCGCTTAAGCACAGCATGGGATTTGGGTGAGGACGTAAAGATGGAAGCTTTCCAAGGGGAACAATTAACTTATGGGCAAACAATAACGCCGAAGAATGCACGCTGACAGGAACCATCACAGAGCCAGAGCCACCACATCCTGCTTAGTAGCAGGGGCAGCAGCAGCAATAATCCTTCTTTTGTCAGCAAATTTATTGCACACAAACAAACGCCGCCGCCGGCACCGACCGAAGGATGAAACTGACTTTGCGATGGGGCGACTTTGACAATATACATTTTTATTGCGAAATCTGCAAAAGGCAAATAAAAGATTTGACACTTGAATTGCTTTGACTTGCGCAGGACCCAGCCAGAATATCGTTAACAATGGCCATGATGGCGTCATTTCCCACTAATTTGAGATACTTCGGTTCCGACTGCACCTGAATCTTAAAAATCGCTAAGGCAAACAGTCGGCCACTCAGATGCCAGGACTCTTGGCCAGGTTTAATGGCATCGCTTCTTATGTGATTATTAAATCTTTGAAGTATCTGCAGGATAAAGAACAAGCACCACACACAACACACTTGAATACTCGAGTGACGCTCAATTTGATGGACAAGGACATCAGAAATCAACCCTGTTGGGAACAATCACAGCAGGCTCAGTCGAAATTGCACAACTGCAGTCGTTGCACTATGGGAAATTATTTAGATTTTTATGGCATAAATTAATAACTTTAATAGGGTATAAAGTGTTTGGGTGAACCATCCAAATATTCTTATAGATCTGATATAATCAAAAATATTCTGAAACTATTAATTTAAGTAAATTTTTATTATATTATTTTATTTATTCTATTATTACTCTATTTTTTTTCTCTATTTATGTAACTTTAAAGATTGATATATTTATGAACAAATGATAAAATAATTTTATTTTTTACACATTTGTTAAAAGACTTTTAAAAAATTTCCCATAGTGCGCTGGGACTCCAACCACAACCCGAATAACTCTGCTCAACCTGCCAAAGCATAACAAAGGCGCATATTTTACGCTCGATTTAGTCTGCCTTCACTGTATGGTTGGTAGGCAGGAGCAGGAGCAGCAGCAAGTGCCATGCTGATGTTTCATTCATTTGTTCATTTGATGACGATGATGTTGCCTGGCTGGGTGCTTTGCTTAAGCCTCTTGTTTGGTGGCAATAAAAATCGAGAGCCCGGCCTAAGTCCTACCCCCGCCGCATGTCAATTCCTCAATTCATAAATAAAACCCAAAGCCCTTTCAATGTGTCAGCACAAGTGTGGAAATTACTGCCAGTGCCAGGGGGTGGGAGGGGAGGGCAGGGCAGGAAAGTGGGTCTGAGTGTGTTATTGTTGTTTATTTGCTATGGGCCTGCGCCTAAACCGCAGCCAAAGGATTTCAAATTCGTGGATAGCTTTTGCCTTGGATCGCATTAAGTTGATTTATTATGCAGCACAGAATTCAATTAAGTGGGATGATTGTCACTTGTCCGTATGCCACGAAAGCAAAAACTCTGCTGCACAAGGATACGCCAGGATATTCGTGTGTGTGTGTGTGGCATTTGCAGCGTTAAATTGTTGGGGCGTGATTATTTGGACAGTTGTTAATAGTTGGAACTGATCTGATCAAAGTATAATGGCCAGGACTAGCCGGATAATCATTTATTTGTTTGGTTTTTGTAATAAAAGAGCAAGAAGTTAAAGAGGAAAGTATTTAGACATTTGTCAAAGGGATTGAGGGGGGGAATCACAAATTGCAGAGATTAGTATAACCAATTCGATTGGCTGACGATCATTTGGCAGTTCTGTTACAATACATTTGTTTTTTTATTATTTTTTTTTTTTTTATTTTAATTTTTTTTTATTTTAACTATCCCAGCGCTACAAGATTCAAGTAAAAATTATTCAGATAGTATCTTATACCTCGTTTATACACACAAAACTTATCATGATCAATGCCCTTCAAAGTATGCTATGATCATGAATAGAAATAATGAAGGATCATTTCTCATTTATATGTGTCTTAACACTAATATATTTTGTATAACTTTGTCTGCTCCGACATGATGAACAAATGCACAGTGCAAACTATGTATAACGCTTTCAATACCCTACTCCATTAAATAGATAATTATAAAAGCAAATAAAGTTTGCATACTTTTAAAGGCATTTTTCATGATAAATTTTGCGTGTATAAACGTAGTATTAGACACTTAGATCATGTTAAAATATTGAAGGATACGGCTCCTGTAGACAAACTTCTGAAGATTTTAATTAAAAAGGCGTTTGGCAGTGATCACTCTATGTCTGGTTTGGCTTACCGGAAATCAAAAAGCGGGGTAGATTCTTTTAGGAGATAGATGAATGCTGGGATTGATCGAAGGACTAGTGAAAATTTCTAAGTTTGATAAAATGGCCATAGTTTAAAAATTAAATTGGTATTGTATCAGTATCAGCTTGGAAGCATACAATTTTGTATGCGCAGCACAGCTAATAAACAATGCTTATAAAAAAAAAAATAGAAGGTTTAAAAAAAATTTAATTTTTCGACCAAAACTTTCTAGTAAAATTGTTTAAAAAAATATTAATAATTAATGGATATCTTAATCCTGCGATATCTTAGAAGGTTGTGTGAAAATATCAGATCAATCGGTTCTGCCGTTTTTGAGATCTTGTGTTCAAAGCATTTGAAAACACAGTTTTGAGAAAAACGTGTTTAAAGTTTAAGAAGTTCATTACACAAAATTACAAATTGTTTTCTTCAACTTCCAGGGCCATAAGTTGATACCCTCTGCAGCATCAGCAGCTTCTAATAGGTCAAGTCAATGTTGTCGACGTGCCATTCTTCCTTTGCAGAATGATTTTCGGAGTTATTTTTCATATCAACCAGGGCTGCAAATTAAAATATTTTATGCGGAGTTCCGGTTCGCGGGTTAAAACCATAGTTTACCAATGGTTAAGGTTCCGAAATTTGAGGTTCAAGGCTTTCAAATTTTACCAATTTTCCAATATTTAGAATTTCCGTATTTCTTTTTTACTTGAGCATACGATACCATTTATCTTAAATATAAATTTATTGTTAGTATATCATCGAGTAATTGTTAATATATTTCTCGCTTGGTCAGACAAAAGAAATTTTAGGATTGAAAAACCCGCTTAACTAAGAAAAGTCTTTACTTTCTCAAACTGAACCGAAAGTTTCCGTTCAGAACAGGTTCAGGTTCAACTATTTTATTCACAAGAGGTTCGTTTCTCAGTAAAGGAAAAAAACGGAATTCCGTGTTCGAACCGGAAGCCCTGATATCAACTGATTAAAAGTTGCAAAAATCTTTTGTGTAAAACAACCTTCATAACGTTCCAATTCTTTTTCGTTGATGTAATCTTTATAAATTTGGAATAGGGCTTTAGCAACATCAGTAACATCAGCAACATCAGCAAAATCAGTTGGTTATAACTTGAACATTCCCCTTTCATCCCCTTCAAAACAATTCAATTCAATTCAAAATAATTTACTCAAAACTTTAAGCGCGTCTTTCTCGAAACCACGTATTTTAACCTGGTAGCAATGATCTACGCCAGTTCTACTTAAACGAATAGATGTAATTCTGGCCCGTACCTCAATCAAGAGGAAAAACATTTTTTTACTATTTTTTTTACACAATAAACTACAAAAAAACTTAAAAAATCGAATTTTTATTTTTTAAATTTAAAAAAATAGAAGGCTAACATCGGCTACGCCGATGTTTTAAATACCGTTGCAGTTTTTGAAAGTCACTACCATTGATAACAAAAAAGTTTTTCTCACTACAACTAGTTTTTTGACCGACCGTTTATATGTATATATGCTATAGTCATCCGATTTTGATACACTTTTCCAGAATTGTGTGAAGGGGTATAAAACTAATATATACCAAGATTGGTGACGCTTCGATGGAAAACAAACAAGTTTTTCTCACTAGAACTAGTTTTTTTACTGACCGTTTATATGGCAGCTATATGCTATAGTCATCCGATTTTAATAAATTTTTCCAGAATTGTGTGAAGGGGTATAAAACTAATATATACCAAGTTTGGTGACGATTCAATAGAAAACAAAAAAGTTTTTCTCACCAGAACTAGTTTATGGACCGATCGTTCCTATGGCAGCTATATGATATAGTCATCCGATCCGGCCGATTCCGACAAATGTGCAGCCTATGTGTATTTAAAGACTTTTTGCAAAGTTTGGTCAAGATAGCTCTAAAACTGAGGGAGGAGATAGCATAGAAACAGACGGACGGACAGACGGACATGGCTATATAGACTCAGCTCGTCATGCTGATCAAGAATATATATAGTTTATGGGGTCGGAGATGCTTCCTTCTATGCGTTACAAACATCGTGACAATTTTAATATACCCTCTGCAAGGGTATAAAAAATATTTTTTTTATGATTACGAGCATTGTCTACGATTAATGAAATTAAGGAAGAGAGATTCTTTCTTTAAAATTCGTAGAATCTGTCCTAGAGTGATTTTTCTTTATTAGCTGTTGTCTGGTAAGCGCTTTGTTATGCCAAATAAGTTATCCTGTTCCAGCACTTGTTACTAGAAATTTCGATCGTTATTAAATTAAAATTTGGATTGTAAACGGGAGGGGACAGACGTAAATTCGGAAGGGTCGGGATTGAATACATTTACAAAATCAAAATTAAACCAACCAATTATATACCCAAAACCGAATACATATAACGATGCTGGGCATTGCCTTACCATCTATTTTATACATCATAGTACAAACAACTTACTTTGCTTGTACCTAATACGATACAACACAAAACAGCAGAACAGATTCGCCTCACATGTTTCATGTAAAAATTGTGGAAACATCTTCAGCTAACGCAACAGGCCCTTCCTAAAAAAAAATCAACTGAATATTCTCACGACATTCGAAAAAGGACATCTACAAACAATTACGTCCGTACATGTGTACCCATTAAGGGCTCTTCAACAGAACGAATGCCCATGGCATTGGATTATAGATATTTGTGTTTACTACTACATCAGATAATGTGCTCATAACTTTCATACGTGGAACGTGATAGAGCAAATAATGGTGCCCACATAAAATGCTCCTGCCCGGAACGTGAGCACTTGTAGCTTAAGGGGGGAGAAACAGGATTTTCTCGACTGATGTCAACATTAAAACTCAATTTAAATGACAAGGCGTAAGCAAATAATTGTCCTTTTGTTGAACCCGCCAATGTCCTTAGAAGCGGCCTCAAGTGAGCCTTCGCACAAAGTTTACTCGCACACGGTAGTAAGTTATTCAAATATTGAGTTTTGAACTCGCAACCACCCTGGACTGGAGCGGGGAGTCGCATGTGCGCAGGGTCACAGATGGACCAGGACCTCAAGTGCGACGGCCAAAAAGCGCACAATTTTCATTCGCATCCCTTTTGAGTCGACTCCATCTCTCTCGCTCCTCACCAAAAAATATACGATTATTTGATTTGTTTACCATGGCCTGAAGCCGAAACTCAAAAAAAACTGCAAAACTGAAATCTTAAGCTGCATGTAAATGCGTTAAATTAAATTTCAAAGCTGAAGGGACAATTGAAATTCGTTTTTTATTTACAGTAAACGAAGGCTAAAGACCTAATGCGATTAGGGATATACATGTAAAGATTTACAGGGCGAAATGAACATACATTTCCATATACTGTCAGTCATTGTGTGGCATCCGAAATTCAATCAGTATCAGTGGATGGGTCAGTCTGTCTATTTTGGCGCTACCCTTCAATCCTGCTCTCTTTCAATATTGTTGATTTTGGACACTGATATGCTTGTAGAGAGGCACGTGTTCACACTTTGAGCATACGCTCTCGCGGTTGTAATTGCGTCATCAATGCTGGCAAATATTTACAAATTGGTAATATCACCAGAATATCCTGCATCCGCATCCGCATCCCCCACAATCAGGGACCTGTATTTTCTTTTCATTTGTCGCCATGTCGCCCAACACTTTGATCTAACAAATTGATTTACACTAACGATTATTTAATGAAATACCATGTACCCGCCCGCCACCACCCTTGGCATCCTGTGAGGAAGTGTGAATTACCCAACACCCGGCTAAATGGGCGAACGTGCGACACGTGCCCATCCAGAAGTTATTAGGTGAGTGCGCGCCTCACTTTAGCTTTCTTTCATTCAAAAATTCGTTTTTTATTGGAATTCTGAAATTCAAGTGGGGATGTGTTGTTCCAAGAGGCGTGCGCCTTGTTGTCACTTTTGTGGATTGTTGTCAAGTTTTCGGATGAGCAAACTCGACGAGATTGCGGAAAAATACAAGTTGTACAAACATAATTAATTTGTAACCAAATGCATCCCATTCACATCTTGGTTAATCTGGGAATTCCAAATGAGAGTAGAAATATGTGGAAGAGTAGGTTATGTTGGGGCGGTTTTGAAGGGTCTAAACTAAAGGAAAAAGATTTCGGCAAATTATAATACGAAAAACTTAAATTCATTCAAGCAGAGAATCAAACCGGAATCCCAACTGTAATCGTATACCGAAAAGACCAGGTAAAATAAAAATGCCAGAACCGTAAACGGAATATTTTGCATTTTTTGGGAACCGGTATTCGAGAACCGATATTTTTGGATACGAAAAAAAGAAAAGCCTTTTTACCAATTCATCACTGATGTAGGCGTAAAACAGTCCAACCACGCCCATCTTTTCAAAAAATATATGTGATATTGTTATAATAAAGTGACTTGAATTTCACATTAATATCTCAAGCGGAAGTATTTTTGGCCGCACTCTCCATATAAATGCAACCAATGTACATCGTACACGTACAGTTTCGGTTCTGAATGTTTTCTTATTTTCAGTTTTATAAAAATTAAAGTTTTCCTCAGTGTAAAACGTTTACAAAATTTAGTAAATGTACTTAAATGGTGTTCGGTAAAGTTCCCAGAACTGCATACATCTAATAAACTGCCGTTTAAGCTCTGCTCGCTTTAATTGCCTGAGTGAAAATTTTTCAAAATTTTTGGCACGAGCCGCAAGTTGAAAATTAAGTAATTTATTTAGGAACTATCGTTCAAAAATTTAATTCAAACTTGCTGTAAACCATCACAACCAATTAATTAATCGTTCTGCTAAATTTGATCAAAATTGGCTGATTATTTTATATAGCTCACATAGACCGATCGTTTCATATCAATCCAACTTCAGAATTTTTTCTTCTATAAGACCATTTTTTTTTAAAAATGAGCACGTAAAACATCGATGCATTTTTAACCACATTTCGAAACTGTTTGTAAAATATTTATTAAATTTGTATAAAATATGGATGCACTTCGTTTTGATTACTTTCAGAAGGGGATTGTTTTCACTCCCTCGTAGTAAGGGGTGGGACGATAATGACGCGTAATTCGTAATTCATTTGTGTTTATTCAATTTGAAGTCAATAAATCTTGTAATTAAAAATTAAACCAAGACAATGTGACCGTTAATTAATACAGATTTCTCTAAATCTTGTCACAAAACAATTGATACTTTCGGTATATGTGTTTCGACGGGACTTGAGATGAATTGCTTTATAACGCAACTGGGGTAAAAGAGCAGAAGTACTGTTCTACAGTAAATAAAATGTTAAAAACAAAATATTTAATTTTATTATTTTTTAATTTATATTTAATTTAATTAATATTATATTTAATTTAATTTAATATTTATTATATTTAACCGACTCGGTTGCACGAACCGTCCGTCGGCCAAGCACATTTGCCTCATCCCGCACCCGCTTACTACGCATGACTTCCCTGGTCTTCCCAAGATATCAGACCGTTCGGCAGAACGGGGATTTAACTAGTGCACCTGCAAATATTATTTAGATTTAAATTTAATCATAGTGTAAACTGTCTCCAGGATCTCTTTCCTATAAAGTTCCTATAGATCCATTTAAAATATTTTTAAAAAACCGGTAGTAAAAAGTCACAAGGAATGAGAATCTTGAAAATAAGAATAGGCGTTTCACAACAGAAAGAAAACAATGTCCGTACGATATTTGGAAAAAAAAGGAACGAGCGTCTCTATGAATCAAATAGTGAATTAGGAGAGAGGAGATCTTCTACCTTTGCACAGGGTTTTTTGAGATCTTCTTTTAAATTCCTATTCCGCGCCGCGGCGCTCTTTTCCATCTACTTTGACACCATAAGGTATGCATATTCTTTATCAAGACAACGAGTTGAATATGCAAAATAGTCTCTCTGTTTTAAAGCTATCGATTTGAAAATTTGCAGGGTACTTATTTTACTGCACGATGCTAATATTTCGGAATGTTGTCTTCAATTTCAGCGTTCTTTAACTCATCAAATATGCCCTCAAATCGTGTCCCACCTGATGCGACACATCATTCCCGACCTGAATTCCTCTTTCTTCCTCTTTAATTTCTTTCAGAGCTGTAAGAGATTTAAATCATTTTTGATTTTAAATATTGATGATTTCTTTCCAACTTGATTATGTCAGCTGAGCATTCAATCAAAAGATTCAAATCTGATTCAATTATTGAAGATTGCTATAAGGTGATTTATATTTATTTATTATGAATTAATTCATTTGATTTAAATCATTTAAGTTTTTATACACTTACAAAGTGTATATTAATTTTCCCCAGTAGTTTGTAACGCAGAGAAATATTCATTTCCGACCCCATAAACTATATATAGTCTTTCTGGTAGCGTGGTCAAATTTTAATCCTCAATGGTTTTGAATTTATAAATATCTGATATCCTATATATATTCTACAGGTTAAATCAGTTGGAGTGAACTTTTGCAAGTGTATTAAAACTTCGGCACAGTCGAAGTTAGCTTAGCATTCTCGTTTCTTTAAAACTTGTACACATCCGGTCACCTTCATCAGCTATTGGCGCCAGATGTGAAGTAACTAGCCATCAAAAAACTTCTCAAAATTTGCCGTTCGGGCAAATCACACAAGCCAGGAGATTCAGAGAAGCTCGGCCTGGCCCTTTGGGGCTGTAAGGTCAGATATATATTAATAAATCACCTTAAAGCAATCTTCAGTGATTGAATCAGATTTTTAAAATCAGGTTGTGATTAAATCGTGACTCAATCTCGAAATGATTGACTCATTTACAGCTCTGATTTCTTCCTACTTTATACTCAGAAAAAAAAGAAAGAAGAAAGGGAGAAAAATGTACTGAAAACATGTTTTTCGTTCTTAATACTAGGGTAAGTCCGTATTTTCTTTTGACGGGAACTGCGGGGTTAAGTTTCGAACGCTTTTATATAGACAGCACCTTCCGCGTTTTAGAACCGTTTTAACCAGTTTTACTTTTGGAAAGGGAAAATTTTTTATTGCTGTGCGGAAAATAAGAACGGATTGGTTATAAATATAAGAATTTGTGCATCCTTTTAGAACGCAACTTGTTTCCTAAGTGTACCAGTCGTGATCCCATTTTTGCTTTCGAAAACGTTTTGCGATTTCGAAACCAAATCTGGTCCAAAATCAGTTTAAAATCGCAAAGTATTTGCAAAAGTGGGAATGGAATTCCAAATTTATTTTCTAGAATTTACAAACTTCTGAAAATTATTTAATTTTATGTGGTAATCTATCCTACAAAAAAAGGAACAACAATATATTTCAGTAACTATTTAAATAAAGTTTTTGATTTTAATGTATTGTACAAAAAATATCTGCCATTTCTATTAATCCTGCTTTTATTGAATGCCTTCAAGTTGCGATATTTATAGAGGTATTAAACTGGGACACTCAGGCCTCACTTTCAATCTTTAAGTCATACATTATAAATAGTCCTTTCATAAACGATTTACTTCATATCCCAAGCTGACAGTTCTGTACGACATGGGATGGATGGTTTGCCATTGAAGCGTTCGCCTGGACCTTTGCAAATCCGCCTACGTATTATTCGACCGGCTGAAGTGTTTTTGTGCAGAAAACTGTAATTTTTATTCATTTCCAGGACGCACTCAGAAGTGGCTGCTAAACGATTATTAGCAATTTGATATAACTGCATGTAAGTACAACACGAGAACAAGTCAACAACGGATTCACACATACATACACGTGTAGCCACTTACATAAGAGGCCGTGGCTGGGTGTGTGTGTGTGTGTGTGTGTGTGGAAAATCACTTCAGTTAACTAAATCGTCGCAACAACCATGCGCCGACAGCGACGCCAGCATCGCACAGGAGTGAAACAGCCGGCAGACCGCTGACAGCGGCCATTGCGAGAGGGCGTGTCCTCTTGCTGGTGGCACAACCAATCCCCGTCTAGCTCTGTCGCTCTGCCAGGATGTGGCCGCTGCGCTGCCGCCGTAGACAGCGGCTGCCATTGCTGCCACGAGGACTGTGAGGCAAGGAGGATGTGGCTGAAAGTTAAGCTCATTGCCATATTTTTGCTTTCTGCTTTGCGCTCGTGTTTTCTTTTTTTCTTTTCGAATTTACTTTACTAACAAAACATGACTGTTGGGAGGCAAAAAGGAAATTGTTTTATCAAATGGGTTTCCTTACGCTTTTTTATTATGAAATTAATTTTCAACATCGTTTCGCAGTCGTTGACGTCGCTCGTCACCCCCATCCCATTCCTTGGGCCATTTTCCTAATTCCCGTTCTTGGAGAGCATGTGTTTACTCTACTTTGCTGCGCTGCGCTTTCCTTTTATTCCTTTCGCAGTATTTAATGGAAATGTTTGCGTAGCTTTGTGGCCCCCCCTCCATCTGCCGAACCAACCAGCCAGGCAGCCAGCTCTGGCCAAGCCTGACGGAAGCATTCAAATGCAAATCTTGATTATAAATTTCAGCTAGGGCAGACAAATTAAATTCATTTCCTCATCCACTTGTAATGCTTTTGCTGTAGCTCTTCAAAGATGATTCTTGAAATACCAGAAACCCTTCGATTTTCATTAGCAAAAATGTTAAATAATTTAAAAACAATTTGCTAAGTCTTCAACTATGTTAAATGAAGAGTTTAAAAGTGAAATTTGACTTCTCCATATCAAAGAGCCAATCTGAGCTTCTCTCACTCTGTTTTAGCCGATTTGAAAATACAATGTTTTATATTCATTATGATCTATTTGGACTGAATATTATTATATCCTTTATATATAATATAAGTTTAAGAAACCTTTCATTAAAAACAAAAAAGTAATGCTAGTTAGGAGAAAAAAGGAAGTTAGCTGGCTGAGCCAAGGGCTGCCCATCGCTGATGTAAACTATTGAAATTACTTTACTTTACTAGTTCTAGCCCTGTAAACATTTTGTCTTGTTTCTTATCTCCCTCTTCAAAAAGTGAGTTTGGTCTGCTTGAACACACGCACCATAAGCAGGACCTGTTTTTTCTTTCAGTTGCCTCCATAATAAATTTTCATTAATTCAAAATAACAGGGCCAGAATAAATTAAGAATTCGTCATAAGAAATTTACTCATACTTTGAAAACCTTAAAAAGTGTGTCTAAAAATTTTGATCGAGCTCAATTGGCGGGTGATATCCAATTTTTTGTATATTTCAGGAAATGTTCATGCAATAATTGCCAAGTTTAAGAATATGGAGTCAAACAAAGTTTGTCAACGACATTTTCTGTTTGCTAAGGATTGAATAAATAAGCAACTAAGCCAAAAAGGCAATAAAATAACCATGGTACTTAATAGATTTGGAAACACTCTTTATTTCTATAGCATCATTTTACCCAGGAGGAAAGGGTTTCCTATCTCCTGGAACGGTTCTCCAGCAAGAACTTCCAGGAAGAAGTGACTATTATTATTCCCAGAATGAAACGTTTTTTTTCCCCAAGGAAACACTATTTCTTATTTCCAGGAAGAAACTCTTTCTTATCCTTTAGAACTACTCAAAGAAGAGTCTTTTACTTATCCCCAGAATGAAACGCTTTCTTATCCCTAAGAAGACCCGTTTTCTTATCTCCCAGAGGAAACGTTTTCTCACCTTCAAAAAGTGTCCCAGAGTAGCACACTTCTTCCCGAAGTGAGATAAGAATGCAATATCGCTGAAGAGCAGCGATGCCCACTGGAAGAATCGCATTCTTATCTTCCGCGATTAAAGATGTTTGCAGGGAGTGAGAAGCAGTATTTTGTTGTCTTTAAAAAAATGCAAGGGAATTAAAACATCGGCCTATGATGGCCCTCTATTTTTTTTATTTCGAAAAATTTTGAAAAATCGAAGTAAAATAATTCTTTAAGTCTAAACCGTCAATCACTTTTTTCTCTTTCTGCTCCTTGCTAGTACTACATTCGACTGCCCTAAAATGTAGGCTATGTAAATGACGTTTCACAGTACATTATGCTAGCCCCTTGGAAGTATGCAATATTTATCATGGTTCGTAGTTCTTTAGAATACATCCCCAAATAGTAGGCAATACATATTCAAGTTCATTATTCCCAAGAAAACCGATAACAGGAAATAGCTAATATAAAATGGACATTAACTTTTTTTTTTTGGCAAAATTCATTAATCATTCATTATCAGTTATAGTAGGCAAATGCTTTGAGCAGTCGAAAAATCGTATTTTTGTTTATCACCTTAATCGAATCTTATACTACGTTTATACGCACAAAATTTACCATGATAAATGCCCATAAAAGTATGCAAACTTTATTTTATCTCATAATTATCTATTTGAACGAGTCGGCATTCGTTCATATTGTCGGGGCAGTTATACAAAATAAATTCGTGTTAAGGAAAATATTAAAGAAAAATGTTCCATAATTACTCCTATTCATGGACATAGCATACTTTGAAGGGCATTTATCATGATCAATTTTGTGTGTATAAACGAGGTATTAGTACATTTGAGAATAAACATACAAAGTGACAGTCATATTCTCAATGATTTCTCAATATTACTTCAGGTTTTTCACTTCATAATTCTACTCGGTTTTTTTGTTTCGGACAAAAATTGAGACCATTAAAAAACTTCAGCGATATGGCATTCTACAAATTTCCATGTCTAAACTCATTATTTTTTTGTATTCTTTCGAATATATGTTAAATCATCATATTCATTCAATCAAATTTACACAATATTTCTATATTCTTTATTTCTAAATGGGCAGCCCATGTCTATGATCGTTAATTAAGCCAAGTGCAATCCTTATTTATATGGCTGCAACCTGTCTTGACACACTTCAAAAGAACTTCATTTCTTCATCAAGCTGTTTTATGCCCTTAACCCAAGTTGCAGCTTAATTATAGTATTTACCTACTACATGGGTCATATTGTATGTGTTTTTTTTGCTATTTTATGTGCCAACATATGTGTATGTGACGTGAAAATACATGACTAAAATCGATGAGCATTTCTTGCCAACAAACAGCCAAAGCATTTGAGGGGTTTCCATTTACGGAGTGTTGAGTTTGGACTGACAACAAATTAATATATATTGTAATAAATGCCCGTTGACTATGGCGGAAGCAAAAGAGGAATCTAATACGCTGTTGGTGTCGCCAGTTCTATGCCTCTTTCTACTCTAGATACCCTCGATTATATTATGACTGGTCTCCTGGTCATAACACACAGCGAAAGTTACTCAATGCAATTGAAGCACCTCGGTCAGATCGATAACACTAAACTAAAGGCAAGATGTTTACATACATCATGAATTACAATTTTAAAATGTAATATTTAAAAAAAAAAAAAAAGCGGAAAAGATTTTCGTTTTCTAAGTAGAAGAAAAATTTAAAAAAAAAAATTACAAAAGGAAACTAAATTTTCTTGTTTCAATTCTCGCATTGTGTAATTTAGATATTTTAAACAACTCATGCCTGAATCTTTCTGACCAGTGTAATCGATACGAAAATCATACTCAAAATAGAATGACCACTAAGTCAGTTAGCAAGAATGCTTGCCAGCTAATTGTAAAATCAGTTTAGGCGCGATTTTCAATGGGCTCAAGACGAGCGCTGACTGCGCGGACATAAATAAAACAAAAAAAATAAATATTTATTACCAAACTCTGTCACAATGGTGCAATTTTTGGGTAATCCCAACTCAGCTGGTGGTCAGTTGATATTTTAAATAATATTTATACGTTTAATTTAAATATGGGTTTAATGTTAATTTTAATCAACGCAACAAAATATTTCTAAATAAAATTATTATAATTATGCTTACAAAACTTCGAAAATGAAAACGAGATTTGAAATCAATTTTAAATTACAAACCAAAGAAAAAAATGAACTTTCTTTTAGTCATGTTCTAAAGGCAGCTCGAAAATAAACATCCAAACCCTTTGCGCGAAATTATCGTATGTTACTTTGTGCGCGAAATCATCGAGTATATGTGCAAAAAAATTTACAAATTACAAAAAATATACTTTGATTCAACAAACTTGAATTTAATATAATAAAAGTTTCTTAATAAAATTTGGAACATTTTAAAATTGGGACAGATATTATCACCCTAAAACAGAAGAGGGAGTAAAAAAAACCCGTCTTCTGTTTATTGTGGATTATGTAACATACAATTATTTCGCGCAAAGGAAAAGGTCGATATGTCTCAAAACAATATTTTGTCATTTTGAGAGTTCATTTTCTCGTTAAGTAAATTATTCCAATTTCAACATATAATCCTGACTAATCGAATTTGGTCTTAGTACTTAGGACTTTACCCAATTGCTCTAGAGCTTTGACCAATAGATCGATATTGGGCATTTGCCGAATGATATTTTAAAGAACGATTATGAAGTTGTTGAAAATCTGAAAGATATATTAATGGCAAGTAGTAACTTTAAAAAAAGTGCAAAATTTAATGGAAAGGGTAAATCGAAAATTCTATTTAAAATAAGCGAAAGATTTTTTCTCAATAAGTTTTTACAAAATTTAAAGCAAATATATTTATCTTTAATACAAAAAAAAATTCCAAAAATTGGAGTATAAATTTTAGAGTTATAAGCAAAAGAATGAGTGTAGTTTCTTTTCGGTTCAGTTCTTCGACTCTACTTTCTATATACATTTAATAAAACATTTACTACTCGAAATCGTAAAATACCGAATTTAAATGCAATTTGAATAACGCCTTTAAGTTCATATAAAAGCGGTAGTACATATTTTTTGATCATAACCTTTTTAAATTTTCATTTAAACTTAGCCCAACACAACGAGAACAACAAATCTACTTTTAATTAGTGCACAAACCACATGTGGTTGGAAAATAATAACACTTGATTTACAAACTAAAAACTACATCAACAGAAAGTACTTTATAGATTTTTTATACTTCTAGTAACAACGCAGAATTTTAAATAACGATTTTTATCATTTCCAACACAAGCGTTTTTCGGGCCAACTTCCCATTCTAAAAATTTAAAAAATTTAATGGCAATAGCTGGCATGTCAACACTTCCCCAGAATAATTTTTCTGATTTTTCAAATGCAATCCGCTACTTTTTTTAGACTATCAGTTGGGGTACCACTTTTATATTAAACATGGTTAATTGTCATTGCAAGATACAATTTGTATGGCCTTCCTGCCAAAAAAAGTTTGTACTTTTATCGATAAAAGCTCCATACAACTCTTTCATGTGTGACCACGTTTGATATCGATTAACGATTTATCAAAAACTTACCTCGGCAGAAAAATGGAATTAACTCGTGATCATTTTCGTGCAATAATTTTTTACAACTTTCGACGTGGATTATCACGACAAGAGTGCAACGATGTACGATGTAAATCTTTGTATGGCGATGAAGCACTATCCTATAGCACTGTGAAAAATTGGTTTATTGAATTCAATCGCGGGCGACGCTCGCTCGAAGACGAAGGTCGTGAAGGTCGTCCAAATCAGTCGTTGTGCCAGAAAACATTGATGTCGTGCGTGAACTGATAATGCAAGATCGTCATGTGACATACCGTGAGATAGAGCCATCCTTGGGCATTTCTTCCACCAGCATACATTCGATATTGCATGAACACCTGGGCGTAAAAAAGGTTTGTTCTCGTTGGATCACGCTCAAAAAAGGCTCGTGTGGATCGGTGCAAAGAAATTTTGAAAAAATAGAATCGCGGTGTTTTAAAAGACGTTTATAAGATCGTCACGAAACAAAACAGCAATCGACCGTGTGGGTCTTCAAAGACGAGCCAAATTCAACGAAAGTTTTCGTGGAAGAAGCACTTCGAAGTCGCCTGTTTCTTTGGTAAAAATGGTCATGTGGCGACTGTTCCGCTTGAGCAACGTAGGACGGTCAATTCTGAGTGGTACACCACAATTTGTTTGCCTGAAGTCTTTGGAGCAATTCGAAAAACGAACAAGAGAAGACAGATCATTGTGCACCATGACAATGCGAGCTCTCACACATCTGCTGACACCAGTGCCTTTTTGACCGCCCGTACAGCCCTGACTTGGCACCCAATGACTTCTTTTTATTCCCGCACATCAAGGGAAAAATGCTTGGTCAACGATTTTCGTCCCCATAAGATACTGTTAAAGAGTTCAAAAACCATGTTTTGGAGGTGTCTCAATCGGAGTGAAAAAAGTGCTTCGACTATTGGTTTGAGCGCAAGCAAAAGTGTATAAATCTTGCAGGAGAATCCTTTTGAAAAACAATAAAACCATTTTTGATCATAAATATTCGCGTTTTCATTACTAGGGCGGAAATATATATAGCAACCTACGTATATTTTAGGATTGAAAGGCAGGCAATTCCACAGACGAATTGCTTTATTGAATGTCTCTCAGAGATTAACATTTTAATTCTTAAACAGAAAAAGAGAGAGAGGAAATTAGTCGTAAACATCTAAAGCAGAGGTGCCCTGATTTTAATGAGGAAACCCCTGATTAAAGGAATAAAACTGAAATAACAAAAAAAAAAACTTAGAACCGAAACTGTACCGGTACAATGTTTCGGTTCTTTTCGGTCATTTCAGTTCCAAAAACGAGAGCTTAAGTTAAAGTCGGCCCTGCTCGACTTCGATATACCCGTTACTCAGGATATCAACATGTCCACATTGTGGGATATATGAGTTTTTTTTTTCCAATTTGCGGGGGAAGCAACTCTACTATAGCTCATCTGATCAGGAAATGATGTATGGCTGATCGATAGGTAATTATTATGAAAATATATGTCTAGAGGGTTCAAACAATCTATTTTCAAAATTGTGGGAGATATGAGGTATTTTTTTAAATTGCGGGGGCGTGAACTTTTCTATCGTTCATCTGATCAGGGAAACGATGTATGGCGGGTCGATAGGTAGTGATGATTAAAATATATGTCTAGAGGGTTCGAATAGTCTATCTTAAAAATTCTGGGAGATATGAGGTATTATCCAAATTGCGTGGGTGGCAACTTTACTACCGTACATCTGACCGGGAATCGAAGTATGGCGGATCGATAGTTAATGAGGATTAAGATATATGCCTAGAAGGTTTGAATAGTCTATTTTCAAAATTGCGGAAGATATGAGGTTTTTTTCAAATGGCGGGGGCGGCAACTTTTCTATCGTTCATCTGATCAGGAAATGAAGTACGGCTGATCGATAGGTAATAATTATTAAAATATATGTCTAGAAGGTTCAAACAATCTATTTTCAAAATTGTGGGAGATATGAGGTATTTTTCAAATTGCGGGGGCGGCAACTCTACTATAGTTCATCTGATCGAAAAATGATGTATGGCGGATCGATAGGTAATGATGATTAAGATATATGTCTAGAAGGTTTGAACAGTCTATTTTCAAAATTGTGGGAGATATGAGGTTTTTTTCAAATTGCGGGGGCGGGAGGGGGCGTGGCAAAAATTTGAAACAAACTTGATCTGCGTGCAGACAATACAAGTCTACACTGAAAATTTGGTAGCTCTAGCTCTTATAGTCTCTGAGATCTAGGTGTTCATACAGACGGACGGACGGACGGACAGACGGACATGTCTATATCGACTCGGCTATTGATGCTGATCAAGAATATATATACTTTATGGGGTCGGAAATGCTTCCTTCTGCCTGTTACATACATTTGCACGAACTTAGTATACCCTTTTTACTCTACGAGTAACGGGTATAATAAAGGTTCCGAAATACCGGTTCCCAAAAAATAAATAATAACTGTTCCGGTTCCGGTTCTGAGTTTCAGTTTAAAGTTTTAATTACACAAAAGATAGGAAGTCCCTGGACACGGGAACAAGCGTGATATTCCTTGGGCTTACTATTCTTATAAATAAACATAAATTTATAAAGAATAAACCACTGACTCAAAACGAAACCAGGATTCGGAAAGCTACAAAATTTAAGGAATCAACCAAATCCTTATTATATAGACCTAATAGTATAATTAATTTAAAAGCAACTTATCAACTTTAAAATGCCAATTCTCCCCACAGAGCTCATTCACATGGTCACCTTGGATAAGACGGGCAAAAAATCCTTTGGCATTTGCATTGTGCGTGGCGAGGTGAAGGACTCGCCCAATACCAAAACCACCGGCATTTTCATTAAAGGCATTGTGCCCGATAGTCCGGCCCATTCTTGTGGCAAACTGAAAGTGGGCGATCGTATACTCTCGCTCAATGGCAAGGATGTGCGACATTCTACCGAACAGGCGGTCATTGATCTCATTAAGGAGGCGGACTTTAAAATCAATTTGGAAATACAAACATTCGACAAGAGCGAGGATCAGAAGCAGCAGCAGCAGCAGCAACAGCAGCAGCAGAATAAGAATGATCCGAAAAGTAATGGTTATATGCAGGCCAAAAATAAGTTCAATCAGGAGCCCGCCTCAAACAGTATGCCCCTGAATCGACAGCAGCAATCCACCATGCAGAAGCGAAATACCACATTCACGGCCTCCATGCGTGGCAAGCATACATCCAGCCATTATGCGGATGAGGATGATGAGGATACGCGTGACATGACCGGACGCATACGCACGGAGGCGGGCAATGAGGTGAGTTCAAGGGGTGGTATATCTAAATATTCAAGGGTTTGTTTGTGATTCCAGATTGATCGCGCCTCGGCGGGTAATTGTAAGCTGACCAAGCAGGAAAAGGATCGCGATAAGGAGCAGGAGGATGAATTTGGCTATACGATGGGTAGGTGATCTATAAAGGGTAATGCTTGAATATAGTCCTCTTACTCATCTTCAGCTAAGATCAACAAGCGTTATAATATGATGAAGGATCTGCGTCGCATTGAGGTCACACGTGAGGCCAGCAAACCTTTGGGCCTGGCCTTGGCTGGCCACAAGGATAGACAAAAGATGGCCTGTTTTGTGGCTGGCGTAAATCCACAGGGTGTGCTGGCTGGTGTGGATGTCAAGCCGGGTGATGAGTTGGTGGAGGTCAATGGCAATGTGCTGAAGAATCGCTGCCATTTGAATGCCTCGGCCGTGTTCAAGAATGTGGAGGGTGAGAAGCTGGTAATGATCACCTCAAGACGCAAGCCCAACGATGAGGGCATGTGCGTCAAGCCCATTAATAAATTTCCCACATCCAGTGATGAGGTAAGAGTGTGGGGGGGAGAGGATTTAAGTCTTGATTGGTTAACTCTGTAATTTTGCCTTGGCAGACCAAGTTCATCTTTGATCAATTCCCCAAAGCACGCACTGTAAAAGTGCGCAAGGAGGGCTTCCTGGGCATGATGGTCATCTATGGCAAACATGCTGAGGTGGGCAATGGTATTTTCGTTTCGGATTTGCGTGAGGGTTCCAATGCCGAGGCGGCAGGTGTCAAAGTGGGCGACATGCTGCTGGCCATAAATCAGGATGTGACGCTGGAGTCCAACTATGATGAAGTGAGCTAATCAAAATATTAAAAAAAAATATAACTAAAACTAAGACCTTGCTATATTCCTTAAGGCCACGGGCCTACTGAAAAGAGCCGAGGGCGTAGTGACCATGATACTGCTGACACTCAAGAGCGAAGAGTCCATACGCGCCGAAAAAGAAGCCGAGGAGAAGAAGAAGGAAGGTGGGTAGTCGTAGGAGCAAACCTTTGTCCTTTACAGGGATTAATCCCGAAATGTATATCGGTTCCGGTACCGGTTTCGGTACGTATCGAAATAAAAATATCGGTTAAAGGTTCTATTTCGGTTTTCAAGTAATTTCGATTTTCGGTTCCGATACGGTACCCAGATTTTTATAACGGTATACCGGTTCATACCGGTACAAGTATAATTTTTTGTAATGTTCAAAAATCAAAACTGTTTCACAATATCCAAAAAAAAAATGGATGTATTAAAATTTAAAAAAAAAAGGGGCCCCCTGTATTTTAAGACTATGCCACATGAAGCGTTTTTTAAAATATACCGATTTCTATCCGTTTTTATTTTTGGACAAACAATTTTGCTAAACGTTTCTGTATATTTTATATAAAATCTTTCTAAAATCAGAAAAATATTTTTTAATTATGGTTCGAAGTACGCGGTCCCTAAGTCTTCTGTATTCCTGCCATAAAAAGTGATATTTTGTTATTTGGATAGATGTAAACCCATACTATAAGACTAGTTTTCAATATAGCCCATAAAATCAGCTCTAAAAACGCTCTAAAACATTTGGAAAATATTGAAACGAAATTTTCTTCAAATAGGAAATAATATTTCTAAAGGTGGGTAGGCGTAGGAGCAAACCTTTGTCCTTTACAGGGATTAATCCCGAAATGAATATCGGTCCCGGTACGTATCGAAATAAAAATATCGGTTAAAGGTTCTATTTCGGTTTTCAAGTAATTTCGGTTCCGGTACGGTACCCAGATTTTTATAACGGTACCGGTACGAACGTGGAAAATATTGAAACGAAATTTTCTTCAAATAGGAAATAATATTTCTAAATTTGATAGAGAAATTTTACTAAGACCAAGAAATCCTTCAAATTTAATTAGAGGGATTATATTTACCAAAGAAAAGTTTTTCCGCCTTTTAAGAAATTTTTTTTATATCTTAAAAAAATTAGTTGATCCTGGTTTTCTCTAAAGGCCGAATTTCAGAAAAGTCCGATTTTTTTTCGGAGTGTATACGTTGCTATTTTACTAGTTGAAAAATATATTTCAAATAATCATAAATCAATTCACTTCAAAATAAATAATAAAAAACCGAAACAGTACCGGTATTAGCGTTTCGGTAAGGTTCCGGTTTTTTGCGAATCCTATAATAACCGTTAACGGTTTTCGGTTCTCAAAAAATGTTTAATATCGGTTCCGGTTTTGATACCGGTACTTGGCTTGAAACGGTTTATTTCGGTTAACGGTTTCGGTATTATTCCCTGGTCCTTTATACAATACCTTAACATTTCTTACAGAGGCCAAAAAAGAGGAGGAAAAACCACAGGAGCCATCGACAGCTGAAATAAAGCCCAACAAAAAGATACTCATTGAGGTCAAAGTGGAGAAGAAACCGCTGGGTGTTATAGTAACGGGTGGCAAAAACAACTATGTCAAGGTGAGCTTCCTCCTGCCAGTTTCAAAGTAATCTTTATGCCTTTTTCCCTCCCACCCAGACTGGTTGTGTCATCACCCACATCTATCCGGAGGGCGCTTTGGCCGCAGACAATCGTCTCAAGATTTATGATCACATTTGTGATGTGAACGGCAAGCCCATACACTGCGAAAGCATGACCACTCTGAAGGTGCATCAATTGTTCCATGTGACTTATGAGAAGAGCGTAAATTTCACCGTCTTTCGTGCCGATCCGCCGGAATTGGAGAAGTTTAATGTGGATTTCATGAAGAAGAGCGGCAAGGAGCTGGGCTTATCACTTTCACCCAATGAAAAGGGTTGCACCATTTCGGATATAGTAAGTTAGGCAGCCTGTTAAGATACCCTTCATTATCTTGTCTTCTCTCGCAGATCGCTGGCCAATATCCCGAAATCGATCAGAAGCTGCAACGCGGCGACATTATCACCAAATTCAATGGCGATGCTCTCGAAGGTCTTACCTTTCAGGTGTGCTATGCCTTGTTCAAGGGTGCCAATGGAAAAATCTCACTGGAGGTGACACGTCCAAAGCCCACACTACGCACTGAGGCGCCCAAGGCTTAGGGCTTAAAATTGAATAAAGAGAAAAATAAGAGGCGTGAAATTCAAATTGAAAAACAAACTTTCATTCCGTTTTGGTTTTTATTTCAAGTTGGGGCCGCTTAGGCTATGGAGCTGGCATTCGATGCAATACGGGGCCACAGATCAGCGCATTCCTTGGCCACCGGTCCAGTGATGGCCGAGCCCTTCATTTCGCCTTTGTTATTCACTATAACCCCCGCATTGTCCTCAAAGTATATAAAAACACCATCACGCCTTCTGAACGGTTTACGCTGCCGTATCACCACGGCAGGCATGACCTGAAACGGACAGAATATATATTAAAGATACCCAAAGGTAAAGATATCCGTCACACACTCACCTTCTTTCTCAGCTCAGGTTTGCCCTTCTTGACGGTGGCCACAAACATGTCACCGACGCCGGCAGCTGGCAAACGGTTCAAACGACCACGAATTCCATGGACAGCAATGACATACAGATTTTTAGCACCTGAGGACACAGAAAAATACTCTTACATATTCCTTAACACAAATCTAAATATTTACCTGTGTTGTCAGCGCAGTTCATCACAGCGCCTACGGGCAAACCCAGTGAGATGCGGAATTTACCTCCCGCGGTACCACCACGTCCTAAACATTGAGAAAAACATAAATAATTAGTTTATCTGTTACATTAGCATTCACATTTCACTTAAACATTATAAATTTTAATGGATTGTTTGTATATTTTTAGATTTAATTGGATTATTTTTACCTCTCTTCGACATTTTGCTGCTTGTTCGGAACCGAAAGGAAGTAAAAAGAAAGAGCTAGTTCGATACAACGAACCGCAGCCAACTTAAGTGGGAACCACTGTGGAACTAGTTTGGGAACTACTGTTGTTATCGATAGCTTTTGTTAGAGATGATCGATATGTCGCTGTCACGCGTTAAGTAACAAGTCGCAGTGATATATTAAACTAAGTATGGATTTACACGATAAAGCAAACTGTATAAAGTTTTGGCAAAAGCTTTTGTTTGTGGGAAAGAGTTGTGGTGGGGTGGAAAAAGCTTTTTTAAAAACAACTTGAAGTTTTCTTTATAGTGTGAATCCGGTCTAAGTTTGCATCTACAAGGTGAAGTTTCCTTCATGAAGTTCTTCATGAGGTGAAGAGGGGAAGCTGAAACTGGCAAAGCTCGTGTTTTGAGGCAAGTTCAAATCGAACTTAATGAAGCAAACTGCATTTTGATGAATTAGTATCCAACACAAAAAGCTCCATATAAAAAACTCACAAAGCTTTTGTTGGCAAAAACTATTGTTTGCAATATCCACCTTTGACAAAAGGTCCCAAGTAAATACCAAAATCTACTTTATTCGTATTTTCATGGATTTTATCGATAGCTGAAAAAATAGTAATTTTTAATTATTTCTTTTTCTAAATATTTTGCCTTCAATAATAGAATTGTCCAAGAAAGTTGCAAAAATGAACACGTAAAACACTTGGAAATTTCTACCAACCGTATAAACTATATAAAATATGAATAATATTTTGAGGTTACTTTATTTTGATAACATAGACGGGATTTACACGATAAAGCAAGCTTCATTATGTTTTCTATAAAGCTCTTGCTTGTAAGAAGGTGTGTGGTGGGGAAGCTTGCCCCTCTACATCTCTTACTTACAAGCAACAGCTTTTTGGAGAAATTCATGAAGTTTGCTTCATCGTGTAAATCCCGTTTCAGTCGATATTTACACGATAAAGTAAACTTAATAATGTTTTTGAAAAATCACTTGCTTGTAAGAATGACGCGTAGAGGGGCAAGCCACCCCACCACACCTATTTTTCCCAAAAAAAAAGAAGCTTTTTGGGAAACTTCATTAAGTTGGCTTCATCGTGTAAATACGGTCTTACAGAAGCCCCAAAACAAAACAATTACAATTACAATTCTGCTATTTTTTTTTACGTTTACAAAAAAAGAATGTAAATTAGTTTAAAAATGTAGCATTAAAAAAAGAGTAATACAAATTATTTTCTTGACTGTGTATCGCAGTTTGTCTCATCTCTAATAAACGACTTTGAAAAGAACTAGTTCTGTTACCATCAACAAGTGTTCTCGATTGCGCCGTTAATCGTTACAAAGGCTCACGCAATTATGAGCAGCTTATCGTTATCGAGTTGAAGTATCGATATATTAATACATACTCACCATCCCTGGTGCAAGAGCTTTTACTGTAAATTGCGCTTTCATGGGTGTTCAAAGTAGTACCGCTATCTTTCATTAAAAATTTTTGATATTGCTTAAGACATTTTAATTATGGACCAGCAAGGTTTGCTACACTATGTGAAGAGAGTCATTCACTCGCTGGTGGTGTCATGCCCAGAGCGAATGACACTTGAGAAACTACAAAGAGACTACAGGGCAGAAGAGGGTGGCGGAGTGCCCTTTGGCCGCCTGGGCTTCAGGGACCCGGAGAGTTTTTTACGCTCCATATCGGACACTGTGGTGGTAATCAAAAACTTCCCAAATACATATTTACAAACTAATGGATAAAATTTTAGGTAGTGGGCTATGGGCCTATGGCTTATGTGGCGGCAGTGACCACAGCCAAAACAGCGCACATACAGCAACTCGTGCAGTCCCAGAAGAAGCCCAGTAGCAAGTCCAGAAATCGTGGCCGACCAAAGCCCAGATATTTCTATGGCTCGGAGCGTTCTAATTTGGTATTTGTCAATGAACGACTAAGTCAGGCTCAGAACAAACGCTTCAATCAGAATAATGCCCAACGGGTCAGCCAATACAATCGCCCCAAGCCACAGGCCAGTTACAATTATCAAGCTCAGCGCGTGCAACAAGAGAAGCCCCGACAACTGGAGGAGGACACCAATTTACTGGCCGAATCATTTAAACAGTTGTCAATTGAACAAATAATTCCAGCATTGCCCTCATCGGAGGACGAGCGACATGATTTAGAAATATTTGTTGCTAATGGGGAGCTGCTGGACAAGGACAAAGGAGAAGAAGAAGTGCCTAACCAAGAAAACGAACAGACAGATTCCAACTCAACGGCTCACTCAGAGAATAGCTTTGAATATCAGTCCACGGATGAGGGTTGCGATGAGGATGCGATACCAGTTTATGCCTTGGTGAGTTTTGGTTTTTATGTAAAATTGCTTAAGTTTATTCATTTTATTTTCCTTAATAGGATGAGAATATTGTGAATGTTAACTATCCCAAAGATGCGGTACGCATTAATTATGAATTGCCAGAGCGTAATATAAGCCAAGTTCTCAACTTGGGAGATCGGATTGAAGTCCAATTAGTTAAGGTGGATAATCCACATAGCTTTAATTTCTGGATATACGATGATCAGTACGATGACTACAAAGCCATGTCCTTAAATATGCAGTAAGTGACCTTAAAAGACGGGAAATAACTTGGCGTAAAATGAATTTTATTAATTTTGCAGGCAATATTATAACAACTTGACTACCTCGTGCACCATGCCGCTATTTATGATCACCACGGGTCATTTGTGTGCAGTGCGCTCGGGCACACTTTGGGAGCGTGCCCAAATAATAAGCTACAAGCCAGGAAATGCCAATAAGACAATTGAGGTGGGTGAAACAAAAATATGAAGTTCTTTTTAACAAAGATTTTTACTCCTTTGAATTTTACAGTTGCAACTAATTGATACGGGTCGTACGTTGTGCGTGTCTCCACGAGATGTCAAGTATTTATTCAAAGAGTTTGCCACATTGCCTATACAATATTTGACCGGACGCATGGCCTATATTATGCCCTGGAGAAGTCCAGCTTGGTCTGCCGATGCGGTTAATTATTTCTTTAATTTGGTTTGCTATCGCCGACTCTTTGCCAAAGTGGAACACATTGAGGTAAACTAATCTAAATCTAATTGTTAAATATTCAAAATTACACAGGTCAACAGCCATTTTGCTCTAGCCTTCTCGTTGTAAAGTTCTGTTCCTGTTCTGTGCCCTGATTCCAAAACTGGTCTCGGTTTTCCTCTATCAGCTCTTGTTTTCAAGAAATCGCGGAAAATCCATTTTGCATTTTTTTATACTCTGTACCGAAGGTACAAAGAGTGTATTGTGTTTGTGCAAATGTGTGTAACAGCCAGAAGGAAGCATCTTCGACCCTATAAAGTATATATATTCTTGATCAGCATCAACAGCCGAGTCGATATAGATATATCCGTCTGTCCGTATGAACGCTGAGATCTCAGAGATGATAAGAGCTAGAGGTTTGAAGTGTATAGAACATATAATTCTTATATTTGCAGGCAGATCAAGTTTAGTTTTGATTTTTGCCACGCCCCCTGCCTCCCCCGCAAATCGAACAAAATTTCATATCTTCCACAATTTTGGAGTTAGGTTACTCTAACCTTCTAGACATATATTCTACTCATCAATACTTATCGGGCCCCCATACATCGTTTTCCGTTCAGATAAACGAGATCAGATGAACGATATTTGAGTTATAAGCAAACCAAATAATTACGCCGGGCAGCACTGCCCGTAATCGTGATGGGCAGCACTTGCACAGTTTGTGTGAACCCAAAATTTAAAATTATTAGTTAATTACAAACAGGTACAGTGTATACTAAAGTCGGGCTTGACCGACTTTCTTACTTGTTTAATATAAGGCTGTAGCTTACTCCAACAAGCTGATAAAAATACAACAAAATTCGTAAAAATAGCGGATATGTTAGGCTATATGCTAAAATAGTTGTTTTAGATTTCCGATTTACGCACGGTTTATTTTAAAAAGTTTGCTATGAATTGAGAGAAAATTATCTTCAAAGTCCAATTTAGTCACTTTCGGGTTTGCTGATGCGGCTCGCTTGTGGCATAAAACTTATAAACCTACAAATTTGTTCTTGGTGTGACGCCCATAATTTTCCATAAGCTAAAAAAAATGCAAAATGGATTTTCCGCGATTTCTTGAAAACAAGAGCCAAAAGAGAAATCAGGGCACAGAACAGGAACAGAATTTTGCATCAAGAAGGCTAGAGCTCACAAAAATGGTCATTTTGTTGGCCTGCGTTATTTAATATTCCCCTTTTTAGGAGAACTCTGTGTACCTGGTATTAGTGGATCCCGAAACTGAATCCGCCACCAAGAATGTCAATGTTGGCCTCATCGAATCTGGTTTGGTGCGTCGCTGTTATACGCCCTAAAATAATTCAAAAGTATTAATCAATTAGTTTTGTAAGTCAACAGAATGGAATTTGTTGTTTTTGTTATTCAATTCTCACTGGACAAGCCCTCCCCCGCGCAGTATCGTTAAAATGAAAAAACATTTGGCTTGTTTGTATGTTGTATTATTTTGTAAGGCAAACGCTGTCCTTCTGCTTTTCTTTTTTATTTCTTCATCTTCAGTTTTTTTCTTTTAGTTTACGTGTAATAAAATACTAAGTTACATAAATCTTTTCATCAGATTATGTTTGTGTGGGTGTTGCTGGCAACCGAAAGAATAACTTGAAATCAGAAATTCAATTGAACTAAAAAGTCGTAATTTTTTTTGTTTTGTCATTTAACAATTCCCTATAAAAGACAACATTATCTATGTAAGTGTCAATAATGTAGATGTTTGTTGTTGTTGTTTAAATGGTGACCGTTGAAACGACGGCACCCTGAGGTTGGTTTTGCTGTACTACTACTTGGTGAGTCGAGTTGAGTTTGAGTGTGGTGTGGTGTGGTGTGTTGTGGTGAATTTGGGGGTGTGAGAAACTAATAGTTCCAACTACTAATGCGCATTTTGTTAAATTTGCTTAAATATTGTTTGTTTGTTTTGTTTTAAATATGCTATATAATCGCCATAATACATAATTGTTGTTTTTGGTTGTTTTTGTTGGTTGCTCGAGTACATAATAGCTATGCGCATAAATATGTTTTGACCTTTTTTATATCATAAGTTAATGCATGTGTGTGTGAGTTGATGTTTACCTAGTGTTTTGTTGTTGTTGTTTTTTTGTAGTAGGTCCATAGGACTAACACCTATGTAGCAATTCAAAAGTCTATTCACTTCTTTATCGTTACAATATCCTGGGCATAAAACTTAGTTGTACTATGTATGTGTGTGTGTGAGTGTGTGGATCTGTTGTAGCGGCTTTTACTATGGCTGTGTGTGTGGTTTCTTCATATTCATGTACTCGTTTTTGTTTTTTTTTTGTTGTTTGTTGCATTTTTTTTGTTTTTGTTTAATTTTTTTTTTTCGATTCTTATATTAAAGTCATCACAGTTAGCGGAGCTGAAATTATGAATTAATTATTGAGGACATTTTTTTCGTGTAATTTTGTTTTGTTTTTTTTGTCATTTTTTTCGATTTTTTGTTCTCTTTTTTTTTTTTTAATACGTTTTTTTTCTACTAAATCGCAATTGCATATATAGAATGTCTACCATAAATTGATTCTTGGGGGTTTTTTCTAAATTATTATATACGCATGTGTGTGTGTGTGAGAGTATGTGTTGCTGTGTGTTTGTGTGTGTGTGTGTGTGTCGAGGGCACTCTAAATGGAGGCCCTTTGTTCGCTTTCTCAGTGTCATGGAGTGTTGCCCTCGAAAAGAGCACGAAACTCGCCACTTCGTGGTCTGGGCAGACCCTCACGTATCGTTTGCACTGGCTCAGCAATGCTCGACTCAGACCCATGCAGTAAATTCTCCTTGAGATCCATGTCACTAAATATTACAAAAAATATTTGATTAATGACTTTAGTTGTCAAAACAATACTCAAACTCACTCATCATCCTTGCAGTCATCGGCCTCGGCGGCCAAGGCATTGACCACGGCCGTAATTGTATTCGATTCTGGATTGCTTAGCTGTTCATCCTTTTGTTGCATTATATTCGGATTTTTGCCAATTTTATTCAACCGCTCAGCGGCCACAGTCTCCATAGTTTTGCGCATTAACGGATACTGATCCAGAACACAATTGAAATGATCCACGCTCAATGAGAATAGATTGCAATAGGTTTCGGCTCGCACGCTGGCCACACGACGCGCATTGGTCAGCAAACAGATCTCACCAAAGTAAGAGCCATCTGATAGTGAAGTGGCCACCTGTTAGGGTATAAAAGGTAAATAAAAAGTGAAGCTAAAACAATCAAAAGAAACTTACCTCGCCATTTGCCATGACAATATCCACCACGCCCTCCTGTATGAAGTACATTTTGGTACCGATCGTGCCCTCCTTTATGATAATATCACCTGTTACAGGATTAGAGTTGAGATTTGGTTAATGTCTTAGTGTAATTAATCAAGGGTTTACCTGGTTGGAAAACTTCGTATTTCAGTTTGGTTACTACATCGGAAACAAAATTCGAATCGGCATTAGCAAAAAAAGGCACTGAAGCCACGAGGGATCTGTGAAAATATATATAAAGAATATTGATTAAGTACTGATTTTTAAGGAATCTTTACACCTTAAACGTTTTTAGAAATTAAATAAATAAAATTCTGTTATCTCAACCCTAGAACCCCAGGAAACCTTTAATGCAAGATTTAGGAATATTCAAACCAGTCGCATACAAAACAAAAGTATCAAACACTAAGTTCCGTACATTGGCAAGTGAGGTATATTTTTTGTTACGTACTGTACGTAAAACATAAGTACGGTAACTTCGTCGTTACGTACCGTCCGAAAAAAATAAGTACTGAACTATTTAGTGTTCAGTCAAGGTGCGATCAAAATATATTTTAGTTAAAGAGGCGAAGTACAAAATAATTTTAATTGCGGACCCTATGGATATGTCAGATATTTCATACCGACTAACGAATCATAAAATCGCAAAAAAAAAAAAACGAGAATTGAGATCAATTGAGAAATCATTCCAGCTAGTAAAGTCATAGTAAATGGAAGTCCATAATGCTTCTTTCATTTCGAGAAGCAACGTCCATTTCTTAAAAACTCCGGAAGAAACATTTCTTTTATCCCATAACTCAAATTATTTTTCGACGGTCGTCCCATAATTTATTATTTTGCAACTCATAATTAAAATTAATATTTTATTTTTCTTTTTGAAGTTGATTAATTAGTTATCGGCATGCTAAGTCTCTTACCTAATTTTTAAAGAACCTGGAAAGCGTTCGAAACTAAAATAATTTTGTACTTTACCTCCTTAAGGCCTTTACTCAGTTGAGATAAAAATGTAGTTTTTCACAATACGTCATATAAATAGAAACACTTTCAAGCAGCTTCGAAAGCTGAACACTACTGAAAAGCTTCCTTATCTATATGAAGTAATGTAAAAAACTAAATTTTTATCTCATCTGAGTTCAGGCCTTTAACTTAAAAATATTTTCCTCGTACATGTACTAAACTCAAAATGGTTCGAAATTTTTTTTTACCAGTAGGTAGACCCAGCAAGTTTAAGTAGTATGTAATGTTATCAGCAAGATATATAACGGCCCTAAATGAGCTAACTTCGGTCTTCCGAAGTTTACATACCCATATAGGATTTTGAACATTACTGCATAACATATTTTTGAGAACTATTTCAAAACTCTGAAATTTCTTTAAAAAAAGATTACTGAGACCCATTAATAAGCCGTCGTTTCAGACATAGCTTATTTAAATCTGTGGCAAAACAGCTAAGTAATAGACTTTCAGGCCCGTAGCTAGATTTTTTATATCTAGGAGGCAACATTTTTTTTTTGACAGTAAAATCTAAAAATTTTAAAAATTTTGATTGGTGTAAAAAAAACATTTGGTAGCTCACTTGTGTATACAACCTCACCGATTATATGAGGTTAAAAAAAACTTAGCAAGCCTAGATAATTTAAAGTTAGGTAGAGGCTGAGCTCCCAGAGCCCCATCGCAGCTACGTGACTGTAGACTTTCAAGATAGATGATTTGAAAATTTTGGGTTTGATAAGAAGTAGATTAAACTAAGGCTATGAGTATCATCCTTCTAAGGCTTTTACTCATGTTTGAATCAAAGTTGCTTACCCCTGAAATTCTAAAGAAGGTTTTATCCGGAGGTTCGATCACGATAAAGTTAAAGGTTCGTTCCGCGGACCAGTTTACAGATGCATTGAATTCGTGGTTTTAGTTCGAACCTTGGTTTATAACTTTACAAAATTAAGGGTACCTACCGAAAAAACTAAACAAAAATTCTATCTCAAAAAAGTATCCATACAAAAATAAAATTTTTTTTTAAGTTCAATTCCAAAATACATAAAAAAAAAACGCTTCAGTGGGTCTTTTTGGCTGTAAGCTAGTGTTATTAGATCGTAGAACAGTTTGGCCGCTAGTTTTTTTTGTAAATTTCATAGTCTGTCGACTGGATTGTTGTCGGTCAAAAGGAAGAGATAAAGACCTAAGTTAATAAGCGTGGCGATACTCTATATCACAACTTTTGCTGCTAAGCTCTGGGGCATAACTAGAAGTCAGACGTCGTCGCTTAAGTCACAGGCGTCCGAACACATTTGACAAATTTACACAGACACGAGCCGAACACATGCCGATCCCTTCGCAAAGAGAGTAAAAAACGGCTTTGTGTGTTCCAGTGCTTTGTGATCAAGTCTCTTTGTGACTAAATCTGCTATAAGTGCACCCACTTTTGCAAGACAACAACGTTATGTTATTCAAAGATCAGTCAATCAAAGATATCATTTTTGTTGTTGTTTTGCATTTCTTATGTGCAATTTTTGATTCTCTTTCACTTCTCATACTTTTTCGTGAGTACTCTTATAGCAATGCATCACATCTTACATTTCGTGAAACAAAATATACCGAATCTTCTTATCATTTGAGAAACTTTACCATATAATGCTCTTATCCAATACTTTACAATTATTTTGTGAAAAGTATTGAAGTTCTTTCAAAAGAATACATAAGATAATTTTTGAAACCGAACACTTGTTCTAAAACAAGAGTTCCTGTTTTGGAATTCATTTATGTATAAGATTCGGTCTGTGGTTGGGTTTTAATAAATGAATCTGAAGCGGAACGGTATCAAGTAAGTACGCTTACTTCTTTGTTTTTGGGATTACGAAATGGTCAAATTGAGTTTTATATATACGATTGCACCCTCTTACACTTATCTCAGTCCGAGTTGTAAACTTTAAATATTGTAGCCCACCTGCAATTATAGTTGATGACATCCTCGCGTAGTTTCTCGCTCAACTCGCCAAGTATCAACTCTTCATCGAAGAATTTACCCTGGTACCGATGTTCGAAATATTCCGTAATGCGTTGACGCATATCACGCGGCAGCTTACGATAGGCCATATACTCCTCCACTTGTTTGACCTTCTCGCGATATTGCCGCCGACTGGAGTCCAAGCTTTGGATAAGATTGGTCGCATGACCAAGGAACAATGCGTAACATGTGGCGCCCGATATCATGGAAAGCATCGTTAGCCACATATCCGTCAGGGATTGGGGGGGAAATCTGTGGGTAAGGAAAATTAGATGCTATCTTAGATTATATCTCACATACCCACATACCTGCCATAGCCTATACACAGCATATGTGACATGGCCTTGAACAAGGCCCAGGAATACTGCTCCAGCCAATAGGATTCCTAATTTTAGAAAATATTGTTAGCTCAATGATTTATATGGATTGTGGATTTAAATCACAACTCCCACCTGCAACTCATTGATGGATACCCAGGAATTTGATGGAAAACCCTGTAACATTGGCACTAAGAACTGTAGACAACCGCTCCAGTGTCCGATTAAGAGCATCATGCAAATTAAATTGAAGATCCTCATGAACACCGAGGCCATATTGAGGAACTGTAACACCAGAGTAATGAATCAAAAAAAGGAAGTGCACAGCAAAACTAAAAGCCCAACACCGCGTGTATGTGTGTGTGTGAGTATTTTTTTTTTTTGAGTGTACGGCAAACCAAAATGTTTCCAAGTTAAACGAGAAACAAAACCCAAACAGGAATTCCAAACAAAAAACTAACAAAAACTAAAACTCATTTTGGGAACTTTTGTTAAAGGTTTCCTTTGGCTTACACAGAGAAAAAATATATATACTTTAGTCAAATTTTTAATATTATAATTTTTATACTTTTCTCTGTGTTCCATTTGGCATTTCAATAATTTAAAAAAAATTTTAAAAACCACAGCCAGAAAACAGAAAAAGTTTAGTCTAATGTTAGGCCAAGGCAATAATACAACAGTGTAAAACCTGAGCAATCAAATTTCAAATGTCAAACCATTTTCTACATTTTTTTTTTTTTTTTTTGTTTCGTTTAAGTGCAAAAATCAGCTGCTAGAATAATGTATTATTATTATTATTGTATTATTATTATGTTACAAGTGCTCATCTTTACTTTCACTAAAGCCGTTCAAACGTTCAAAATATTTTACAATGAAAGCGTTTGTTTTGTTCCTTGCGGAAAGTACTCGGTTTTTGTTTGTTTTGTTAGTGCTAAGTAAACTGTACAGAGTTTTTTTTTTTAATTCAGAACAAACAAAATTAAACACAGAACCAAACGATAAAGACAACTAAAAAGAGATAGAGAGATAGAGACAGAGAGAGAGAGAGGCATTCAGGTGTGTGGGTGTGTGGCTCCCAAAAAAACCGGCCAACGGGCCAAAAAGCTTGCCTAAAAATTTACACAGACTTACAGAAGAGAGTTGCGCGGCTGAAATACGTTTTTTGTACAACAGAAACAGAACAGAAAAAGGAACCCATAAACCAATTAATAAAACTCAAAAAACAACACAAAAGCATTTGAGCTAGAAATACGTTAGAAGTAGGAGGAGTGGTAGAGTAGAGAGTAGAGTAGAGTAGGAGTAGGAACAATAAAGCGCTTAGCACAATTTTTGGCGCCAAACAAAAGCAGAAAGCATCAATGTGGAGTGTGAGTGTGTATTCAAACCATAGTTATAGTAGGTAGTAAGCGTTTTTGGTATTGAGCCCCAAAATGTATGCTACAGTATATAGGCACAAGTTTGTAGCAGCTAGTAAGTTGCAAGTTATAGTTATAGTTTTACAGATATAGTACAGTGTTCATGTTCATGTTCGTGTTCGTGTTCGATGTTGACCGTTGTTGTCTTTAAAGTAGTTCCAGCAAAAGCTTGCAGGTATTGCACGAACAAACAGTCAATCGTTTGTTTGATTGAGGGGGTGTATGTGTGTGTTTGTGTGTGGTACTTAGGAAGTCGAATCCAGCTGGGGGGTTAAACTGCGTATAAAATTTTTTAAATATTTGGGACTGAGATTTAAAACATGGAACATGTCTTACAACATGTCTTACAACTTCTCTTTTATTTTGCGACAAAGGTTTTGATGAGGATCAAATTAAAAGATATGAGATTGATCATAAAACTTCGGCGACCTTACTTTCTGACATCATTTAAGATGACTCAAGCTTAACGACAAAAATCTTGTCGTAGGTCTCCTTCAGCACCTAATATTCTTAAGCTCAAACTGCTCTTCAAATCTCTTGCTAAAACGGCCGTCACACGATCGATTTTATAACAACGGGGTTTACTCAGATCCTGTTTAGGATCTTTAGGAGTATTTTTTACATGTCAAGGAGGGAAGAATAAAAGTATAAAATGCACCTGCATTTCTAATAGCACAGGTCAGAAAATTTCGTTTTGCCAGACTTTGAAATGTTGTTTTTTTTTATCGTTTTGGACACCAGATTCTAAAAAATTAGATTTATTTTTGTATTTTTCAAGTAAAGAATTATTTTTAAAAATATTTGAAATCTAGCTTTTTATACCCTTTGGCAAGTGTATATTAAAGTTGTGCAGATGTTTGTAACGCATTGAAGGTAGCATCTTGGAAACATGGTGTTTATTAGTTTTATATACTTCCACACAATTTTGGAAAGTTTGATCAAAATCGGATGACTATATGACTATGGCTATATGTTTAGCTGACATAGGAACGATCGGTCCAAAATCTAGTTCTTAGTGGAAAAAACTTTTTTGATATCAATTTTTACTTGAATGAATACTATGTGAATATTATTTGCTTCAGCACAATTTTGCCCGGTTTGATCAAAATCGGATAAATATATCGTATAACTCCCATACCACAATCCCCCTCTGGTTAGAAAAAAAAAGTGGCGTCATCTGTTGGTCAGCTTGGGAAAAGTTCTAAGCGGAAATTACATTTTGTTTAAGAAGATCAGGAAAACCGTTCTATATATATAAAATACAAAAACTGAAAGGGTACTTAACCATCGGCGGTCATACCAAAGACTATCCTAGCTAACAAGATGTGAAACGACCAAAGAATTAAACTGATAAAAAAAAATTGATTTTGAGGAAATCACGTTTAAAGTTTACAATGGGTTCCACCCATGCTGAAGCGGGAAAAACTTCGAATGAATTTAGTAAAATATTTCATATATAATTTTTCTATAAAACAAAATATAGTTCAAAAAATCCTTTAAGTGTTTTTTTTTTTAATTTATAATCTTTTTCCACTTTTAATTGTGGCGCTATTTCTTTAACCGTAAAATCTCGGGAAAAGGTGAAAAATCGGTTAACACAATCATATTTAAGCTTGCGGAACAGAAACCGGGTTATTTCCGAAACATCAGCGGAACGAGCTTGTACCTTCGGTGTGCTATCGTCGTTGTCGCAGCTATTCTTTTATGTACACTAGATAGAACGATACTTTATATGATTATGATTAGAGAGCAGATTTTGCATATTTACAAATAGAATTTTATACTTGTTGGCCAGGATGAAAAGATTCCATATCCGCTGTCTTATTAGATATTTTGTTTTAATTTCCCTGAATTTTGTAAGTATTTTCATACTTTGACACTGAATAAATCTCATATAATTTTTTATACTTGTAAAGTGAGTAGCACCGATCTTTAGCTTTTTTATTTTTATTAAGTAACTGATTTCGTTCGACATTTACTTAAGTTATGACACATCGCGCTAAAACACTACATTTCAAGAAAAGGTTTAAAAATAATTCTTACCTGAAAAAATGTTTTCTTTCATTTTTCGTCAGCTTGTGCTTTATATCTATCAGAGAAAACTACATTCGAAACACTCTGTTATTTGGCTGTAACAGAGTGTAATTTATGAGGATATTGTCATTTCATATTGATCAGACTTGTCAAATTTATGTGAAAGCAAATAAAACTAAAAATTACCAAGTTCAAAGATGTAACCAGTAAAAACAAAAAAAATGGTCTCACTAGAATTAGTTTTCTGGCCGATGATTCTATGGCAGCTATAGCTGCTGTAGTCCTCCGTTTAAGCTGATTTTGACAAATGGGCAGCCTATATGTATTTGGCGGCCTTGTGCCAAGTTTAGTTGAGGTTGCTTTAAAGCTGAGGTAGATAAACAAAATATACTGTCGTATTCAACAATGCTAGTTGAATGAATTTTATAATTGGCATTGGTTTTGCGACATTGATCAATAGATGGCGCCATACGAACCGTTTCGCTCTTAAGGAGGTATGTGATTTTCTACAATAATTACGTAAGAAGCAAATAAAACTTATAATCAACAAGACGAATTTTATAATACCCAATGCATATGTATGAAAAGGGTGTTCGTACTTCGCAGTGGCCGGTGTTTTTTTGTTTAAACACCGATGCAAATAATATGAATGGCAAAATTTACTAAAGTTTAGAAAAACGCCGAGGGAAAATCGATCTTTTGACGGCCGAGTAACAAAATATGTTTAATGCTATGAATAAAAGTTATGAAAATACATTTGTTCCTCTGTGAATGATTTTGATGTACCGAAAATTGTCTTAATTAGGGGTGTCACGGAATTTCTATATTCTCAAGGGGAAATCTAGTTGGAAAGTTAGTGTCTTTAATAAAGGTCCATCTCATCAAATAGGATAATAGGATTTATTTTTATATATATTTTTTTTTAAATTTAAATTTGTTGAATGTTTAATATGCTTCATGATTCATAATTAAAGTGTTTAGGGTTAAAATTGATTTTGTACACTTGTTTGTTTTTAAATGATTTTAATTTAAATTGAAATTTAAGTGTATGTTTATTAATATATACCATCAAAAACGCAAAACAGTTTACCAAGTCATAATGAACATCAAAGTAAATAATAAATTAAAATTGGTATACATTATTTGCGAGAGAAGCAATCCTATCGTAGTAGTAAGACCATTATCTAATACACAAACCTTCTTACAAGACTTTCGAATAAGATAATGAATTCTCTTGCAGTTCTGTGGCAACAACGGATTTTCCGTGATTTGAAGAAATTTTCCATGAAAGCTTTTACTGATCATTTTCATAAGAAGTGGCACTTTTGGTACTTTTGATGCCTAATGGTGATTTTTCTGAAATCCTATGGGCAGGGGACAGGCTATTTTCGGAACGATAAGAATACATACCAATCTTTGTGCAAACTTTTTTTATTTAACTAGTAGAGATAGCCTTGGTTAAAGTTAGATCTAAGTGCAGAATATCCAGAATAATGTGCTGTACCGGAAATAGGAAACTTGTCCAGTTTTAGGGGTTGACCGGCGTAACGTAAGCTAACTTAATGGCAACAGCCATATTTGAACATTCTTTCGGGTTCACATAGCTTCGTTAGAGGCAAATCAAACCACGTTTAAAGCATATAAAACGAGGGTGGATCAATAAGTACACGTATTTGACCAGATGACTAAGGGCCATTTTCTCATGTTCCTGTTTAAATTATGTTGCCTACTTTTAGGCCGCTTTTAAGTGTCTATTTTGTGTCTACTACGACCTGGATGACATTTAAAAGCGGCCTAAAAGTAGGCAACATACTTTATCTCAAAAATCACCTAGTTTTCAAAAACATAAAGATAAGAAAACGGCCCTTAGTTCGGAATTTCCAAATCTAAGAAAAAAAAATCCTTATTTCTAGTTTGTTTTGTGATTATAAAGTCCCTTTTACTTGAAATAAAATGTATTCCGTTACATTATTATTATTCGTACAAAAATTAAATTAAATTATAATGAAAAGAAAATAAGCGGACAAGGCTATCACTCGCGAAGTAGAACTTTTTTTTAATTTTAGGAACAAAACGGTTAAAAGTCAATCACGGACATGCTTAAAATAAGATTGAAAAGAAAATAAGCGGACAAGGCTATCATCCTCGAAGTTAGTTTGGTACAGCATCCCAATTAATTTTTAAATCGAATCATCACCGTTAATGAAATCTTATTATAAATTGCTGACTGCGACTGTTTTGAATCGGAGTACAAAAATTATAATTTAATCGATAAGGTTTTATTTAAGAATAAACCTTTTATATTGTAAGGTTAAAACAGAGACAAGTGAACCTAAAAAGGGAATCAAAAATATTTATAAAAAAAATAGAGAACATTATACGACTTTATGGCTAACACGGGTACTTATTGATTCAACCTTGTTTGTATTATATTGCTTTTTAAAGTTTAGAGATTTGGCTTTTAATCTTATATATGTATTGATTACACAAGGCTGCGAAATTTCACTTATACCGTTTTATAGAAGGAATGGTGGTGATTCTAGATGATTTTTGAGTCCTAAACATGAATCTGTTTGGGAAAATGCTTCACTAGGTCAGGATTTTCGGTTACTGTATATTTTGACCATTTTTTAGGCAGGTGTTTTTGGGAACCTACTCTTTTGTTAGGACTTTTCATGAATTTATCGCATAGTACTTAATTTTAGCTTTAAAATAAATTACTACAATCAATACTTTGATTTTTTGTAAAAAGGATTTCCCATTTTGAATATAAGTATTAGAATTGAACAAATTGTCTATTTCATGTCGATGTTTAAAAGTAGGCAATGCTAAAAGCATGAACAACAAAGTCCATTGCCTACTTACAGGCAATAAAAATTTGATAAATTCGAATACAAGTATTTAAAATGGTATATCTGTATTAAAAAAATTCGTGGAATTGTTTGGGAGCATTTATTTTAAAGCTAAGAAAGATGTTGATAAAATTTTTAGATTAAAGCTCAAATTATCAAAAAAAACATCCCGTCGGAACGAAGCTTTTTCGTAAACAGATTCGTGATAAGAACCCAAAAATCACCTAGAATCACTAAACCTCGCAGTCTAGTGTTTTCGGGACTTTTCCGGTTATCACTTTCGACAAGATTTGTCGAATTCGTATGTGGTACATGTTGTTATAGTGTAAAATTGGTTTAAATCATTTAATGTTGAGTCTGTCAAATTAAAAGGAGCTTAAGTAAGATTAGGCTTAGCGAAATAAAAGGTCTTAACTGAATCAGCTTAACATCTTTTATACGCCCAACCCGCCATCACCTCGGATACATTTTCTTTGAGCAAGTGTTGGAGTCTCTGTGAAAATGTTGGTAAGGCTGGGTTTACACTGTTCGACGCATGAGACATGACAATCTAGTAGACCCTTATGTTGTCTTGTTTTCAATGTGAATAGCTTGTCATTTGACATTAAAAACAATACAACATGAAGGCTTGCTAGATTATCATGTCTCATGCTTCGAACAATGTGAACACAATCTAAGATTCACAGAATTTGGGCCGTTTTCTCATGTTCCCGTTTAAGTGAATTCATTTTTTTTTTTAAATCTGGAACATGAGAAAACCTCGCTTAGTTTATTTAAAACCCAACCTAAACTTTTTGAAACTTTTTGATATATTTCCAAAATTAGTTTAATTAATTTCCCAGCTAGATTCGGCTTCCGTTCTTCCGTGTGCAGTAGCAATTGCAACGTTCATACGATCGCTTCGAGCAGCAGTAGCAGCCACCAGGTGCTGTTTGTACATAATTTCAGTGGCAGCTGCTGCTGGTCCATTGTCCACAACTATTACAGTCTGTTTTAATTAATCGTTTAAGGGTATTTTAATCAAATTCAAAAAGCATTGTCTTGTTTGATTTGTTCACCTAATTGTATTGTACATAAGTATATTTCCATGCTAATCACATAGTTGATAGAATGGAGAGAAGAACCCAGCTAGTCTGTGGCTTCAGAGAAGATTTTTTGTTTTTGTTTAAGTCATGCGCATGCATGGAATCTACGAAACTTATTGTTTCTGTTGCACGAATATTTGCAAAAAGTCCTATGTTTTTTATATACAATAATTTTTTGCGAAAAGCATAAAAATAGCTTCGATTTGTAAACCGAAGACCATTTGGTGTGTGTCTGTGTGTTCGCTGCGGCTCAAATCAAATCAAATATATGTTTTGGATGTATGTAGGTATATGTATATAATATATACTTATATAAAAGGCAATCTCAGAAAATTTACAGAATGCACGAACGAACATTAAAATCAAGCAAACATGATCAACGAACAATCGAACGAACGAACTAAAACTCAATTGTTGTTTCATTCCTCAAATGTGAGTTTTACATATGTTTCAATCAATCAAGGCTTTTTGTTTTTGTTTTTATTGTGTTTTTTTTTTTTGTTTTTGATTATTTGGTTTTGTTTACCTTGAGAATTAGGTTGCTTTTTGTCAAGCCATCTTTGTCTTTTCTGTTCATTCTCCCTCTGCGATCAGCACTTTTTTTCTGTAGATTCTGCAGAATCTAAAAACCATTTGAATACACAGGTATTTTAGACCCTGATATTTGCTAATAGAGGTTTTTTTTTTTCGTTTGATAAGCAATGTTCAAAAATCATAAAAAAAAAAGATACAGTTGACGATTTGTACGGGGTTTCCCTTCGCGCTTTTTGGGGGTGAGAAAGAAGTGGTGGGAATGTCTAGAAAGCTTTGGGCCAAACACTTGGAGATTGTCTTCAAAAGGTTTTTTTTTTTATACGGGGTGCAATGAAGAATTGTTGTTGTTTTCATAGTGCTTCAAAGTCAGCAAGAAAATGAATTGAAAATCGAAACGTAAACACAAAAGTAGTTAAACAAAATGTAAGCAAAAATAAAAACAAAACAGAGAAAAAACAGAAAACTTCCACGCGAAATGGCGAAGTTTTTTTTACTGAGGTAAGCTTTGCGAGGCGATGTTGAGGTGGTGGTGGTGGTGGTGGAGTGGTAAAGTGTATTTTCGGGGGGGCCAACACTCGGGTAGGGAAACGGGCGCGCAAACATGATCGTTTTGGGGAATACTTATTATTGAAGAATATACAAAATTCAGTGGGGCTTTATGGTACAGCATACATCAACGAAAATGGAAATCAAAGACACAAAAAAAAAAATATACGAGTAGTACATAGTTTGAACATTTTGCGCGCCATTCGAATATCAAGAAAAGTGAGCACTTCTGAACTGAACTGACCGAACTGAGAGTACCCTATATATAATACCTAAGGCCCTCCTCTGGTTGTACTTTGCTGTGTTGAATATGTTTAGAAATGTGGCAAACCATAATGAGGGAAAACTGATTCGAATCGAAGTAAAAAAAAACATAATGACGAAATTCAAAAAGTATCATAATTAAGTCATATATATATATATAGATCATACACAATAAGTAGACTTAAATAGGCAAAACAATGGTGTTAAAATGTAACCGCGTACTTACATAAACCTCCTCCCATTGCGAGACGTAGCGCACCAGGCGGGACAGGCGCAGCAGGCGAACTAGAGAAAGTAATTTAGCTAGGCGCAGGATGCGCAAGGCGCGACCTGCATGCAAAATTTGAAAAGAATCAGAGAAATCCTGCAATTTCATAATCTTCAATTAAAATGTTGCGTACTGTTTCTTAAAATACTTAGGACTTACTTGATTGAAAATTAAAAATATATAATCTAGCGGTATCGATGAAATTAAGTCGAGAAAAAACCAAGTTCTTAAATAGTGTTTAGCTATAAGCTTTGGATCCAATATTACTTGTTCAGCGTTGTCTTGTTGCATAATTCCTGAAAATGAGAATGGGTAATTAGTAAAGGCAAATGATGTTGGAAGTAACAAACACTCAAATATGAATCATTATTGAATTCTGTGAAAAGAAATTATTTATAGATTTGGATCACAAATTTTAAATTTATGCCTTAAGAATATGACTGTGTTTTCTAATATGCTTTCTTTTCGAGCAGTTCTATGTCAGCTATAGGATATAGTGTCCCGACTCGGACCAAATAAGACTTCAAATTAAAAAAAATTATGGGACAATAGAAAGCAATGAACAAATAAAAAATCTGTTAAAGATTCCTTCGAAAATTGTACAAAGCAACATACATCGTCATATGTTTTGAAAAATTTAAAAGATCTTAAAAACAAAGTCTTACTATATATGATCTACCGGTTCCGGCAACCCAAGTATCAGTTGAACGAGCATTTTCAACATTAAAGTTTGTTGCTTGTAGTTTAAGAGCTAGTCAAAACAAACATCTTCAAACAGATATTAACTTAAACTGGGTTGGGTTAGGTTAGATTAAGGAATTGGTCCCTTCTGATGTCGCATACAGACACCATACTATCCATTCATTCTACACTTCATTCCAAAATGTGTCTGAGAATGAGATTCACTACTAGACATTTAGGAGGCTTAGATGAAACCAGATGTATGTCTAGGCAAAGACACAGCAAGATCAGAGACGTCAATTAGAAAATAAGAACCGAGATGATTTGAGGAAGAAGAAAAATGAAACAGACTCTTTTTGTTGTCTTTGGAACTCGAAGATATTTCGTAAAGTCTACACTCAAAAAAAAGAAAAACCTAATTTTAAGGCTGAGCAGTTCCTAAAACAATAAATTGCCAATAACTCAACATTCATAGCAATTTTTTACCTAAACGATGAGAATTTAACCTAAAACGGAAATTTTAAGACAATTTTTTTATGGCAATACGTCACCAATTTTTATGGTCACGTTTCCTAAGCGTTGGTAATGTCAGTTAATCTTTGAATGTGTCAAGTGCTACACTACTACTTCGAACAATAAGCCGCAATCTGGAATGCAAAATTATCCGTAATGATTATTTGAACTCTTGACATTGAAAAAAATAAAAAATGTTAAAAAAAAAATACAAAAAAAAATTATTTGGTTCCAAGAGGAATTGAACCCACGACCTCGGCATTCTAAGTCAACAGTCTTACCCACTAGACCACCACTTCTATTACAAATTTAGAGCATAACATACGGCTGCATTCTTTTAAGTCATTTGGCGCATCTTGCTGTATGAGGTGCGTGGTCGTGTGAGCTGAGGTGCGGCCATTTCTGTGTTCCAATCCCCGAGGTCCGGAGTTCGATTCCCAGACGAGGAAGGTTAATTTAAAAAAGTTTTTATAATTCTTATTAAATGTTTTTCAGAGGAAATAATACCATCGGCGAATAAATATAACCCCCCCCCCCCCATGCAATTGGTCTATCTTGTCTTCTGCGCGCCTCCCCCTTCCCACATATTTGTGGAATCAATTTAGCAATTTTTGGCCTTAAATTAAGGTGAAAACGACCTAAAAATCTAAGGTCATCAGCAACCTTTTAAAGTTTAGGATATGATGTCTTTGGCGCAATTTTGAGTACAAATTGCCTAAATTTTTGGTTATTTTTGACGGTTTTAGGCAATTTATTTCTCTGGGTGTACCTACACGTTGCCGTAGGCTTACCTACGTTCACCTTATTGGAAAGAAGATTGGCGGTAGAACCCAGTCTCACGAATTTGTCTATTTTACAGTTGCTCTCGATATCCCGGACTTCTCTGACATCTCTTGGAAAGAAAAACAAAAAAGATGTCTTAACTTATTTTAAGTGTCCCCGTACCGTGCCAGAAAAATGACAATTAACTCTATACACATGACTTCCTTGTGATAAATCCACTTCTGTCTTATTAGTGTGGCCATGAAACCTGCAAAATGGTGGCCGTATTTCACGCAGTGAAATCACGCTTGAGAATAAGAGAATCACTTTTTGAATGTATGTGTGTGTGGCTAAGCGCTGCACAAAAAACTAACCCTATTTTTGCATGGCAATCAAGCAAACAATTGAAATGAGTATAGGGAACTTAATTCCATCATAGGTTTAATGACCACACTGCAAGAAATACTGCACGACTCATATAATTATGATGTATATCTTTAGCACGTACGGATCACGGATGCACACGCACGAAAGATTGTGTTTTCTCCAGGGTAGCAAAACCTAATAATTTTTACGGAGGTCCGGAAGGGGGTTCGATCCAAAATGGTTAAGGTTCAGAAATTTGAGGTTCAAGTATTTTGTCTTAAGGTTTGGGTTTGATCCTTGGTTCGTCGCAAGATTTACAAAGTTGTTCTAGAAAATAATTAAAAGAATACGAGTTTCTGTGTTTTTGCTTACTTGAACATACGATTTCATTCATTTTCAATTTATTAGTATTATTTCTTTAAGTAATTGTTGGTCCATTCTTCTTCTTTGATCAGACTAAATATATTTTAGGGATTAAAAGCTCGCTTAACTGAGACTTGACACTTTTGCCGAACCGAACCGAAAGTTTTGGTTCGGAACAGGTTTAGGTTCAACTATTTTTTCACAAGCGGTTAGGTTCAAGGTTCGGTTCACTATAAAAGAAGAGTCGGAGTTCCGGGTTCGATCCGGTTTGGTTTTAAATCGGTTTGCAGCCCTGGTTGTATCACGATCTCGTCTTGACACACAGTGACATGCATAAATTCACATACAGATGCTCTAGTTCGAACCCGCGAACCGAACCTCATCCAAAATTCAGGAGCTCTGCAGCCTTGGTCATTTTTCCACTTTACTTATACTGGTGCATTTCAGCGCTTCTCAAAGAGGTTAAACAAAATTTGGGGAATTCTGATATATAGTTTTTGATACGCATCTTTTCTAAATAATGCACCGATCCAATACTTTGCAATTATTTTGACGGTGAAATTATTTAGAATAATATTTACGTTCTTGAAGAAAATAGTTAAAGTTAATTTATGGAACCGAATCTTTATCAAAAGTGAAGAAGAGTGCTAGAGTAACATGTTAAACGGATCTCATGATTTCAGTTAAAGCACAGATTCAATTCTATTATGTTCGGTCAAGTATTACGAAGACCATACATACGATCCGTACTCAAGGAGTATTAAGAAAAAAGAGAAAACAAGAAAAGCGTAAAGAATTTCGGTAGTTAAAGGAACTATACAGCTCCGAGGTCTTTCTAAACCTTGTAGCTAGTATCAATTTTAGAATTGTGAGACTGAAACAGACAGACTCATTGACTACTATCCTATATAGGTTGCATATATTGTATTTCAAAACCAGAAAAAATATATTATATAGCGTATATATAAGCTATTATATAAAAAAAAAGTATGAGTACTTCATATACTTCTTATGAATGATTGATAGCTAAGACGTGTCTGTATTAGCAGGCTAATATGATAACGTGCCTAAGATGTTACATTAAGTATAAATTAAGCTTTCCAAAATATTAATATTTAAATATATATATAAAGAGAGAGAGAGAGGGAGAGTTTACATTACCTGTTCTAAAATTGACTACAATATCTATTAAAAAAATAGTATCACTTAGGCAGTTGAAGGCAATCCATCGTGTGCTCAGATCATCGTTGAAGAATGATATTGCGACTGGCAGGATAATAAGATTTGCTACTAATAATAAAAGCATGCAAAGGTCCCAGTAAAACCTGACGAAAAGAAATGATTAGAATACATATTGGTGTCTCGCGGAACTGTGTGAGCTACTCACCTGAATGAACTGCACGGGTGTATGACCCAATGTCCGGAAGTTTTCTGACGTATGCGCTCTTTGACCAATGCCTTGCGGCTGCCAAATAATTTCATGGCCAGACGATTGTCCGTGGGCTGGAACCATGATTGCAATTGACTTTTTAGGAAATTCGCAGAGACCTTCTCGGACACGATCGGTATGTTGGGCATGGGCTCCTCTTTCGGAGTGCCGTACAACGACACGTCATCAAAGTGTACCTGCATTAGTTAGGCAAGAAAGTAGAAGAGGTATCAATTTTCACTGTAAAAATACTGGGTATGTCTGCGGGATCAGAGTCTCAGGTAAGTCCGTTGCGTCTCTTTCTGGTATAAATAAAACCTTTGCTCTTGCCATTTCGGTTCCTTGGTCGCATATTAACAAAGCCTCATCATCGAAAGCGGTGACCAGTGAATCGGTGCAGGTGTTCTCAAAGGAAATGCGCAAATCGTTCTCATTCACATTTAAAACGGAGCAATACGAGCAGCGCACTGATTCCTCGCTATCGCCACTAAGTAAACTGGAAACAAAAAAAAAAAAACAAATTGTAATTGGAGAAACAGTTTCAGGTTTTAGTGAGAATAAAATAGTGAAAGTGGAACTGGTGCACGCACAATGTCAGCGGAACGTCACAATAGTTTGTCCCTCACCTTGCTGCCCAGCTGATGGTCAAGGTCTCGGGCCCGTCTCTCCGGCGTTTGCGGAAATGGAGCAAATCGCGTGGTATTCAATTGTTAGAAGCGTGCTCCGCGTGGAATTATTTGTCTGTTCACACTCAATTGTAGTTTGTTTTTTTTAAATGGGAAAGTTTCGTTTTAATTAAGCCTGATGAAGCTGATTTAATTTAATCTTTGCTCGCATTAGCCTAATGAATTTATTAGGCGGCACAGAACACATCTGTCATCTTATCAGAAACCGCAGTATTAATATCGGATTGCCTGTGTGTATGCACATATGCAGTATTATTATTCACTGGAATCGTGCCTTGGCAGATGGCAGATGTTTGTGTTTTATTTATTTTTTTTTTGTATTTGTTTCGTTCACCGATTTATGTTTATATATATATATTTGTCCAGCTATTACAACAAGCGCAAACTTTATGCGTCCAGCAGTGCTCATACACTACTGACCGAACCCCCCGGCATCGAGTGGGCACTCCGAATAACACGAACCGCACACGAACCGAAGTCGCTTTCAATTTCGGACTGGGACTCGGGCGTCCTCTGGCCAAAGGGGGAAGAACAACGTTTATTATGTTTTGTTTGGTTTACCTCGAATATCAATTAGAAATTGGAAGTGTTCAGCAATTGCCTAATTAAATAATTGAGAAATTGACACTTTTACATGGCTGCTGTGGATACTTTTGTTTTTCTTTCTCTTTTTTTTTTTGTGATTTTTTTTTTTTTATATTTTTTTATTTAAGCTGATGCTGCGGCTGCGACTTGATAACCTGTTCTGAACCTCCGTCGCGTTGTTGCACAATAAATAAATAAAGAATTTTGTGTGGCTTTTTAATTGATTTCGCAACGACGAGCCAGAGGCGAGCAAATTATTGCTTTGCCTGTAATTTGCAACCATTCTTCGAAAGAAACTACAACAACAAAAACTATCACAAAAATAAAAAAAATAAAAAAAACACCAGCAAACACCTTTCAAGATTACGTTCAGACTTTATGCAAATCGACCGCGAAAACGGGTTGAAGAGGAAGCTCAAGCTCAGGTCTGGGTCTGGGTCTGGGCTCTAGATCTGGTGTCATAAATTAAAAAAAAGTTATTGAAGCTACGCGACTGATGTTTACATTTCGTAGTCGCTGATACAAAATTCATTATGATAATGGAGGCAAGTTTTCCACATCATTTGCTAATAATTTTGTGTTTCGTAAACAGAATAGCGTTAGCACTTGAAAAAAACTGATTATGGATCATCAGCAAACAAACATGCAAATGGGGATCACTGACACAGTTTAGTGATTGTCACGACTGGACAATGATCACTGATCGTTAGCATACGATTTCTGCACATTGCCAATTTCTCTAGTTTGCTTAGAGGTGTTGAAACTCAAGCATTATGAGAGAGATATCAAAGCTTAGGTTGTCTGTGCCGAAGTTTGAATACACTTGCAAAGGTTTATTCCAACTGATCTTACCAATATGATATAATTGATTTTATTTTTTAATTCTTAATTTGAAACAAAACTAGTTTTTCTTAGTAAGAACCACTATCCAATAGATCACTTCTATGCCAGTTATAAGATATGGTCAGAACCATAGGAACGATCGGATGTACAATTTTTTTGTTTTCAATGATGGCGTTTGATAAAACACAAAGTACTTTTTGTGAGTGACCCGCTCCAAATGACGAAGCTGAATGAGTTTTATTTGTAAGTAGGTCTCTTTTTATACATTTTTGTTGGTCCCATGCAACGCCTCACATAGCTGTGCTAAACATATGTGTCCCTTTTTTTAGGGTTGTAGTTATTTTTAGACGACCAGCGCACTTGAGCCCCTCCCGCATTGCAGGTACCTAGTCTCAAATGCACAATGTTCAATTATCTTTGAACAGCATTTTTTAACTCAGCAATTATAAATATTATATGCTGTCACAAAGTTCTGCAAAAGTTGGTCCAAATCGAATGACTATATGCTATAGCTGTCATAGGAACGATCGGTCAGAAAATGGGTCTTACTGAGAAAATTGATTAGTTTTTGAACAAAATTTGAAGGCAACTATCATATTCTTAGGGCCGTTTTCTCATGTTCCTGTTTTTCAAATCCAGGTGCTTTTTAAAAAAAAAATTATGTTGCCTAATTTTAGGCAGATTTTTTAATATCTTTAAAAATTGATCAAAATTTGAATACAACTATCATATTCCTAGGGCCGTTTTCTCTTGTTCCTGTTTTTCAAATCCAGGTGCTATTTTCAGAAAAATTTATTAATTAATTTAATTTTAGGCAGTTTTTAAAATATCTTTACTTGAGTCTTAAAAGACGAGTGTATGATTTTAAGCGCGGCCTAAACTTATAGAACATAAATTGTATCACCTGGATTTGAAAAACAGGAACATGAGAAAATTGTCCTTTGGGGCGATTTCTGATCTCCTACATAGATAGTGCTAGGTCACAGAAACTTACAAATAAAAGAGCAAAATATGTGTTTATTTGATACATAGCAGCTATATAGAAGATGAGAAAACGGCCCTTAATGATTTTGAATTTATAAGTATCTATCACCTATAACCTATATATATTCCATCGGTTAAATCAGTTGGAGCGATCTTTTGCAAGTGTATCTCGTTTATATATATATTCTACGAATCAAATCAAAATGCCGAAACCAGTTTTCATATGTGATTTCTAAAAGATGATTTTTCTCAGATCTGTCCCTAAATTACATTTTCGATATACGCTTGATTAAGAAAAAAATTGAGCCACCATAATATTGTTTATATACTTTAACGAGTCAGAAGCGAAACCGGAATGCATGGCAAACATCTGTGCAAAATTTAATATACACTTTGCAAGTGTATTGAAATATGTGTATCAGATGATGGCATGACGTATTCACTTTTAGGAGCAAAACCTGCTCAAGCAATAAACTGCAATACAAGCAAGACCATCTAAAGACTGTCAAATAAACAAACGGCTGACTGATTGACAAACTTTAATTGGGTAATTAGGCAATGCCTAATGCCTTCCTGGAAATACAGCGTTTTTGAAGGCCCAATATAGTATTACAAATCTAATTATTGAAGGACTTACAAATCAAAATATTGCTGATGCGGCAGATTTCTTCAAGTATTTATTTAACAGCAATGCCAACCACTTTAATAGCTTGAGATTATTGATTTATTGATCTTTAAGTTAAACAAAATTTGTTATAATAAACTGTTTTGTTTTCAATGCATTGTAATGGTAGGCAATGTTTGTTGAAATTTGGATAAATATATCGCCTTGCTCCCATATAAAAGCGATAAAGAAATTTTTCTAAGAAAATTCACATAATTATTATTTAAAATTGTATACTTTTTCATCTTTAACAATACATTCTGATGCACCCAGTACCTGAGAAAATCATTCTTCGAATATCTGGAATTTGTAACAAATCTGCCCCTCAGGGAACTGACTGATTTTATTAACTCTTCAAGATGGTCAACTCTCCGTCCCTTAGAACTGTTAAATTTACTACTGGGGCATAGAACTGAAGGGTTGAAACAAAATCTTTATATTAGAGCTATAAGATAAAGGTTTCCGATCGTTGTAGTAAGGGACAAAATTTGGCTTTCTTCCAATCGATTTAAAACTCTGATTGTAAGTAGACTAAATATCTAAGCACGTGATTATCCGATTTTAAATTTTTTAGTACCCCAGTCTTATTGCCAAGTATATTATATATTTTTCTGTTACTCTACGAGCAACTTTTAATGTAGTCAGACCCATTTTGGAAAAACAATCCACCAGTAAAATGGTCGGACAATTTTGTGGGGAGATAATTCGATTGTCTTAAGCCTTGTAAGCATCGTAAGCGAAATAACGGGAAATAAATGGAATACATATTTTAATTTCAATAAAAGGCCGAAAAGAAGGGGGTTCAAGATTAAATGTTATTTCTACATAATTTGTATAACCTTCCAGACGGTATATTCAAATTCAAAATAATTTTTATTTATTGTTGAACCAGCACTGAATCTAGGGCTTAACATCTAGTTAATGTTCTCAGATATTACAGTGCAATAGCTATAGTTTCGAGTAGTTTAAAAAACTTTAGAAATATATTAAGGAAACGGCTGTCAAGAAAAACCATTTTTTTTTAAAAATCCTAATAAAAGAGGTTTAGGTCGTTATAAACTAAGCGGGGGGGGGGGGGGGAGGGTGGTTTGAAGACCAAGGTTATTTTTGCGATCTGTATTTATTTCGAATTGTAAGCTTAATGGGCCACATAGATGGTAAAATAATTTTTTAAACATCTAAAAATCCACAACCAAAGGTTCAAAAACAGTTCGTACTTTTAAGGCAGATATAGGATATATTCGTCTGATTTTTATTTACCTTGGCAGAACTTCGTAATAGAGGATTTAATCAATAAAAGAAAGTTCGAACCGTCTTCCATTAAAAAGCACCAAAATTTTCGAACTATTTGAGAACTAGTTTTTGGACCGATTGTTTTAATGGAGGCTATATGCCATAGTAATTCGATCCGGGATTGACAAATGTGCAGGCTAAATGTAATTTAAGGCTACCAGCTTTGAAACTACTATATCGGCTTAGCTCGTCACGCTGATCAGGAATATATATACAATTTGTGGTCGAAGATGCTTTCTTTTATGCGTTTCAAGCATCAGATCTATTTTATAAAACTTTAAACCGATTTTTATAGAAGGTAAATTTGGTACCTTTAGCTCTTACCATCTCTGAGATTTGTACGTTATTATAATAGATTTATTTTGTTTGATTCTTTCACTATTCTTTTCATTTGATTGATCGGATAGATCGGATAATGGTATGCACTTCTGCTTGAGCTAGTTAATCGAACTGCGCATTGCTTTAAGCCAGTTTAGAAGACAGCTCTTGAGTGGGATACTAAACGCGGACTGGAATACTTCCTAAAGCTAACAATCTACAAAAAGCTCAACCAATGAGCTTATAGGATTTTAGTTAGAATAACGATCGATTAAAAGAAGTCTATAAAGAAAGCACCCTCTCAAAAAGAAGGCATCAAATGAATCGCGTGCAACGTTTAGGCTTCTCGCACTTCAATGTTTGTTTCGAGTTTTAAAATGCGTTTTCAAACAAATCGGAAATACGTTAAGCACTTTTACCGCTCACTGAATATACCGTTCACTGGAACTACGAATTAATTTGCAAGCACCTTGTGGCCTATCTGTTGAGTTTGCTTTAGTGTTTTTGCTTGAGGGTTCGGCGCACGAATGAAGTTCACTGGAAGCTCATTACGCGGTCAGAGGCTGACACTGGCTGTGACTCTTGTTTGGGCCAGGCAACGTGCATTATGCAAATGCTGGCCGATAACCGGTAAGAGACGGCGACGACTACGACGACTACATTGACGATGCTTTGATTGCGTATTTTTCCACTTGTACTTGTGACTACACTATGCGTACTTACCGCTCGCCTAGCTTGCTCTTGTGCCTACGTATGTGCCGTCGATTGAAGCTGTTCGTGCACGACGTGGATGTTGGACGTTGCGACGTATACGGAGGATGTACACCACCAAAGCCGCTATGCAATTTGAGGGTGGCCGGTGCTGTGGCCGAGGCCTGATGATGGTGATGGTGGTGGTGGTAGGGATAGGCCAATACTCCCGCACTGGCTACAGTGATGGTGGACTCGCCCACAGCCTCATTGGCCGCCTCGGAGCCCTCCTGCTGCGAACCGTTGCTCGAGGAGTGATGCGTGTAGTCCGTGGGGGCACTTAGCTGGCGATTGAATTCGGCCTTGCGACGCGTCAAATCCGTCAGGCAGTACTTGTTGAGATGCCCGTTGCTGGAGACGGAGCTCTTGGGCGAGGAGGCCAGTTGATGCTGCGCTGCGGTATAGTGACCGTGGCCGTGCAACTTGTGGCATGAGTTGCTGCTCACACTGAGCTTGTTGCCCGAGATTTTGGCCGCCAGCGAGTGCGGCACCGGCGGAGGTGGACTCTTGCCCGTTGTCGGAATGGTGGCGGCGCGATAATCCTTGCCGCCGTCACTCTCGCTCCTCACGGATGCCCTATAGGCGGGAAAGGTCTTCGTCTTGCCCTTGAGCGAGCCGTTCAGCAGCAGCTGCTGCTGGCGTGCCGCTACCGCGGAAAGGGCCGGCAGCTGCTGCTGCTGCTGACGTCCTGCAGAGGATGAGGCTGAGCTGGCCGGGGCAGAGACAGAGGCGGATGGCTGGGGTTGATTGCTATTGGTTGAGCTGGACTGCAGCGAGTGCTTCTTCTCCACCAGATACAAATTGAGATACTTGTCCCCGGGATGCAGCGAATTGTCCGACACGGCGTTGGACTTGGAAATGATCTGGTGACCCTTCTTTTTGGCCGTGCGCGTTTTCAGCGAGAGATTGCGTAGCTTTTTGGACTGCTCCTTGATCTTGTTGGTGCGCAGAAACGACGGGCTATTGGCGATGCACTTGAAGATGTACGTCTCGTTCACCAGCTGCTGCTTGTCGCTGGCGCCGCCCTCGTAGTCGCTGTTTAGATTGAGATTGAGATTGGTGCGCTCCGCCAACTGTTGCTCACTGAAGTGACTCTTCAGCAGCGAGGCGGCGGCGGCGGAGTCGTCTCCAGCTACCGATCCCGCTCCCGCTCCTTCGGCTGCGGGGGCTGCACTCAAGCTGCGCGTGTACTCGTGACAGGCATCATACAAGGCGGAATGGCTGCTCGGACTGTGACGGCTGTCGCTGGAGGTCTGCTTGGAGATGCCGCTCGATAGTCGACTGCTGCTGCTGCGTTGACGCCGCTGCTCATCACCCGCTCCACACGCGCCCCTCAGCAGCGAGACGCTATCGCCGTCTCCGCGTCTTCCGAGTACCTTAACCTTGCTCTTCAACGACTCGCAGCTGCAGGAGATGGACTGACGGGCGGCTGCCTGGATGCGTGCCGCAACCCCAACGCTGCTGCTGCTGCAGCTCTGCTGATCCGCCGCCGGACTGGGGCTGGTCGAGGCCGACGAGTGTGAGTGGAGGGCGGGAACTGCTGCAGATCCGGATCCGGTGGAGTGTACCGAAGCTGGCGCTGCCTGTGCGTAGCTGAGGCTAATCAGAGACTGCCGCACCAAGTGCTGGTGCGAGTGTGAGTGACGCTGCTGCTGCTGCTGGTCGTCGGGGCACAAGTTGTCTCGGCTAGCGCTGCACGGAAAGAAAAACGGAGACCAGAATGAGAACGGGTAAATGCGACTGGACTGGGTCGGGGCTGGGCACACAAATTTATCTATGCGGAGAGGCTACGCTAAAGTGAGCAAGGAAACGGTGTGGAAAAGACGCGAGCGCGACACACAAATAAATAAACAAAAGAACTTGGTTAATTATTACTATTTATTGATGATGGTGCAGCATGTGGCGGTGGGGTGCCGGGGGGAAGTGGGGTGAGTTCATCATAAATGCGAGTGTGATACAATTTATGGCAACATCTATGGCAATATACATACATTCAGATATATACAATGGATGCTTTTGATCGCGCGAAAAATTGAACTAAATTAATGTATAGAGAGCAAACACGCATGGCAAACACTGATACCAGACGATAGCCAGGGGCAGGGGCAGCGGGGTTGGAGTCGAGTAAGTATGGGTTATGAATGGCAACTGAACTCCGGCCAGCACACAGTGGGTGGCAGAGGAAGTACTCTAAATCAAATTTCCCTAAATGCCAACCGATAAGATAAGGCTGCATCAGACGATGCGTTGTCGTTGTACGCCCACAAATTGATAAAAGATTACAATGGAACTGACACGATATGTTACTAATATGAATATTTTCGGAAATAGAAATATCAAACAATATTGATTCAATTTGAAGATTGAATTTTTCAAATGAAAATATATAGGTTATGCTATGAAAAAGCTTCTGTCAAGCTTTGCCGTTTGGATTCTTTGTAACACTATGGGTCTCTAGCCAAGCGAGTGTGAGAAGCTGTTCAAGAAAATATTTATTTTCTGCATATATTAAGAACAGAGGTGGGCCCCCCCTTTAACCGTGTACGTAAAGCTACAAATAGGAATAATTAAACCAGCTTGCTTGCATACTACGCACAAGAGTAAGTAAATCAAAAATTCCCACGAATTCAGAACTCAGACGAAATATGAGAACATTACAACAACAACGACGTGATAACATACATGTGGTCTGACCTATGCACTATAGGATATTTTCCGATTTCTTAGACCGAAAGTTCTTTTTCAAAAGTCCTTTTTCAAAATTTTTGGATTATTAGTTCCTAAATACACCAACCTTCAATGTTACACACCAGAAATTTTAATTTAAAAGAACTTTATTAATAAAGTTGGTTTAAAGTCATTCACTAGTTAATATAGACTTATCGTTTACTCAGACGTCACCATTTCACTCAGAAATTAGTCAGCTGTTCGTTGTCATTTTCGCTCTCTAAGTTTCTTTTTGACGTCTCGCTCTAACCACCGTGTTTTCTTAAGCGTACCAAAATTTTGAGTAAAGTAACTAAATGCGTAATAGTACGCATTAAGCAATAGCTTTACTTCACTTAAAATTGAGAGGCGGCGAAAATTAAAAGACACACGAACCAAGAGATTGAGAGAAGCTGGGCTTGGAACTTTAGGGCTGTAACAGGCAATTTTACTTTAATACACATTGCTCCATCTTAAAGTCAGCATTTGCTAATGCTGGGATGACATTTGCTTAAAATAAAATTGACTGACTGACTGATTGATTGGAAGCACTGCTTGAACAATAGTGCAAGCAGGGGTGCCCACTGAAAACATATGAAAGAGCAGACACCTATACATATAAAGAATATCTTTCTTTTTCATTCAGTCGGCAGGAACAGACAGCCACAGACAAGGAAAGATAGAGAGAGAAATAAACAAGCTTTTGGCTTATGCCGCAAGCTTTGAACGTGAGTTCGTATGCTCGCGCTATAGCGGCGAACTAGGCAATATCAAAAGATGACTGCGAGTATTCAAACTGTTTGTATTTATGTTCAGACTGTCAAGTTGAACAAATTGGATTAAAACAATGCAATTTTTCATAAAATTTACAAGCTGTTTGAGGCAGTACCCTATTTATCCAAGCAGTTCACTATAAATCGAAGCATTTCACTGCATGAAGTTTATTTATTACACATCCTATCTCTCTTTTCAACTGTATGAATTTTTATATTTCTGTACTATTCTAACTTCCAGTCAGTGAGCAAGTAAGTAAGTATCATACAGGCATAAAGAAATTAGATTGAAGTAATGCAATTTTACACAAAATTTTGAAGCAGATCCAAGCAGTTCACAACTATTTTAAGCAGTTTCCTGCTTGAAGTTAATTTATGACACTTCCTATCTCGCTTTCTAACTGAATGCATTTTTCATAGGGCTATATGAGCAAGTAAGAGATTGAGAGAGGCTCGACTTGGGGGGGCTGTAACAGCCAATTTTAACTTTTAACTTAAGTGAGCAAGTAAGAAAGTGTTATCCCCCCACAATGAATGACAGTTGAAAGTTAAATGTTTTTGTATTTAATTAATAAAAACAATAATTTTAATCAAATATTCGAGATGAAACCTAATCAGTATTGTTTGTACAATGTGTTGGTACCTTTGATCTGTAGTAATTAATTGTGAAGAAAATGTTACAGCTTATAAAATTTTGGTTTTTATTTCTTAGGTCTGAGACTTTTTGTTTTTTGTATTTAGAGCACTTAGGAGATAACCTCAATTTTAGTAATGCTGATTTAAATGCAAAGTAGCGAGAAAACTAAAAAAATCTGATTGTAAAAATTGTGCTTTCGATTATCTTTGTGTTTGTTTTAATAAATAAATTTCCATTAAATGCTAATAAAACTTAAGATGTTTCCTCAGGCAACAAAATTATGTGTGGCGGAAATGAGTACCACCTCCAATTTTTCAAAAGTTACAAAAACAGTTCCTAATCACGTTGACAAAGTTTTCCCAAGTGCCATGTACTCTCAATAGGGAATTAAAAAAACAGACCGTCTCTGCTTTAGAATGAAAAATGTGCCTTTCATCAGTGGAGTAAACTGAATTTTTAAAAAGCAAATGAGATTAGTCGAAGACCAGCTCCGTTTTGAGCCAGCTACCGTGGGTAAAGTCTTCTAGGCATGTACAGTCAGCAATCCGCTAAACCGATATTTATTATTATTTGATCCAAACCGATTCGAACTCAGAATTCCGACACTTATATTATTGTGAACCAATCTTTAAGACGAACCCTTTATATTGAAATATTCCCAATAGCAAGAAACTAAACATCATATTCTTGAGGTTTCAAATTTTCCATAATCAGTATCACTCTTAGAAAATTACGACTTTAGGGCTTGCTTAAATGTTTAAAAATATAAAACGTCTATATCATCATCGACTTATGTCTCAGTTGAACGGGCTTTTGCCCTTCTCAAATGTGTTAGATCTGATCAAAGAAGTAGTATAGACAATCAATTAATCGAAGACGTACATACTTCCAATAAATGTACAAATAAATAGTATATACTATAATATGCATTAGCATAACATCAAATGACCTCGAACCTGAGATTAATTTTGGTTCGAACCGGAGAACCGTTAAATTTTTTGGAGTTTGGAACCCTTTCGAATTAAGCTATTTCCCAGAACAGACAGAAAAGACCTTTATGACGTCGAAAGGTACATAAGCTTAAGACTCTTACTTTGAATGACCATTTAATATTACTGATTAGAAAAAGTGTTGGCATTCTTCTTTGGATCCTTATTCCCTCGTGGCAGACAGGTTATCTAAGTAGGTGAAAAGCCACTGAAACTTAATAAACAAAGGAGGAGACTCCTATGAGAGTAGGACAGGCTTCCCAAGTCTCTAAATAAATCAAGCCACCGAAACATCAAGTGCTGGCATTACTATTTATTTAAACCATTGTACGAAGACTTAATTAGATACACCATAAAGAGCTTTGACTTAAAGCCGATTTCTCATCTTTTCGATAGCTGGTACGTGTCACTTAAGCTTACAGCTTACTTTGTTTTCTTAAAAGTTTATGTGACACATGGCGCTATTCTAAATATAATAAGGCCATTTGTCAGCAGAGCGTTAAAGTATTGACGTTAGAAATGGATTTTATAAATGATTATTCTGAGAAACAATATGTGCTGAACCCAAAAGTTGTTTTTTACTTAATTCTAAGCATGCCTTTCAAAAAGTGCAGTTTATAATGGATGAGAACAAGCGCTGACGACTCCAAAGATGCCGGTAACTCAAGCTCAATTCACAAATATGACATTTTTGAATTCGGAACGCAAAGTTCGGCATTTTTCTTAATACTTTATAAGCAGTATGGTCCCTCCAATCTATAGAAAAAAATTCAGTTCGATAGGTCCAGTAGTTAAGGAATTATCTTATATAGACCATTGATCTAGAGGGCGAATTCGGCTAGTTCCGTTATAGGAAGGCAAGTTTCGTACAGATAGCTTTAAAGCTGATAGAGTAGATAGCATATATATCAACTCAGCTCGTCATGCTGATCAAGAATATATATATATATATTCCGAAATAATAAATTCCTTCACAAGGTTACAAAATTGAAGAAGAAGAAGAAGCATTATAAGCCTAACCTCACATTCCATTTTTAGTCATATATTTCTTCTAATTTTATCCTTTCTATCCCACTGTGCTTTAAGGCAATCAATGCGCTGAAATGTGAGGTAACCTTTTGTTGACAAAGGGAACTGGGTACGCGATAGCAGGGTGGGCAATGGATAGGGAAGTGGAATCAAATGTGTGTATGTCTATATGTATATATATAAATATTCCGGCGAACAAAAGGAAAACAATTCAAATTCTTATGTGTCATATCTGTATGCGTGCATAAAGCTCTCACAATGCTGCTGCTGCTGCTGCTGCCGCTGGGGTCTGTTGGGTGATGGTTCTGGTTCAGTCAGCAAATCCAGCAACTCGTTTTCGGCACGCAAAAATACAAAAAAAAAAGTGCCCAATGTAAATATTTGCCTGTGCAAAATCGAAGCTTAACAAACCAAAATCAATTTCACTCAATTAAATGCAATTATCTGAATTTCGTATGGCGAATATTTGCTCACGGAACTTGCATTAGCCAGATGAATAGGCATTTCCTTTTCGTATCTTAATCCGCATCTAAGCGAAAGTGGGACTTAACTTATTCATTTGATTTCGAGTGTTTGCCACCTGTCCGTCCGGTGAGAGGCGGGCAAACACACAACCTTGCTCCAGGGGGTTTACCACTGCGGCAATGTCAACTTATTTTGGCGCATTGAAGGCATTTTCGAGAGCCACTCGAAACACAAAACACATTGAGATTACGATTGCGATTGAGATGTGGATTGGGGCTTGAGGTTTGAGCTGGAGACCAGCACGTGCTGGTCTCTCCCCCCTTAATTAATAATTCAAAAGCCAATTGAGGGCATTAAGCTTAAATTCGTCGACTCGTAATTGCGCCGGCTGCATTCCTTAGCGTTTATCGAAATCAAATCAATTTCCATAGGGGAACTGGAACTTGGCCTAATTTTAGCCATATTAATGCCATCATTGCACAACTCGTTTAAACGCTTATGAACTCACATAGCGGAAAAATCTCAAGCAAAATCAAAGCAAAACATGCCCAGCAAAAAAATTTATATTGTAAATAAATTAAAGTAAATTTACAATTTGCACGGAAATGTTTACATTTAGCTAGTAAAATTTCGTGCCAATTTTTAATTGAAAATTTTTGCAAGTGGGCGGAAAGGAATGTGAAAAGACAATGAGAGAGAGGCTACCTAAACAACGATTTTCCGATCTTGTAATTAAATTGATTTTATTATTAAGAGCAGCGATAATTACCTCATAAATAGTAAAGGGTGTTTTTTTTTTGGGTTGTTTTTATACCCGTTACTCGTAGAGTAAAAAGGGTATACTAAGTTCGTGCAAATGTATGTAACAGGCAGAAGGAAGCATCTCCGACCCCATAAAGTATATATATTCTTGATCAGCATCAATAGCCGAGTCGATATAGACATGTCCGTCTGTCCGTCTGTCTGTCCGTCTGTATGAACACCTAGATCTCAGGAACTATAAGAGCTAGAGCTACCATTTTTTCAGTGGAGACTTGTATCTTCTGCACGCAGATCAAGTTTGTTTCAAATTTTTGCCACGCCCCCTCCGCCCCCGCAAAAACCCACATTTGAAAATGATTTCAACCTAGACAATTACTTACTTCGATCGGACGTGGGTAGGGGCCCCAGTTTTTGTTTGTGTTTGCGTGTGTTGTTGATGATAGGCTTAGTAAGTAATTTAGTGAGTTGCAGGTTCATTTGCCACGCCCCCGCCCCGCAATATGAAAAAACTCATATCTCCCACAATTTTGAAAATTGATTGTTCGAACCTTCTAGACATATATTTTAATCATCATTACCTATCGATCCACCATACATCATTTTTCGATCAGATGAACGATTGAAGAGTTACCGCCCCCGCAATATGAAAAATTCGTCATATCTCCCACAATTTGGGCAACCTTACCCTGAGTAACGGGTATATCGAAGTCGAGCAGGGCCGACTTCAACTTACGCTCTCGTTTAATTTAAGCAGGGATTAATACCGAAACCGTTAACCGAAATAAACAGTTTAAAATTAACATGCCGGAACCGATATTAAATTAATTTTGAGAATCTAAAATTGTTTACCCTTATAATTGAAACCAAAAAAACCGGAATCAAACCGAACTGCACGTTTTTCGACCTGGTAGCCAGTATTACTAAACCGATATTGATCAGCCTCATTTACAGTTTTCATTTTCGATAACCTGGAGTCCCGGAATCATGGCCACCACTTCTACACCTTTTTTTTGTGAAGACCTTAAGTGGCAGGCCGAAACCTTTTTGAACTGTCCTCGAAATGCAAAACTGTTATTTTTATTTTCTTTATATAATTAATAAAAACAAAAGACCAAATTAAAAAAGTTTGTTTGTTTTTCTCCCTGTTTTTTTTTATCACTCAAAAAAACCTGTTCAAAGGCAGAAGACCCACTTAAAGATTTCGTTGTATATGAATAATTATTTGCAAAACACCCTGATGATCCCCAAGGTATTCATCAGGGACCTTTGCTTTTAAATTTTGTTGTAAACGATATTCTGAATGCGATATCTTATTCTCATGTTTTAATGTATGCTGACGATCCTCAACTTTGCCTATCTGATAATGATCCAGTGTCTTCACTTCTCTTGCAAAGCGACTTAAAATCTCTCGTAATTTTAGTACATTTTTAACCATAAATCGCTTCACACCGAAAATAATCGCTTCACAACGCGCCGAAATAGTAAAAAATCAACGTACATATCGTGGGAAAACACGATTCGTTGTTTGATGGCGAATGTTGTTAAACACGGGACAGTAGGAGATCATGGGGTTATTTAAAAAGCTAAGTGTATGCTTTTGGAAGTGCTTAAGAGAAATATTCGTGCTGAAATTATTGCAATACCGCCTGAACGGATCTCAACTACCGTTTACTCGGATTGGTCGAAAAGTTTACTCATGTATTTTATAGATTTATGGAAAGGGTAAGAGTTCCAAGTAAGTTCCACTACTAAAATTGCAAGTGTCGGACTGCTGATGGACTGTATTATATTAAGAAATTTCTCGACCAAATAATAATCCTGATCGGAAATACTTTCTACTTGATATTCAAGAAGTAGAAAAGTAAAAATATTTTAAGTTAATACTAAATGGGCAGGGCCTTAAAGATTTGAACATTATTACTCATACGACATGTACACTTTTTCAACAAAATCTGTAATTGAAATTAAAAAATGCAACTATATTAAAATGATCCATTCGAAAATACAGAAGACCAGGAGAACGTTTGTTTGATCGGCCTTTTGAGTCCAAGTATTAAATCAAAAATGAAACAAATATATGAAAATTGTCAACACTGCGGATGAGTGATGCAACATAAACTTAAGAGTCCCTTTGCGTAAACTATTAAATTTTTTGTACTTTTGTTTTTTTTGGATAGGTGGGTGAGACCATTACCTTACTAATTTCATACTCATAAATAATAAATTTATTACCGAAATACTTATTTCGATAAAAAAAAATTCGATTCGGGATTAGTCTCTGCTTGTAAGACTTAAGCTTCACAGCTTATGTAAATTCTGCAGAAATCCCATTCCCCGCTCATCTTGAGTCAGTGAATATTCTTTACTTAGTACTCAAGTGTCTGTTTGAAATGCTTTCCTGATCCCTAAGAAAAACTAATGACGACCTTCTTGCCCTAGAGACATCACCTTCAGTTCAGTGACAAAACTCAACCCCTCTTAAAAAAACACCCTTTATCTGAAATTTGCCTTCTGAACCAAAAATGCTCAATTCATTATACAAAAAAAATTATATTCTGACACAGTTCGGTAATTAAATTTGAAATAAAAACGAAAAAAAAAGCTGCTACATCATATACATTTGACATGCCAATTTAACAAATGAAATTTAATATATTTAAGATTGATGAACTTAAAATAAACAAAGTTGGACGGGGGTGACGGGGTGTAAGCAAGGAGAATTCGAAACGAGCAAATTTGAAAGCGATGCTGTTGAAGGGTTAAAGGAGTTATAATACGTAGATAGAAGTAAGTAAATAGACTAAAGGTGCTGGCGCATACAACAATTATGTAACTGCGTTAGTTCAAAGAGTATTGGGTGGGAGGGAACAGAGCAGCAGGGCCATAGCTTTAGTAAAAGTGTTATTAGTTTAAGTTTAGTTGTTGCATCGTTGGTTTTTTTGTTTGTTTTGTTTTTGTAGTTCTTAGTTAGCAGTTTAGAGTTAGAAGTAGAGAGACTACAGAGAAATATATTAAGAGAGAAAGAGAGAGAGAGTTGGTGGGTCTTGTACTTGTTCAGGTAGATACCTTCACTGATGATGTCAGGTTTCGTTTTTTTTGTTACTTATTCAGATATGACGCAAAATTAACGTTTCTTGTTTTTTTTTTTTTTGTATTGTTTTGTTTGTACTTTTAAGCAAGTTCTCTGTAAAAACAACAATAACACCAAATAAATTTCAAAGTTATTCAGGTGGCAAATCAAAATGAAATTCAAACAACAACACAAATTTAAATAAAACAAATACAACTTAAATTTGGTTCTGTAAATTAGATCTGACACATACATGTACATGTTCGCACACAAAATGGTTTCTGTATGTGTGTAACTAGTTCAATTGGAAAGATTGAGTTTCCTTTACAAACGTTTTATCTGGCTCTCTGCTTTGGTGTGTATGTGTGTGTGTGTGTGTGGTGTGAATAAGCTATGCATGTGTAAAGCAACAACAACAATAAAGTCAGCAAGCGCTTATCGTATACATACAAGCACTCGCACACACACACACACTTACACTCACACAGAGATGAGCACTTGCCAAAATTCGGTCAGTGGTTTAATCATTGAAGTAAAAGCGAAAGCTTCCGCCGTACACGGACATACACAAATACAAATACAAATTCACAGTTGCAGTCACAGTTACATGTACATTGGGCGCCTGTGTGTATGCAATGCCTGCTTCTAAGTACTTTGACACTATTTTCTTTTTTGTGTTCGGTGTGTGTGTGTGTTTGTATTAGTGTGGCCATTGTTGCTTTTGTTTGGCTTTTAATCTAGTTTTCTAGTAATTGCATTGACTGAAAGTGACGGATGAACACTGACCTAACGGAAACGAGAACGAATCTTTCGTAACTGTAACCCACACACACACACACACACATATCAGCAGTAACAACAGGAACAATAACAACAATAACAGCAACAAAACCAAATAATTCAACATAAAATCTTTATACGAAAACACATTCATATCAAACAAACATATTTCAACTGTACACGCGTGTATGTGTGTGTGTACACTCAGAAAAAAATATTGACACTCCAATCCAGTATGACAGTTGGTTATATTATTTGTTGGATTTGGTTTTACTCACTATAAAAAGCAAGAAGGAGTCAAATTTCTAGAGATTGTTCAAAAAATTTATTTTTTTAGATAGAGTATATCTTAAGTTTTCTTTTTGAGTTATTAAAAATGAATTTCGTTTTTGTTTTCCTTGTTTCGATGTTTGAAATAGAAGCCCCTTCACTTCAGGTTTTCTAGGAATTTGAGCTTATAGCAGCAAAAATTACTATTTTGAGTTTTTTAGGATTTTTTTAAAGGAACCTACAAGTTTTTACGAACCTTCCATAATATCAATTTTTTTTGTTATTTATTAACAAATTTAGATATAATATGAAATATTAAATCTAAGGAGGTATGCGTGGTGCCAGTCCGTTTCTAAGCTTTATCCTAAATATTCCTAAACAATTTTAAATACCATTTTAAATACATGTTCGAATTGTTCAGCTCACGAAAATCATCCAGACTTGAATAAGTGAAATTTCGCCGCCTTGTGCTAGGTTAGGTTGCGATGGCTGAGAGTGACAAGTCACTCCCCCACTAAGGCCTCTCGGCCCTAGCCCTTTAGCCTGTTAGCCCTTTTTATCATGAACCATTGTGTGAACAGAATAACTTAAGTAGAGCTTGGCTCTCTAGCTCCAATATTGTAGATTGAGCAGTAGAGGTTGACCAAGGATTCTAAGTCTTCTTTACACTCAGGTTATAGAAGGTGTTGTACTGTTTCCTCATCTTCTTTGTATCTGCAGCTTCTGCAGAAATCATGATGTGTGATGCTAGGGCGAGCTGCATGTCTGCTAATAAGACAGTGACTCGTCAGGTTCCCTACCATAAGCGATATGTGTGTAAAAGTGTGTTGGTAAGTTTTATTCCACGTAAGTCTTGCACAGAAAGAAAAATTAGCAAGACATAGAGTTTTGGGTTTTGAAGCTTGAAAGTCGCCAACCCCTCAATCGTGCTCTTCTCTGAAAGGAGCTCGATGTCGGAACCCAATCTAGCCAGTTTGTTCGCAGATTTATTTCCCTCTATATTCTAGAGTCCTGGCTCCCACATCAAGTGAACACTGAAATGTCGAGCGATCTCGTTTAGGGAGGGATTTCGCGATATTATTTTGGGAGTTAAGTACCTTGACTGTCTGAGTATATAAACACGTTACCTTCTTTGACCTTTAGTATGCTAATGTAGGTGGCAGCTTCCTGAATAGCCACCATCTCTACAGAGATCAGAAAGACGGAACAAAAAGATCAAGTCTAGGTCCCGGGAAATAGCGCCCACTCCTACTTTTTCATCGGGCTTAGAACCATCCGTGTAGATGTTTATGAAGTTGGCCCTGCTATGGAAGAGATTATTCCAGTCGAGTCGGCTTCATATAGTATGCAGTAGTCTGTATTCAATAATATACCTACTTGATTCATGAGTATGACCGAGTGTTATGGACATAACAAACTCTGATTTTACTGGGATTCCAGATTCAAATTTATTTTGCCTTTTCAAAGAAGGAGTATATATCTCGTTTATAACTATTACTGCTCCGACAATATTATGTACAAATGCTCAGTGTAAATTACTAAAGACGCTACCGTTCAAATAGATAATTATTAAAACTAATAAAGTTTGCATACTTTTATGGGTATTTATCATTATACATTTTGTATGCCTAACTCGACAGATATTTTGGATATTATTTTGAATATTCAACAAATTTATAGGTTTAATTTGAAATCTATATTGCTTTATTAGATATACCGCCAAAGTTCCATAAAACGACTTCTGAAGAAGCTGCAAAGACGAGGGCAAAATTGAGTCTGTCTCACACTACTTTTGTACGTGCTCCGCTCTAAGTTGACATAGAACGAAATTTCTCGGCTTGTACTATTTAGCAAATATTCCAGTGTTTGCTTTGATAACTTCAAAGACAAGTCTCAGGTCATCCGGATAGATAGCTTTTTTATATAACTCAACCACCGCACTGTCAAATATAAGTAGCATCTCAGACGTGCAACAAACGTGTGCGATGGTGCAGTGCGATGAGAGGCCTTTTCATTCACGTTCAGTGCAAGTTTCTGGACTCAATTCCCAGATTAAGCAAAGGTATTAATATAAATTTGTATAATTCGTTGTTTTTTAGAAAATTTCAAATCAATCCAAACCATTGGAGGGTCTCTCAGAAGTGTAAAGTGATGTCCCATCCTATGGAATATGGGAGAGCAGCATATTAGCGCTTGTAAATTTCATTCTCAAACCAAAGAGATATGTCTATTCGAAACTCACAATGACAGATCTGCTAATAACCAGAAGATTGTTGTCGCTGAATCAAGCAAATGTGGAGCAAGTTTTGTATTCAGATTAAGAACAAAATGTTCTTGTAAACGTAACAAAATAAACTTGAAAATGTGCTTAAAGTAAGAATATTCAACTTTAAATGACAAAAGTTGTTCTAAGGGCCATTTTCTCATCTTCCTGCTTTTGAAAACAAGGTGCATAAATATTTCAAGCCCGGCCTGAAAGTAGGCAACATATATTTTCTCAAAAAGCATCTAGATTTGAAAACCATGAAGATGAGAAAACGGCCCTAACATTATTTTTAAAACTGTTTGTGCTTTTTTTGTGTACAATGTTTTAGGTTTTTTTTAAATATAGATCGAAATGATTTTCCCAAAGGGGAGAATTGAATTCTAAATTTTTTCCTTTGTTCAACTCTTCCTTCTAAACCAAATCCAACAAAATCAAATTCAAATTTCTCTCTAACAATATTTTTTTCCGAGTGTAGAGTGTTGATTTGAGGCAACACCCTTGGATACACAGACATGCACTTTGGGTACATACGCAAAATGGAAAAGAACAAAAAAAAAAAACAACACAAATTACAAAAATTGTTCAAAAATTAACAGCACAATCGAATCAAGGCAAACTGAATGAATGAAAAATTCCTTTTCGCCTACCGTTGGTCGTTGGTAAAAGTTCCGAATGCTCCAGGACCGCTGACTCGGCGCTGTGTATGTTTAACGTGCATTTTTTTACCACCACCAGCAGCTGCACCGCTTCATGGAGTCGTCGATGCCTCCGCCAACAAATCCTCCGGCTCCGCCTGCTTGTGTTTGGTTTTTGGGTTGTTATTGGCATAGAGCACAAGCACAACAACCAGCCAACGCCAGGCCTGATGCAATTCTTAACCTTGTCATGGTTTCATGTGTGTGTGTGAGTGTGAGTGGGTGTATGCGGGCAACTTCCGTTTCGATTTGGTTGTGTTTTTTTTTTTTTGGCATTAACTAATACACATAAAGCCGAAATAATTGCTTTTCGTTGTGTATGAGAAGGAGTAGAGGGGAGAGAGGGTCGTGTGGGTGTGTGTATGTGTGTGTGTGTGTGGGTGTAGGGGTCCTCACTCTTGTCGCATCGTTTAGAGTTTGCTCTGGATCTCTGGTGGGTTTTTATATTTTTTTTTTGTTTTTTTTTGGGTGTCTAAAATAATTAGTTAACAGCACTAGTTGTAGTTTGTATTGCTTTTTAAGGTTTAGTCAATATTTTTATAATAATAATACCATATGTTGCTATTTAGTTTAGTTATAGTTTACTTTTCTTTGGGGGGTTTGTACTTTGCATTATAAATGTCGTTTACTCTTTTATTCATTCATTCAGTTTGGTTAGTTTAGTTAGTTATAGGTGGTGAACGATGATGATGGTGGGCGGGGGTGGGGGAGTCGGGCGACCATGACGACAGCAACTTCTGCTCCACGTTGGTGAAAGTTTAATGAACGACGCTACGTTTTGTGGTTGACTCAAAAGTTAAGGCTTTCTGGTGGTCGGGTGGTGGCTGTGGCCGGGGGTTACGTCAAGGCAGCGCCACGCACAGGAAACCCAAAGCAGGTAAAGTTTAGTTTAGTTTTGGTTTGCTTTTATTTATATATATATATAAATATGTATCTCGTCTCCCTCGTTGATGTCGTTGTCGTCTTCCTTTTTTATATTTTTTGTTAGCTTATAGCATTAAACGCTTCGTTAGTTATTTATGCAATTATCAGTGTTCCAGGGTCGAGGACTTTATAAAAATAATTCCATCTAATGTATATGTATATAGTATATATATTCAGGCTAAGTATATGGTTTGTATATATGTTGTATTGTATATATATATATAGAGAGAGAGGCAACTACTTGGTAGTCGTGCGAATATTTGATTTGCTCTATTTTTGTAATTCTTTTTTTTTTGCTCTACAAACTACGAGGTTTTCCTTTAGTCTAGCTCAATAATTGGGGGTTTTCCAGCAGTGAACGGCAACGAACTACGTTTGGTTTTATATAAGCTTTCAGATATATGTATATATAGTTTGCTTTTCGTTTTTTTATTAGTTTTTAGAGTTGCAGGTACTTTGGTTTTTGGGATTATATTATATATGTACGTTGGATTAGAATAATGCTGCACTTTTCTTCGTTTTTTTTCCTTTTGTCTTTGCTTCGTTCTATTTGATTATGTAATTATGCTTGGGTTTTTCTTATTGGATATTGAACTGTGTGTGTTACATGCGATGTATATATTTCTTTTTTTTTTGCTTTTTTCCCCAGCTGCTGCGGCTGTTTAGACGTAAGTGGTTCGTCATCAACATTTTTGGCACATACACAAAATCAAGTATTCAGGTGTGTGCGTGTGTGTAAAGGAAATGAAATTTTAAACAAATTCTGTACACACACACACAGGCACACACTGACACACTGAGTCACGCCTGGGAGGAGCAGGAATAGTTCAAGTTAAATCAATGCTTCTTTTGACCTCTATTACATAGTCCTGCTCCTCCTTTCACCTGGGCTGACTGTGATTACGGCACAACAGCAAATACTGATTTTTACTTTTCTTTTTTTTGTTGTTGTTGTTATTTTATCACATTTGCTGCCTTAAGTTAATGTTTTTATAAATTATTTATGCCTTCTTCTCGCACAGCAGCGCACTTAAACTTGCTATTGAAATCTCTTTCTTTTTTTTTTATATAACGAAACACGGTTAACGGTACTCGCTGCTGCTGCTGCTGCTCTGCTCTGTGCGAACAAACACGAACGAACTCAGCGCGACAAGTGAAACTTCGCCTGTAAAAATTTCGCCCGAAAATCGATAAGGACACACAGAGAAGCAAGCAAAAGTCCCAGAGCAAAAGCAGAAGGCACAAGGCAAAGTCACAAAAGCACATTATTTTCTGTATGAATGGGGAGGGACGATAGGGTGGGCGGGGGGGTAGGGGGTAAAGTGAAATCGAGAGCGTGTGTGTGGGAGGACGAAGTGAAAGTGCACATGTACGAAGCGTGTTCAAAAGCAACAGTGGTGGCCAGACAAAAGGAACGGGTTTCTAATAAACCCGTTTTTTTCAAATTCCTGATTTTCAAATTCAGAAAATTCATTTTATAATTCAGCGCTCAAAAATACATATAAAACAATTGCTATCTGATCTGCTCCAAAGGTTGGATTTTATATATAAATCTGTGTTATTTAAGTTCACAATCATTTCATATACTACGATTATGCACAAATAAAATATCATGATTTTTGCTCCTTCAAGTATGCTATGTTTTTTAATTATGGGAAATATTTTTTTTTTATAATCTTAAAACTAATTATTTTTGTATACCTTTGTATATATGTTCCGACAATCTGAGTAAATGCACAATGTGGATTATGTATAATGCTCCCATATCTGACTAGAAATAAATAATCTTAATAAAAAATGCTTTAAAAAAAGATTGCATACCCTGAGTGGCAAAAAAACATGATTTTTTAATAGCATATATAGTAGTATTTATATACATATATAATAGTAACAGTTTAAAAATTATGTTTGGTTTTTATGGGTAATAACCCAAAAGATAAAAAAAAAATATATTTATTTTTTCGATTTTCGAGTTTTTTTCCAAAATAATTTTTACTATACATAAGACAAGTTATATCTAAAAGGTCAATTATTTTTAAACTAAAACTATTGGATTCTAACTCTTTTCGTGACTTCACATGCCGCAGAGATGAATATCAATCGCAAAGGCCGCGATGGGCAGCTGGAACTTTTTGAAAAAGGTTAAGAAATAATCAAAGAAGATATTTTAAAAAATATGGCAAATATAAAAAGATATCCTTTTTTTATTTTCCATCAAAGTAGAAAAACAGTGAGCAAATTTAAAGTTTTTAAATAGCGATTTATTTGGAGAAACAAAAAGCAAACAGTAAATTTTTTATTTTAATTTCACACTTATTAAATACATCAATTTATAGAAGACAAAAATGATGATGATTCGTTACCTAGTTTTCTATATATTCTACCTGAAAGAGCACAAAATTGCCTAAAAATGGTGAACTTTTTTTAAAATCTGAAAATAGGAAAACTTTGACGGGTTGTATCTTCTAAAATAAAAATCGCATTTTATTAAGGGTTGCATATTTGAAATCGTTGAATTTCATATAAGATGGGTTCATTCAATTTCGTAGGCGCACATGAAATTTGCCACTGTGCAAAGATATTTCAAAAGCGTCCTTAAAGTAGGCAACCTATATTATCTCAATAAGGATTAACAAAAAGGGAACATTTGAAAATGACCCTTATAGTAATTCGATTAGTTAAATATCCAAGCATTAAACTTAAATATTTTATTTAAGTTAAAGTACCCACAAAAGAGATTTTGGATTGTTAGATGTTTCCAGAAAATGCCTGATAATCTAAATTTCAATCATAACTATGTAAAGCATACTTTTAGGATTAACTATAATTTCTACAATTCCTAATTTAATTAGTTCATTTAATACTAAAAGTATGCTGTAATATATGCAAAAATTACTCTACATTTAGCTAGACCAATATTTGGGGACAGCAGTGTCCCTACGGCGAATGTCATTGTAATACCCATTACTCGTAGAGCAAAAAGGGTATACAAAGTTCGTGGAAGATAGAAGCATCTCCGACACTATAAGGTGTATATATTCTTTATCAGCATCAACAGTCGGGTCGTCTAGCCCTGTCCGTCCATCCGTGGGTATGAAAATCTAGATGACGGAAACTATGGGAACTACAGCAACAAAATTCGGTATGTCTGATGGCTCATTTTTTCAGTCTGCTAACTCAATGGCCGTGTTCAGCAGAGACACTTGATCACTGATCAGCTTAATACAACTGCTCGTATTATTTTGCATACTTTTAGGGGGTCTTGTTAAATTGAAATTTGAAAAAGCTTCATGCAAAGAGAGGAAAAGTAGGCTACGTAAATTATCATTGATCAGAGAACAAGTTCTTTTGCTGAACACGGCCAAGGGGTCTGCTCTCTGATCAATGATATATAGCCTACTTTTCCTCTTGTATTTAATAAGATATTTACATCGAGCTTTTCCAAATGTCTATTCAACAAGACCTTCCAAAATTATGCTAAATAGTAAAAGCAGTTTTATTAAGCTGATCAGTGATCAAGTGTCTCTGCTGAACGCTCTTACAATAAATAAATATATATTTCTTTCCCTAAGTAACGGGGTAAGCCTTAGTCGATCAGGACCCAAATTTAACTTACGCTCCTGTTAGGCTAAGAGAATGTGCGATTGCGAGTGCGCATTTTGTTTTATGAATGCTCACCATAGAAGTCCTTGCGCTCCCACTTGTCATCGTTGACATGCTGTGACGAAACAGCAGCCGAAGCCGAGCGCAGCCTCCTCTGTGAATGAAAGTTCGTATCAGCAGCATCAGCTGGGGTGACCCGCGTCCAAGTAAACAAATATGTACATGTGCGCAGGGCATTGACTACAGTGGGTACTGGTCTTTAATGGAACACAGGTAAGGTAGAACACATACTACTAAAAAATCATGCTTTTTGCACCTCAAAGTATGCAAACTTTATTTTCTTCAATATTTTTTTTTAACGAAAGAATTTAAAGTCAGTTTGTGCATTCTCTAAGATTTTCGGATTAGTCAAAGGTATACAAAAATAATAAGTGTTAAGGCTACTAAAATATAAATATTTATATTCATAAACATAGCATACTTTGAAGGGCAAAAATCATAATTTTTTTATTTCTGCATAAACGTAGTAACAGTTAGTTCAAGTACTATATTGTGCTTAAGGCATTTAATGGAACACAATTGGCATTAACATTGGGACTAGAATTATGCAGTTCAGGTACTGAATGGTGGACTCTGCTCCGCTACGCACATTAAAGTTGCCAAAGAAGAAGGTTTTACGCAGCTTAAGCGAAGGCAGTGGTTGACATTGGCCGGCAAACCAGCGACGTGTTTGTCCCTCACTATCCCGGGAAACTATGCAGATTTCTGCTTGGGCCAATTTCTGCTCACCCTGTGCAAGCAACTCGGCTATGGGTATATGGGCGGTCCTTTGGTTATAGGCATAATCAGCCTGATGGAGTATCTCATTGCTGGGGGATCTGATGTATACCTGAAAGTCGGCCACATCGGCTGCGGCAGAGACAAACCAGCTTAAGGTCAAGTTGCCGGCTTTATTACTAGTTAGCATAAAGAAAGGATTAGACGAGTTTCGATTTCTTTTATTTTTTTTTTTTACTTACGTTTGCACTTGCCGGAAGCGCACATCCGTGAGCTGCTCATAGTCTGTGCCTTTGTATAAATCCTTCTCATCTTCTGCACAATTTAGATACTCATCCTCCACACTCCACAGAGACTTTTCCTCCAACATTTTGGGTGTTTGGCAGTTAATATCCTTTAGATCCTCACTAGGCAGAGTTTGCTGCAGCATATAATGCTTTAAGGGTCTAGCATTACAGCCACAATGTAGAGGATTCTGCGCCATTAGCACCTGACTGCCATTACGCAGTTTGCCCACCAAATTGCTGGGCACATTCTCCAAAGCATTGTAAGTAAGATCCACATATTTTAAAGAAGGAATCTTCACCAGCTGTTCAAAAGGTAAATGATAGATTTTATTGTGCGACACATCCAAACGGCTTAGATTCTGTGGCAGATCAAAGATGTGCTCCTCCGACATCAAATTGCCCAGCTCGTTGTGTGACATATCCAAAACTTGCAGTGATGTAAAGTTAGACAGGACACCACGACGTAACTCGTTGATTTGATTATGAGATACATTTAGAACCAGCAGCTTTTTGGTACCAAAGGTCAAATCATAGGTCAACACAGGCATTTGATTGTAACTCAAATCCAGATACTTGAGATTATACGGAATATACTGATGCGAGGGAAAGGTTTTCTTGGTGACAAAACTAATGCGATTGTGACTCAAATTGAGTGTTTCCAAACTTAATAAATCATCGAGAACGCCATTCGTTTTGTTGTCCAATTTGGTGAGCAAGTTGTGGGACAAGTCCAGTAAGCGCAGTGAAGGCAGACCCAGAAATATGTCATTTTGCAAGTGTTGCAGTCCATTCGCTGAGAGATTTAAGTTCAGCAATTGCAGCAGACCCTCAAAGGCGCGCTTGCTAAAATGAGTAAGGGAAAATAAGAATCAAGTAGTTCTTAAAGTAGAACCGATTAAGACTCCGATTTTTTTTTAGAAATTTGACTTAAATCCAGGGAATTAAACCGAAACGAATTTCGGATCCGGTTTCGGTTATGGTACGTACCGAAACTATTGTTTCGGTAAAAGCTTCTGTTAAGGTACTAGTTTATTCGGTATTCGGTTCCGTATTGGTACCTTGGTTTTTATTTTGGTATACCGGTACGGCTTCGCCGATGTTTTAAATACCCTTGCAGTTTTTTAAAGACGCTACCATTGACAACAAACAAGTTTTTCTCACTAGAACTAATTTTTAGACTGATCATTCCTATGACAGCTATATGCTATAGTCAGCCGATTTTTATAAATTTTTCTAGAAATTGGTAGAAGCATATAAAACTAATATATACCACGATTAGTGACGCTACGATGGAAAACAAAAAAGTTTTTCCTACTAGAACTAATTTTTAGGCCGATCGTTCCTATGGCAGCTATATGCTATAGCGATCCGATTTTTAACAAATTTTCCAGAATTATGTGGAAGCACATAAAACTAATATGTATCAGGATTGTTGACGATACGATAGAAAACAAAAAAGTTTTTCTCACTAGAACTAGTTTTTGAACCGAACGTTTCTATGGCAGCTATATGCTAAAGTAATCCGAATTTGATAAAATTTTCCAAAATTATGAGGAAGCATATAAAACTAATATATACCTCGATTGGGTAAGCTACGCAGGAAAACAAACAAGTTTTTCTTACTAGAACTAGTTTTTTGACTGATAATTCCTATGGCAGCTATATGCTATAGTCATCCGATTTTTAAAAAATTTTCCATTTATATGTGGAAGCATATAAAACTAATATATACCACGATTGGTGACGGTAAGATGGAAAACAAAAAAGTTGTTCCCACTAGAACTGGTTTTTGAACAAAACGTTTCTATGGCAGCTATATGCTATAGTCATCTGATTTTGATAAATTTTTCCAGAATTATGTCGACGCACATAAAACTAATATATACCACGATTGGTGACGCTACGAAGGAAAATATAAAAGTGTTTCTTACTAGAACTAGTTTTTAGACTGATCATTCCTATGACAGATATATGCAATAGTGATCCGATTTTTAAAAAAATTTCCGGAACTATGTGGAAGTATATGAAACTAATATATACCACGATTGGTGACGCTACGATGGAAAAGAAAAAAGATTTTCTCACTAGAACTAGTTCTTAGACCGATCAATCCTATGGTAGCTATATGCTATAGTGATCCGATTTTTAAAAAAATTTCCCGAATTATGTGGAAGCATATAAAACTAATATATACTACGATTGGTCACGCTACAATGGAAAACAAAAAATGTTGTTCCCACTAGAACTAGTTTTTTGACCGATCGTTCCTATGGCAGCTATATATATAGTCATCCGATCCGGCCGATACCAACAAATGTGCAGCCCATGTGTATTTAAAGACTTTTTGCAAAGTTTGGTTAAGATAGCTTAGATAGAAACAGACGGACGGACAGACGGACATGGCTATACCTATGGCTATATCGACTTCTAAGCGTTACAAACATCGTGACAATTTTAATATTTTTAATAACTGTACCAGTACAATGTTTCGGTTCTTTTTGTTCCAAAAAAAAGGTTCCAAAGTACCGGTTCTCAAAGAATAAATAATAACGGTTCCGTTTACGGTTCTGGTTCTGAGTTTTAATCGGTTCTTTTCGGTATAAGGTTCCGGTTCGGCTTCCGGTTTGAAACACTACTTAGGTCGTACGAAATTAATATACAATATTTTTCAAGTATTATAAAAATTTAAAGTAGAAAACTGAAAGCCAAACTGAAGGAACCAAATGCAAAGGGTAACAAATTTATTTTGAGGTTAGCTCTTAACGACACTAAACATGTCTTTTTTTTGCATTCCTGCAATTTACTTACCTGATGTCCTTCACCTGATTGCCATGCAAATTGAGTTCAAATAGCACCGGCAATTTCCCAAAAGCACTGCGTTCCAAACTGCTAATATTATTGTGCTCCAAGTACAAATACTGCAATGTGGACATAACCGCTATGGCCTCCAAAGGAGGCTGCGTTATGCCATTATTCTGCAACAGCAAACGTTGCACCACCAGCAAACCCGTGAAACTCTGCGAATTCAAATTATCTGCCAAATAATTGTGACTTAAGTCCAAATAGATTAACGAGTTCATCACAGGCCAAGTTCCAGCTGGTATATTGGTGATATTATTGTGGCCCATATGCAGCTGATTCAATGAGATGGGCAATTGGAACAGTTTCTCCACATGATTGTGATTCAAATACAATTGCCTGAGGCTGGTCAATTTGGCCAGCGATCCTCTCACAATGTTAACCAACTGATTGTGACTCAGATCCATTTCCAACAGAGTGGGTAAAGTGCCAAATGTGGATGACTTAATCTCCTCCATATGATTGTGACTCAGATCGATGGAACGCAGTGAGAATAGTGTTTGAAAGACCCCATTAAAGATGCTGGAGATGTGATTGTGTGAGACATCAATGGTATGCAACTCATAAAGTTTGGGAAAACTATTCTTTGGTATTTCCGTAATAAGATTATGTGAGGCATTCAGCACGGTCAGACCCGACATGTTTTGCAGGGGTATCTGTGTAAATGGAAAAAGAAATTAATAAGTGTGGATCTAAATCCGTATATATATATAAAGCGTTCATCCTAACTGACCGATCCAAACCGTTTCAGATAGGATTTTCTAAAAGTGAGTACTAAGGCGGGGTTTTTGAAAATTCCGTGGAAATGCACAGAAAACTGTTGTACGATCAGCTCAAAACTTATTTTAAAAAAAATTGGAAAAAAATGCAACAAATAATGCATACCAGTTATCCGGATAATTAACCCCCTACGCGATTTTAAGATTGTGGAAAAACCGCAAAATTGGAGAAAAATAGTTGACAAAAAAACACTCTGGTTGGAAAATGGGTTTAGCGTTTAGTTCCAAACTTATTTTCCACAAATATGGGTAAGTCACTTTCATATTTTGAAAAAAGGAGTGTGTATCGTGGAATATGGTACAAGAGAAACTCTTTACGAAGAAAAATCTGAATTAAATTAAGAATTCGTGCAAAGGAATATAAAGTTAGATCTTAGATCCCTCATAACACATCCCAGAGCCCTGATCCCCGAGCACTGATCCCAGATCCCAGATCACAGATCCCGAATCCCAGAGCCCTGAGCCCTGAGTCCAGATCCCTGTTCCCAGATCCTTAATCCCACATCCCTGATCCCTGATCCCAGAGCCTTGATCCCAGAACCCTGATTCCAGATCCCAAATCCCTGATCACAGATCCAAAATCCCAGTTTGCACATCCCAGATACCTGATCCCAGATCCCTGATGCATGGTCCCTTATCTCTGATCCCAGATCCCAGACCCTGTCCTGTGCCTTTACTACCTTTGAATTTAATTGAAATGCTACATGCATACATATGCAAAATCTTCCTTAAAATCTTCCTTACTTAAACTATCAATTTCCAAAGCTCTATATGGAAATTTTATAAAAATTGTATTCTCTTATGTTGAAAAATCCACCCATCGCTTAAAAATTTTGGAAAATATTCCACGAAAGTCGGAAATGGGGTGGAAGCTGTTGCATGAAAATCTTTCGGATTTCATTTTTTTACCAAAAAAATGGTCAGAAAAAATTGAATTTGTTATTCATGTCCATGTTAAGAAGTCATGTCCCGACTTTGCAGGTTGATTTTCAAAATTTTAAGATAACGTGGTTATTATTGTGTTATGCAGTTCCGAAAGATGAACAAAAAAGTCGCCTACATCAGTTTTTCGCAGGGCTGCAAACCTATATAATTTTTGCGAAGTTCTGGTTCGCGGGATCGAAACCAAAATTAACCAATGGTTAGGGTTCAGAAATTTGAGGTTCAAGATTTTTGAGCTAAGGGTTTGGTTCGAAGTTTGGTTCGTCCCAAGTTTTACAAAATTAGGATAGAAAGAAATTAATTTTTTTAAATATAAAAAAAATATACCAAAATTCTGGATTCCTGATTATTTGATTATTAAATTTTTAAAAATTACTTTTTCGAGTAATTTTTGGTCTATTTTTCTTCTAAGACTTTTGCTGAACCGAACAGACAGCTTTGGTTGGGAACAGGTTCAGATTCAACTATTTTTTCACAAGAGGTTTTGTTCAAGGTTCGGTTCACCGTAAAAGAAAACTCGGAATTCAACCGGTTTGGACCGGTTCGGCTTAAAACCGGTTTGCAGCCCTGGTTTTCTAACAATTTTCCGACTTTGCAGGCGGATTTTAAGTTGCTTATAGTTTTTTTCCTTATAGGGATACTTTTTACAAGACGGACATGGCTACTTATATCGAATCCGCTCGTCATTAAGAATATATTTGCTTAATGGGGCCGAAGATGCTTTTTTCTATGCGTTACAAACATTAAACCAAATCAACTATTCCGGCCATTTTCAGCCACTGGAGGTTCGAATTGTCAAAATATTCTTTTAGATTAAAAAAATCAATGTAAAGTCATAGATAATTGGTTGGGTTAAGAGATGTATATATATTTTTTTAGATTAACGACAAACATACCTGCGCCAAGTTGGTCAAACCATTGTAGCTCAGCTGAAAAATGTGTGCGAAGGTCGTCTCGTCGAAACTGCGTCGCGAAAAGTTGGTCAAACGATTGTATGACAAATCCAGCACCGTAATATTCACACAATTCTCAAAGGCACCCGTTTCGATCAGTTCCAAGGCATTATGCGACACATTGATGACCGCCTGATAAATGTCCTTAAACGAATTCTTCTCTATTTTGCTAATATTATTCTCCGCCAGGTCCAAGAGCTGAAATACAAGTAAACCATATTAGTTACCATTCTTGTGGATGGTAACTTCATTAACCCACCTCCACATAGTTCATTTGTGTAAACATTTGATACTCAATTTTATGCAGTTGATTTCTGGCCAAATCTATGGTACCTATGCGCGCCACCGAGCCAAATGTGCCGCGTCCAATCTCTGTTATGACATTATCACTCAGAAAGAGACGCCTTAGGAAACGCATGCCTCGAAAACTGTTGGCATCCAAGCGTGCAATTTGATTGTGAGCCAAGTTCAGCAATTTCAGCACCGAATTCCGAGCAAATGTGCCACGACTTAGCTCGGTCAAAGCATTATGCGAGGCATTAAACCAACCCAATTTGGTCAGATCGGCTATGTGTTGGGATTCCAGTTTTTGTATACGATTGTGACTGATATCCAAGATTTCCAGCTCACGTAGATTTTTAAATTGATTGCGCTTCAGTTGCTCCAAATGATTACCCTGCAGATCCAGATTTTTCAACTTTTTCAAAGGTTGAAATGTCTCTATGGGTAAATCTCGAAGAGGACCATGGATTAAACGTAAGATTTCCAGTTTATTGGTAATCTCTTGACCCGCAAACAAATCTTTGGGCAGCTGCTCAAAACCATGACCATCTATGACCAGCTGAGTGGTTTTGCCTAGAATCTAAAAAATAAGGTGAGACTTGACCTTTCTTACATGGGACACACTTACACCAAAACCCAGCTGACCCACTTGACTTAAATTGGTTTGCAGTAAGTGTAAATGTTCCAGGGTATTATTTAGACCATAAAACACATAATCCTCTATGCTGGTCAAGGGTGTATCCTCTATGGTAAGCAAACGGGCTTTGAGATGGGCAAACAAAGGGCCATACAAACGAGCTGCAGTAGGTAAAAGCTTAAAGATTGGAACTCTATACAAAGTAGTTTAAGTAAACTTACCAAAGTGTCCTTTATAAATGGTCAATTGCTCCACGGGCATCTCCAAGGCAGCCAGATTTTGCAGAGCCACTGAGAGCGTGGCCAAATTGGCATTCTCACAGCGCACATACAGACCCACATCGCTGCCCTTCAGACACACACAAGGATACAAAATCTGCGCTCTGTTTGGGTCAGAGATTAAGAGTTTGAACTGAAAGATTTGCCCATTTTACTCACTTTTTTGGGCATAGATACTTGGGCTCGCCATAGACATATTCACCACTGGTGATCACCACTGACCCAAACTGCAGCAGCAGCATGAGTATTCTTAGTCTGGGCTGACTCATGTTTATGGTAATGGAATGGCAGTCGTCGTTGTCGTCACCATTGCCATTTGGCCAAGTTTGTTGCCTAAGTCTTTTGTTGTCATTCGCATTTGCAATGCAAAAGAAAGAATATTTCGTTAAATGAAAATAAATAAATTGTGGAAAAACACGAGAAGACAATTATTTACGTTTTGTTTTACTTTTACTTTTTAATGCTCTGCTCTTGCTTCAGCAACAGGTTTCTGCTTTGTCTTTCTTGTGTTCCCGTCACTGTGGACAAAGAGCAATTTGAGTAAAGAGCGAATGAGTCGCAGTCACTGCACAGTGGAAGAAGTTGTCAATCTGGGTGCCAAATAAATTGCTTTTGGAAAATTCATCCCTTAATCGAATGACATTTTTTTATACTCTGTACCGAAGATACTAAGAGTATATTGGGTTTGTGTATATATATATATAAAGTATATATATTCTTGATCAGCATCAACAGCTGAGTCAATATAGACATTGAAAAACACCTCAAATATCCCACAATTTTGGAGTTAGGTTGCTCGAACCTGCTAGACATATTTTCTACTCATCAATACTTATCGAGCCCCCATATATCGTTTTTCGATAAGATGAACGATAGCAGAGTTGCCACCCCCACAATTTGAAAAACACCTCAAATATCCCAAAATTTTAAAATCAGGTTATTCGAACCTTCTAGACATATATTCTACGCAACATTACTTATCGAGCCCCCATATATCGTTTTCCGATCAGATGAAAGATAGTAGAGTTGCCACCCCCACAATTTGAAAAACACCTTAAATATCCCAAAATTTTGAAATCAGGTTGTTCGAATCTTCTAGACATATATTCTACTCAACATTACTTATCGAGCCCCCATATATCGTTTTCCGATCAGATGAAAGATAGTAGAGTTGCCACCCCAACAATTTAAAAAACACCTTAAATATCCCGCTATTTTGGAGTTAGGTTGCTCAAACCTTCTAGACATATATTCTACTCATCAATACTTATCGAGCCCCCATATATCGTTTTTCGATCAGATGAACGATAGTAGAGTTGCCACCCCCACAATTTGAAAAACACCTCAAATATCCCACAATTTTGGAGTTAGTTTGTTTGAACCTTCTAGACATATATTCTACCCATCAATACTTATCGAGCCCCCATATATCGTTTTCCAATTAGATCAACGATTGTAGAGTTGCCACCCCCACAATTTGGAAAACACCTCAAATATCCCACAATTTTGGAGTTAGGTTGTTCGAACCTTCTAGATATATATTCTACTCATCAATATTTATCGAGCCCCCATACATCGTTTTTCGATCAGATGAACGATAGTAGAGTTACCACCCCCACAATTTGAAAAAAATCTCATATCTTTCACAATTTTGAAGACATATTGTTTGAAGCTTTTAGGCATACATTTTATTCGTCATTACTTATCGATCCACCATACACCGTTTCCAGATCAGATAAACGATATTCGAGTTATAAGCAAATCAAACAATTACGCTGGGCAGCACTGCCCGTAATCGTGATGGGCAGCACTTGCACAGTTTCAGTGACCCCACACTTTAAAATTATCAGTTATATACAAACAGGTACAGAGTATATTACAGTCGGGCTTGACCTACTTTCTTACTTGTTTAGGACTTTGTATTTAGATCTTTTCCAAAAATTTAAAAAAAATTTCAATGAATGCTCTTGGTAAATTTTCGAAGGAATCTATAAAATTAATGACATAATTTCCTTCTTTACAATCTTCAAGATTGAATTTTGAATAATCTCATTAAGAATTTCTTTCGTTTGTGAAATTACATATTATTGTGAACAGAACCTTATTTTTGGAAAAGGTGGTCGGGTTCAGGTTCGTGGTGTCTAAAATGTAAGAGGTTTGGTACATGGTCCTATTCGGGGAACCCAAAAAAAACGAACCGAATTGGTTTTTAGGTGTTCGGTTCCGGACTGGTTTGCAGCCCTGCTTTATATCACAAAATGCTACTTTTCAGAACATAAAAGAAGTAATGGTGATACAAGATGATTTTCGTACGCTAAACACGAATCTGGATTTTAGGATTTTAGGTACTTTGATGTTTTGTAGGCAACCTTTTTTTCGGTTTTGACTCTCCTTGATATTATTGTAAAGTAATATTCCATAGTTATAAAATAAAGTATCCCAAGCAATTATGGAATTATTTTCACGAAGTTATACCATTTTAAATACAAGAGTATTTAAGAATTGACATAATTTACGAATTCATTTTGGTGTCTTATGCAATGAAAACTCTCAACCTAAACTGATTTTTTTTAATTTAGTATCTGTGGAGGATCAGTGCAACATATGTACATAATAAAAATCGTCAATATGTAGGTTAACTTTCTAAATTTTTTGTGTTTTCTTTACCATTTCGAAATTTATTACTTTTAACCGGCACTGTTAATTTCAAATTTAATTTTGGCGCCGTCTTTTTCATAGCATTAACGATAAAACTCCGTTTCGATAACAATTCTATGCTTGGGGCTGCCAATGAGTTAATAAATTGCAGTCACTTGTTATCAAGTTGGCAGCCCTCTTTATCGTTATCGATTAACCAACTTATCAACTCTACCGTGACAACCACACAAGAAGCTTCGCAATTTGATTTGATTTTCCTCATAGCATTTAACGCACATTTTCCTGTTGAATTTAATTAAAACCAAACGTAAGTACAAACAGTGGCTCATAGTAATTAAGTGTATTGGTATATTTTCGTTTTGCGTAAGCGCGCACTTGGCTTGTCTTGTTCACGTTTCGCCGCCACTTTGCCGACGGGGAGAAATACTGACTTCGCCCGTTTTAGCCGCCATCCGCTGATTTACCAATCACAGCGCTTGTTACGCACACAGTCCGCATTTTCTGTATACATACACGTCTGTCTGTTCTAGTATTGGTGACAAGGGAGAACGCGAGTTATTCGGGCTGCTTTGTGGGTTTTTGTTTTTGTGCGTGCGTAAAGTAGTTTTCCTAATCGAAATTCTACCCCTCCCCACCCCCCCTTTGCTATAGCTAAACATGAGCTACGCTGCCGATGTCTTGAATTCCTCTCATCTGGAGCTGCATGGCGGGGGTGATGCCGAGCTGCGTCGTCCCTTCGATCCCACGGCTCATGATTTGGATGCGTCGTTTCGGTTAACACGTTTTGCCGATCTAAAGGGACGCGGCTGCAAGGTGCCACAGGATGTGCTGTCCAAGTTGGTGTCGGCTCTGCAGCAAGATTACTCGGCGCAGGATCAGGAGCCGCAATTTTTGAATGTGGCCATTCCCAGAATTGGCATAGGCCTCGATTGCTCGGTCATACCTTTGCGACACGGCGGACTTTGTCTGGTCCAAACCACGGATTTCTTTTATCCCATTGTGGATGATCCCTATATGATGGGTAAAATTGCCTGTGCCAATGTTTTGAGCGATTTGTATGCCATGGGTGTGACCGATTGCGACAATATGCTCATGTTGCTGGCCGTGAGCACCAAGATGACGGAGAAAGAGCGCGATGTGGTCATTCCCTTAATAATGCGTGGCTTTAAGGACTCGGCCCTGGATGCAGGCACCACAGTGACGGGCGGTCAAAGTGTGGTCAATCCCTGGTGCACCATTGGCGGAGTGGCCTCAACCATTTGCCAGCCCAATGAGTACATTGTGCCGGACAATGCTGTCGTGGGCGATGTCCTGGTGCTGACCAAACCCCTGGGCACCCAGGTGGCCGTCAATGCCCATCAGTGGATCGACCAACCCGAACGTTGGAATCGCATCAAATTGGTTGTCTCGGAGGAGGATGTGCGCAAGGCTTATCATCGGGCCATGAACTCCATGTCGCGTCTGAATCGCGTGGCCGCTCGCCTCATGCACAAGTACAATGCCCATGGGGCCACGGACATAACCGGCTTCGGTTTGTTGGGCCATGCCCAGACCCTGGCCGCTCATCAGAAGAAGGATGTCTCCTTTGTCATACACAATCTGCCCGTGATTGCCAAAATGGCAGCGGTGGCCAAGGCCTGTGGCAATATGTTCCAGCTGCTGCAGGGTCATTCCGCCGAGACCTCGGGTGGCTTGCTCATCTGTTTGCCACGAGAACAGGCCGCGGCCTATTGCAAGGATATTGAGAAACAGGAGGGCTATCAGGCTTGGATCATTGGCATTGTTGAGAAGGGCAACAAGACTGCTCGCATTATTGATAAGCCACGTGTCATTGAGGTGCCGGCCAAGGATTAGACACAGGAGGAGGAGAGAGATTCTGCTTAAGTAATTTTAAAACATAACCAATCGAGTGAACTTGGTACACATTTTGTTTTTTATAAAAAGGCGCGTGCTCGAGTACAATTCCATGATCCAGATGAATCTTAAATGTATTATGGACATCGCTTAACTGCAATACGATTGAATAAAATGTAAAGAAGAACTTGACTTTTGTATCGAGTGAATGCAGAAATTGTGTTTTTATTTTTAAATTTCCGCGCAACGATTTTTGCAAAAAAAAAATTATCGAAAAGTTATCGGTGTTGCGGCAACCCTGGCCACACGCCAACGAACCTAAAATACTTTTGCTGATAATTCGCCCGAATTTACAATCCCATTGTCATAGGCAAGTGTATAAGCTAGACTATCTTCATCCGCAGGGCAGTTGGCCAACTCATTTCCAGGTATTATCAAAACTCAGGCCAGTGATTCATCTACATCCAGTTGCAGTTGACATTGAAAAAGCCAATGCAATGCCAACAGTAGTTGTGTTGTTGTTGTTGTGGTGGGTGTAGAAAAGGGAGAAGGACAAACGAACCGTACTGGTGAGCTTAAATTGAAACCAAAACAACAACAACAACATGCCCTGCGAGAGCTGCGGAGTGGAATTTACAGTGTTTCGCCGAAAGCGTGCCTGCTTCGATTGTAGGCAAGTATATATACATATTTTTTGCTCCAAAGTAGAATCACCATTAGAATATCCGATTGTGCTGCAGGCGTTACTATTGTGCCAACTGCATCAATTCGCGTCGTTGCCAGCGTTGTGCCATATTTGCTCAGAGACCGCTGCTGCGTACCGACTTACTGAAGCTAAAAGCCAAGGATCTAATATTCTTTTTGCAATCCAAACACATTTCCACAGAAGGCTGCCTGGGTGAGTCATCACAATTGCATCTACTTATCTAACTTATAATGACCTTGCAGAGAAAGAGGAACTGGTGGGTCTGGTTTTGACTCATGTGGCTCAAGTGGACACAAATGCGACGCCCCAAAGTCCTGGACGTGGCCAGTCCCATCCCATTGATAGCCTGAAACAATCGTGCCAAAATTTCTTCACTACCTTGAGTGACAATATAAGTGATTCGTTTGCCTCATTCGATGCAAAGGCCACAGCCAAGCCGCCCGGGGAGAACAATCGGCAGAGTGCCCAGGATAATGGAGGCACAGGAGCAGCAGCAGCAGCACCTTCGCATATATTTGAACAGCCGCGTGTATCAACACGTGAGATACCCACATATGCCAGTGCCCAAAGACCAGCGGCACCAGAGCAGCAACTGCCCGTACATGTCCATGCCAGTGTCAATGGTAGCAGCCAAAGCAGCAGTCAAAGTCCTGCCACTTCCACCCAGGAGGCAGAGGCCGAGACTGTAAGCCCTAGGCCAACGGATGCTGCAAGGGAGCAGGATTGCGAATGCTCGGATGATGAAATTATGGCCACATTCAGTTCGCTGAAAACTGATAAGCCCGCCGCGCCGCTGGCAGAGCCCAGCTCAGCTGGTATAGCGGCTGCCGATATGTCCTCCCAGTCCAGTTTCGAGGAGCTGGGCGCCATTGGCGGCATCTCGGATGAGAGTAAGGCCAATACAGACACTAATAGCAGTAATTTGGATCAGTGGCAAGTGCTGGCTCCCCCCGAGGAGATACTGGAGGTGACCCTTAGCCAACGACCCGCCGGCGATGGTGAATCCTGCACCCAGACCCTGAACATAGAACAGCGTGCGCAGCCTGTCCTGCCGCCGCAACGCACTAAAAAGGTCACCCGACGGCGATCCGATGGCTATCTCAATCGTCGAGCTCATTCCAGCGATGATGATGAATCACCTGTGGCTGCCCTGGAACTGGGCCACTTGGCTACGCTTAGCGAACAACCCGAGCCAAGCAGTTGTCAACGTTGTGGCAAGAATAAGTCTAATATACTCCGGCATGTCGAGCGTATGCGTCATCATTTACAGAATTCACAAATGTCCGAGGAGGACATTAAGAGAGAATTGCAGGATTTCCTTATGTACCTGGAGCAGCGTACCAAATCAGTGGATGGCTCTGAGGCGGTTTCACCTTTGAGTGGCGAAGCAGCTGCGGCTACGTCAACGGCCGCTGCGGGCTTAACCCTCACCACGCCCACTCTTGAGTTTTCACCCACTCAGGATGACAATGATCCGCACTGGGGAGACGATGATGAGGGCATACATGTGTATGCCACACCATTGGACTTTGGGCCAAGCGCCTGCATTGATTCACGCTTCATAAATTTGGAAGACTTTGAGGATTTGTAAGTGGCTTGAGTGCCAGAGTAGAAGCTAATTTCATTTTTCAATTTACAGAAAAGACTTGGAGAATTTAACGGTGAAACAGCTGAAGGAGGTACTGATGCTGCATCGTGTCGACTACAAAGGCTGCTGTGAGAAACAGGAACTGTTGGATCGTGTGGCCAGGCTGTGGAAGACGCTGCGCTCAACGCCAGGTAAGCCCACACAAAGGAGATCTCTATGATATTATTAATTATTGCCTAACTGTTGCAGCTGTGGAAAAGCTGCCCACAGATGAGCTATGCAAAATCTGCATGGATGCGCCCATCGAGTGTGTCTTCCTTGAATGCGGACACATGGCTACCTGCACCAACTGCGGCAAGGTTCTAAACGAATGCCCCATTTGCCGACAATATATCGTACGAGTTGTAAGATTCTTTAGAGCATAAGCACCTGGCGGTGGTTAGGAATGGTGTGAGGACTGGCAGGCCAATCCTGAGAAATGTACAAGTGTGTAGGCTCAGCAAAACTTGAACAAATGGAGCAGCGTTATAGAGAGTTTACTTTTTCAGGTACTTGCAGCAGGCCAAGTATTTCATTTATTATTATTTGTTTATTTCTTTTTCTCAACTTCACCCTTGAAACTGTGACATAGTTTTGCTATATATATATATATATATATATATATATTTATTTTTGTTTGTTCTTGTTGTTTGTGTAAGAAAAAAAAAATGAAAGATAGCTTAACTAACATTCCTTTAAGATGCAAACAGATTAAAATCTATTTAATAGTTGTGACCACATACACATTCTCTAGATGCGCGCATTTAATTAATAAACATTTTAAAAACCCCCAAATGGAATTGATAACAGCCAGAAGGCCGAGAAGTAAGGGGGGGTTTTTGAAACCGAGATCTGTGCGCAGTTGCTAAAAATGTTTCAGTTTCCAATTTGCCCTTCAAAACGGGTATTAAAGTTACACTAATTGCCACTTGCTTATATCTCATATTACTTGGAATATTGGGAAAATGCCTAGATAAGATTACTGAGCAGGAACGAAGGGCAGCACAGTTGATGGAACGCTAAATTTCTTGAACAAGACAAGCGGACTTTACTCAGAATTATTGCATCTAACTGGAAACAGGAATTAATTCTGCTCTTGATTTTCACCTACGCTACAGAAAGAAAGCTTTTCGAGCCGATTCTAAATGATTAAATTGTTAATGTCTACTTAAAGTGGAGCATATCGTTGACTTGGTTGGAAGAACAGAATCAAGCACAAGGTCTTAAAAACCTGCTACAAATTCAAGACAACCAAACTAAGACGGGATTTACATGATGAAGCAAACTTCATGAAGTTTTCTTAGTAGTCGAGAGATTTTACTATATTTCTTTACTATTCGTTTAAAAGGTCTGAAAGATTTCCTGGAAATTCCACGCCTACTAAGGCGGGATTTACACGATGAAGCAAACTTCATGATGTTTTCTAAAAAGCTCTTGCTTGTAAGAAAGGGGTGTGGTGGGGAAGCTTGCCCCTCTACACCTATTACCTACAAGCAAGAGCTTTTTAGAAAACTTCATGAAGTTTGCTTCATGGTGTAAATCCCGACTTAGTACCCGAAATATTTAAATATATTTCTTCACTATTTGTTTAAAATGTCTAAAAAATATTTCCCCTGAATTCCACTCCTACTAAGAAAACTTCATGAGGTTTGCTTCGTGGTGTAAATCTCGACTTAGTCCGCATTTACACGATGAAGTTTCCTTCTAATCAAAATCTATTTGATTAAAATTTCAAAGAAAAATATTTTTACTTGCAAAAAATCATGTAAAATTTTAGTTAGGGAATTCCCCTTTCTAATTTATTTTTATCAGCTTAAGTACATATGTATGTGTGCAAATGATTCAGTCTTTCTTTACTTCATATCTCTTTTTACACGGTTTTTTCTGGAACGTATAAACACAGAATTAGGTGTAGGTATTTTTTTGTTTTACAATGACTTTTTGGACTCGATTTTCCAATTAAGACATATATATAACATTTTTCTAGATAGATTCGAAGTTTTATGTTTTGTAAGAGTAAAACACATTAAAAACTTTAAACGCGATTTTCTTAAAATCGATTTTTTTGAGTTATTCCGTTGTAGAATCAAGTTAGCGTTGTTATTATTATTCTAATAATATATTTATTCATATTTCGTGATTAAGGGATTTAACCCCTACCCTCTTTTTCTCCCCATATCAGGATGATTTAAGACTTTGTCGTTTTAAAAGTGACATAAAGTCCGCGGGCGTTATTATATGCACCCTAGGCTGGATCAAATTTGAACCAACAAGTTTTTTTGAGCAGACATTGTGTTCTCTGTTTGTAACGAAAACTACAGTAGTTTTTCCAAATTTTTAGTTTAATGATTAGGGATCGCTACCAACAAAATACATTCAAGTATATATGTATATACCAGTGCTTCGCATAGTAAGAACTATAGATATACAAATGACTTTAATTCTTTGATTTTATTTTTTTTAACATTGTAAATTGATCTCTGAATAGAAAGATTTTCAAGGAATCAATTGATATGGCCATACAAATAGCATGATGTTAGCCTTCAGGAGCGTTAAATGACAAAGATCGAGGAAAATCATAATGAGACAAAGTAATTTCTTGTATTCATTTTGTGGTTGATATAACAACAGTTTTAATGAGAACTTAGGAAGAACTGATTTGAAGAACAAAACGGTCTAAATTCCATCATGGAATGTACCCATTTCGATCAAAATATGCTGAATCGGAATTGGTAAATGTTCCCTATATTTCTTAAACTGATTGAGTGATTTCGCTTTAAACTTCCAATTTCCATTTATCTTTTTTCAACTGTCTTGATGGCAATTAGTTTGAACCAAATTAGGGAATCAATCTTATCTTTTCCTGGAAATCAGATCTCTTACCAAATTTCGATCGATCGTATTCGGAAACGACAACAGGCCTGACTAAAATTAAACATTTTTTTTCTGACTAGGTTATTTTCTACCTTATATATAATATTATTATATATTATTATATAATAATAAAATCATTTTAAGGCTCTTTTAATTTATGGAACCGTTGTTTGATAGGATAGTAAGATTGTCTGTCCGACTGACCAAACATTTGTCTTGCTTCTTCAAATTTTAGTTGGAAGAACAAATATAAATTATTGTAAATTTTAAAAATTCGGTAACGACCTCTAGTTTTTTTTTTTTTTAAATATGCATAATTACTATCTTACGTAGGACAATAAAATAAGAGGGTGTCTCGTCGAAATTTATAAATTTATACCCTAATGTGAATATTATTTCGCGTGTATTCCAAAATACCAACGTCTTCCCTGCGGTTGCAACCATCTATGTCCTTTTTTGGAGCTCAGCTTAGTTCATTGTATTGAATATTCCACTGACTCAGGTGCACAGTGATGAATCCATGTGTCTGTCATGGTTCATTGGGTCCCACAGCTTTCCTTTAAACTCCCTTCTTTCCCCTAAATTCCATTTTAGTATGACCAGATGTAGGATTAATTAACTTTTTCACTTACAAACAACAGTCTTTATTATCTAACAATTAATGACAAGAACTTATTCAGCACAATGACTAGAGATGGGGGTGGGGTTTAAGGGGTAAGAGATTTGGTTTTAACTTCTTTGCATGCTCAGATCCAACGGTGTTTCCACATCCATATGCATATAGAAATCCTCATGATAACTGTGTGATCTTTCATTCAGCCAATAGCTGGCAGTATACTCCTGATCTATTTGGGGCGTTAGCGAATGATCCGAGACATCCAAGTAGGAAGACGAGCAGGATTCCACACTGGCGGCAGGCAGGCAGGTATATGAGGCTTCATTAACCTCGGAGGAGCTGACTACCATTTGATGGTTGGGCAAAGTCAAGGGTTGACTGGCAATCAGTTGAATGCTATGCTTAAAGGTTTTCACATGCTTGCGTAGTGAAGAGGGATCCGTATAGCGCTTCTGACAGCCGGGTACCTTGCAGAGGTAGGGTTTCTGTAAGGAAAAGGGAAAAATAAAAGTGAGTACGATTCTTGAGAAAGCAAAGCTGCGCATGAGTGCCACCTACCTCCATGGAGTGCGTGCGTGTGTGCTTGAACCGATCCGAGGAGTTGGAGTATGCCTTTTGGCAACCCTCAAAACTGCATTTGTAGGGTTTCTCACCCGAATGGGATCTGATGTGAATTTTAAGATTTTCCGCACGCGAAAAGGATTTCTCACAGAGATGACAACAATGTGGCTTCTCCTTGGTATGGGTGCGGGTATGGACGAGCATCTTATAGCGGGCATTAAAGCCACGCTCGCTACGCTGACAGTCACTCCAGCGACAATAGTAGAGTCCGTCGTCCAAAGAGGCTATGGCATGCCTCTGGGTAACATGTTGAGCCAAAGCCTCCAAAGACTCAAAGACGCGGGCACAGTTCAACCAATTGCAAACAAAGTCGCTGCATTCGCTTTGATTGCTGCTGCTGCTGCTACTGTAGGATTCGGCGGGACTAACAGGACTCTGAACTTTCATTATAACGGATTGTGTGCGTTGGGCATCCGTACGTGGCGGTGTAATGGGCGGTGTGGGGAATCTTAGGTGCTGCTGCTGCATCGGCTGCTGCTGTTCCGCCAACCAATTGGAGTCCGTATATTGATATTGCGGTAGGTAGGGCGGCGTACTGTAGGGTGAGGGTATATAGTACCCCGTGGTGGGCTCGTAGCCGCTGTTGAAGATTGACATTGATTTTTGTATTGTATCCATGTTTAAATTTTTTCCTAGCGAAGCGTTCGCCCGAGCGTTTGACTAACGAATGAGCCGTTCGCCTGCAGACATTCGTGTAATATTCAAAAAGTTGATGGGCGATAAGAGCAAAACCGAGACGCTTATCAGTGCAAAGGCTGCAGACAGGCCAGGGGCAGGATGGGGGAACCAAAACACTATGCGACAGGTGTATGCGTGCAGCTTTTCAAAGTGGCACAAGAGCACACACTATGTGAGTGAAACTAATGTGGGGTGGAGGAACGCTAACGGGAACGGAGGAACACAATTTGCTTATCAGCCTACGAGTGGTCTGGTCTGGTCTGGCATGAGTGTGGTCGGTGATCAGCCGCAGTTCTTTGGGGGGCACTCCTTATCGCACTGTTGCTTCGTCTGACTGTGTACTTCGCACCCCATCGTCGTACCAGGGTGGATTAATAAGTACCAGTGTTTGATCATTTGGATTTTAACTTTACCATTGTGTTGGGGCTTCGATTAAAAGACATCATACTTAATTTCAGACTTTTTCATCGTCTAGATCTTTCTTTTTTTCAAATGGATCAAAAGGAAATAGCAGTTCGTTATTTCTTTTTTCTAAATTCTGTCTATGGGAAAACTTCTCCTTTTATGATTTTAGGGATTTCAACCGAGGTCGTACATCCGTTTTTGACAAGGAGAGGCTAGATTGACCATTAGCTAACCAAAGAGTGAAAACGATCAAAAACCGACGGCGTCGCTTACGCCTTTAAATAACTGTTATGGAACTCAAAAAACAACTTTAAAGCAAGATCGTTAGTTAAAATTGACCCTTCCCGACGTCGATATACCCGTTACTCAGGGAAAGAATTATTTTAAAATCTTTAATTCAATAACAAAATGTTAGTATTAACATAAAATGTGAATATTAACATAAAATGTTAATATTAACATTAAAAAACTGTTAGCTCTAGCTCTTATAGTCTTTGAGATCTAGCTGTTTATACAAACAAACGAACGGAACGACAGACGGACAAGGCTAGTGATGCTGAAGAATATATATATACTTTATGGGTTCGGAGAAGCTTCCATCTGTCTGTTACATACATTTGTACGACATTAGTTAAAAGCAGGGAAACAAACCGACTCGAATTTCGGATCCGGTTCCGGTTCTGGTACGTATCGAAACTATAGTTTCGGAAAAAGGTTCTGTTTAAGTTCTAGTTTATTTCGGTATTCGGTTCCGTATGGGTACCTTGGTTTTTATTTCGGTATACCGGTAAGTACCGATATAATTCAGGGATGCAAACCGTTCGAAAATACGGAGTGGTTCGGTTCTATGGTTTTCGAAGTTTGTAAACCACCGGTTCGGTTCATAATATGGTTTTTGTAGCTATCTGAACCGCGGTTTTGGTTCGGTTCAGTGGTTCAAGGTTAATAAGTATCATGCCTGATACGTATTCAATGTTACGTTTACAATGTACAATGTTTCGGTTCTTTTCCGTCATTTCGGTTCCAAAAATAAAGGTTCCGAAGTACCGGTTCTTAAAGAATAAATAATATCGGTTCCGGATTTGGTTGAGTCTTAATCGGTATTTTTAGGTTTACGGTTCCGGTTCGGGTTCCGGTTTGACACACTGCTTAAAAGCAATCTTGTTACTTATTGATCCACCCTCGTACCCAGGTAGCTAGTAAACGTAGGTTAACATGTATACGCAATCATTCGCCTGTGTTACGTCAAGCGGAATTCGCCGAAATGTCTGAATCTCTTGGCGTACCTTGACTTTATCAGCAACAGGGAAACTGAATTGTCTTGTCTGCGTGTGTGATACAACTCTTAAGGCCAAGTCTGTTGCTGGATACTATCAGGCAACCGATAACATGTGATTCATTCACACAGGTTCGTTTCACCTTCAAGTGGGGTCTGAGTACATCCGGGGAAGACATTGATAACATATAACCGACCAAATCCAAAGTGCGCGAACAGCGGAAAGGGGCAACAAATTGCAATCACAATTTATAAACAATTATCAACCTATGGACTCTACGCTGCTTTTGAAGTGACATTTTCCTGATGTATTTAACTAACAGAAAATGTGTAACATCTGGAGAATTATATAAGCCATATGGAGTAACGTTGAACAATCATAAAGATTATCAACCTAAAAATCAGTGCTCTGCTTTTACATATACATTTCTAAAATCTGTAAAATTTTTAGAAAGATCGAATAATATATAGCGGATATATACAGGCCCATTTGTCGAATTGGGTTTATCGGTTTTAAGCAGAGAATCAAACCAAATCGAATTTCGGTTCCGGTTCTGGTACGTACCAAAACTAATGTTCTAGTAAAAGGTGCTCATCGGTCATTCGGTCAACTTTTTATAGTCGAAGCCAAGCGCTGCGATGGCATTGAGCTTCCTGGTTAAATAAGATATGCCAATGCCTTATCGGAACGCTCTGGCAATTTGGGTTTCTCTTCCGTCTAGAACGTAAAAAATATTTGCCGAAAATATCACAAAATAATATTCGATATGCAATATATCGCGTTAGTAAAATATGCGATATTGATATACCGTTTTTTCAACAAAAATATCAATATATTGATATATCGATAGTATTTCCAGCATAGAAATATTCTTCTAATGAAGTTATGTATTATGAAGTTATGTATTAGTTTTAAAGGCTTAACTTCTTTCCTGGTCCGCAAACCGGTTTTGAACCGAACAACCAAAACTTTCGGTTCGGTTCAGGTCCCACACGCAAATAAATAGCCCAGTTTTTGGTGTAAATTTGTCATAATAGCCTTTCTTTCTGATTTTGAGGGACTATAAACGAAAGGTATGGACTATAAACGCAAATAATTTACTCAAATATTACCGAAAAATTACCTATCAAGGCATATTTTGTCAAATTTTCATCAACAATTTTGCGTGCTAATATATATTTTATCTGATCAAAGAAGAAGAAAATAATTCTAAGATATACAACTGATAAATTTAAATTGGAAAAAAAATAAATAGTATCTTCAAGTAAACAAAACTACCGAAATTCCGAATTTATTTTATATCCTTTTCTATAAAAATTTGGGAAAACTTGGGATGAACCAAAAATCGATGCAAAACCTTTGCACAAAAACCTTAAACCTCAAATTTCCGAACCCTTACCATTGGTAAATGTTGGTTGGAACCCAAGAACCGGACCTCCGAAAAAATTATTTATGTTTGCAGTCCTGTTCTTTCTGCTCCTTTCTACTTTATTAGAATATAAGCACCCACATTTTGGTATTAAAAGAGCTAGATGTCATGATTCGGATACAAGTCCGACGGCTTGTGTTCAGCCCAATTGGGAAGTTTTAAGTAATCAGTGTCGCAAATTCTTTTCTGTGACGAAATTACTTTCCACCTATTACTTTACTTCAAAATAAAAAGATATCGGTTGTACCTAGATAGTTAGGCTGCGTTCACACTGTTCGACACATGAGACATGACAATCTAGTAGGCCCTTATGTTGTCTTGTTTTCATTGTGAAAAACTTTTCATTTGACATTAAAAACAATACAACATAAAGGCTTACTAGATTATCATGTCTCATGTGTCGAACAATGTGAACTCAGCCTTACGTTTCGAAATTGTTACATACAATACAATTACTTACAATTTAACAACAGTTTCAACTCTTTACCCTTTACAAGAAACGTCTAGAACAACGATGGGCAGCCCGTGGCATTTCGCGCCCTCAAAGCTGGGCCCATTATTAATCTTTAAAACTTTTTATCATTATTATTCTGGCCACTAAGAATCAAGTCCAAGAACTGATTTCAAATGTCCATAAAACCGTACAGTGTACACCTAATTCTGTTTTTACACGGTAGATCCGTTCCGGAAAAAACCATGGAGTTGTACATGGAAGAAAAAGGGATTGGTTCCAAATCCTTCAAAAGAGAATTCATTTTTTGAAGTAAACGTATCACATATATATTTTTTGTAGAACGTGTTGAATCAAAACCGTGTAAAATGGTGTATTTGATATTTCATAAAAAAAAAATTTCGTAATTATAAATTAATATCGTGACGTCCTGAGGATTAAAACAAAATTTTCTGTACGAACCGGAACCGAAATCCGATTCGGTAGATTCCCTGGTTAGAACCCATTGTAAACTTAAAAACTTGGTACAAAACTTCTTCGATCAATAAATCATTTCCTCTCTATTTTTGGTAAATTTCAGAGAATCGGTTAAAAAATAAGAGGCATGCTCGGCTTTATTGTTGTTCTGAAGTGCGCGTAGAATTTTCCAAGCTATTTTATATGTTAATCAACCGTGGGCCATATTCACTATTATACGTCCTTATCCAACTCTTCCAAAAGTGCCTGATCTTTGAAATTGTAGGGTCTCGTCCCCTTTATGTAGATATGTAAATATGGGAAGCGATTACTGGGCCAAGTACTTTTTGACAGTCTCATCGGAAACGAATGCTGTAACATTAAAAGAATTTTGAAGAGATCGAATCAATAATAATCCAAAGATGCAGGGTGGGGGTTATATGGTGGATGTGCCATCACTTTCCAATTCAGCTCCAATAAATTAGGACGCCATTGATAACAGAAAAGTTTTTCTCTCTAGAACTATTTTGTTGACCAATTGTTTCTATGGCAGCTATGTGCTTTAGTCATCCGATTTTGATCAAATTTTACAACCTGCCTTTAATTGTTAAAGTCATAAAATCCCGAATTCGGATATGATTTTAAAAACGTATCTTCTTTAGCTAATGCACCGAAAATAATATAGGTTCTAGTACAAGTGGTTTATGCAATTTTTTAATTGAATCTGTTTGCAAACAGAAGGGAAAAGATTCGGGAGGTCAACAATTTAGAAGTTTCGGTTCCAAATCAGCAGTTCATGTAATTTTGAGACGCTTTAATTCCCTCTATCTCTCTCTCTTAAGTACAGTCTCGGCTTTGACAGCAATTGTATTAGCTTAAGTACAGTTTAAGTTTTCAGCCGGGACTTTAAATTTTAATCTGCGTTTCCTGAAACAATCCATGTTGCCAACCCAATTGAATGGTTAGGCCTGAGTATTTTAATAGACTTGGGTTTGTTCTTGGGTGACAAAACAAAAAAATCCGGATTTTCTGGCTCTTCTAGTGAACTTTGTATGGCGCGAGCATTTCCATTGATAAGCTCATTAGTTGTTCCAGTCGTCCAGCAGTGCGCCAATAATCTCAAAATTGATAAGAATTCTACGAACATACAATATTTGCAATTTTCTAGTGTGTGTGTGTGTTGTGCTTATTAATTTTCAGTAATTCAAAAATGTAAATAAAAACAAAATCTCTAGCAAAGTAGAAAACCAGTTGCAACTGGTTTGCAATTTGGTTTGAGGATTTCTATTAAATGAACAACACTCGACTGATAGCACCGGCTGCAGGTTGGGGGGTCCGCACGACTGGCAAAGGTGGCCGATAAGCTATATAACACGCCGAACTAAAGATGGGGCGCACGCTTCCAAGATGGGTTTATCAGACTAAATTTTGTATGTGGAGACCAAGGCCAAAGAGTCATGTTATGCTCTTGTTGTTGTCGTTGGTCGGTTATCATGTCGCGACGTAGGAACCCACTGCGACCAGATATGGACGAACTTTGGCTAATGGCTATTGCTTTGTCAACAGACAGACGTTCAAAGTCCGGCACCAGCTGCAGTATGAGTATGCATCTAAACTCCTATATAGGAACATTTAATTATATTGAATCTTATCGATCTCCTGCATCAACAGACCAGACTGATATGGCATTAGCAAATTTATTAAACATTTCCCAGACCAATTTCTGCATGCTCGTGTCATTATATTTATTTTTTTTTGGGAGCTATTGTTACTGCCCTTGATACGGTTGCCCATATCTCGTCTAGACTTGGGTATGATGAGACGCATTTTTTTTGCGGCTTTGAGGCTTAACGGAAATTTTTCAATAACACATTACGAATGCGAGGTAACGATGCCAGGCACAGCCATAAGAAGTTTTTTTTTTGTATGTTCTCACATATATTTTTATATAAATAGAAGGCATGAATTGCAATTCCTGGGGGGGGGCATAAGATCTGGCCTCAAAAAGCGCGTGGCTCTTATCTGGGGTTCTGAATTCAATTAATATACTTTTTCGACTCCAGACAGAAAAAAAAGGAAGAATTGTTTTATAACACTGTGCAAGTCGAAAAAAATACATGACCAACTTTAACGGTTTTCCCCTATTTCGGGCCCTGGGAATCGAACTTCATACATTTTTTTTTTAAGTTTTTCATAAAGTTCCAATTTTTTCTATATTGTAAAAAAATTATGTCCCACTCTTGTGTAATCTGAATAAATGGATTTAAATGTCCTCTAATTTACTGCATTTACAGATTTTCGATATCATTGCGCTTTCAAAAGTTATGGTCCAAAAACAAAACTAATAGCAACCTTTTTAGATCAAATTATTTAAAAATTTCCAAATATTAGGTAAAATCACAATAAAATAATTTTTTTAATTTTTTTTTAAAATTTATTAAATAATTCCAAATATAATGTCATTTTGGTAAAATAAAATTATGTAAAAAAATTGGAAATTTTTTTAAGATTTTAATCGATAACTTTTGAATGCGCAATGATATCGAAAAACTGTGAATGTATTAAATTAGAGAACATTTAAATATTTTTATTTAGATTTCACGAGAATAAAATATCATATTTTTGGAATTTACAAAAAAAAATTGAACTTCGTAAAAAACTTAAAAAAAAATTTTTATGAAACCATCGTTATAACTCAAAAAAGTAATGATGCAGTTCGATTCCTAAAGCCCGAATTAGTGGAAAACCATTTAAGTTGATCATGCCTTTTTTATTTTTTGAAAAAAAAAAAACTATCACAGTGTAATTAGCCGCGCAGAATTGGATATATTAAAGATTCAACTCAAGGCAATTATTTTTTGTGTATGTAGGCCATGTATGTATTTTTGGGAACTGAATTTAAATCAATTGTCCGTTGTCACCGTTTCTCATCTCATCTTTGAAAAATAACTCGAAATTTTACAGGGCCTTGTGGACCACTACTTAGACAACATAACAAATGGCTGAGGTTCAAATTTAGTAACCATTAAGCGTTCACACAACTTATGTTGACTAAAAAACTGCAAAAAAACCACATGATTAATATATATATAAATTTATATATTCCTAATTGATCTGGATGATATTTTCTGTGAATATATTTGTGGGTCCGTAGATGGTTTAACTTCACAATTTAACTCGATAAGTGACGGCTTAAACACGGTTTAAATGGTGGTTCAGAGCCATATCCTTGATAATTTAAAGTTATTTTTTTACCCGGTTCTTAACCCGACTTAAAAAGTGGTTTGGAGCCATATTTTTGAAATTATTTATCTATAACCTTGAAATTTGTTTAATATAAAGTAATTTATTTTCCCGAAGACGTACCGGTATTAAACCACTTTTAAAAGTTGAGTTCGGAGCCATATCTCAGTTATTCTTAAAGTTTGGAACTTGAAATTTTGTATGTAGGTTGATTATTTGAAGTTTAACACTTAACCATATCAAGACCGTTTCCGAACCAGAGTGAACCGGTTCTGAAGCGCCTAAGGGCCCCTTTCTCAGAAATGACTCAAGCTATAAACTTGAAGATTGGCGTGTGGATTGGTTATATGGAGTTACATATTCCTGAATCAAACCCGGTTCCGAACCAAATTGAACCAGTTTAAAAAGTGGTTTCGAGCTACTTATAATATGTAAAAAATTTCGAAAATATATTGTTTAAAGTCTTAGATTTATATTTCCACTTTACACCAAACGGAAAACTCCGATCGGAAGAACGATAGTTGAGTAGTAAGCATAACGAATAATTACGCTGGGCACTTTGCGATTTAATAATAGATTAGTACATAAACCCTTCCCTGAGTAACTGACGCTCTCGTTTTCTGTTCTTGTTGGACTGCCCCCAAACTTTTAATATCAATATAAATATTTTTCAAATATCCGGCATCCCAAGTTCGAAATTGAACTTAAGTTCATGGACCATCGAAACCCGCTCCGTGAACCCAAAAAGCTTCGACGTATGGAATTTGATTAATAAAACATTTTAATTAAGATACTAAATGAATTCTGGATCACTAAAGCTAAGGTACCACAGGCCAAAAATGTTCCCAAATTTCGATGATAATTAAGCTGAATTGGCCAAAATAGGAAATTTGAGCAGGTTATTTGCGAATAGATCCATAGCTGCAGTTTCAAGTGCTGAAAAATCTAAGGTAATGTCGATTTAGAACAATTTTTATCATAATTTTTTTTATCACACTTCAATTAGTTTTCCTCGTTGTAACTATTAGCTATTCGTTTATCATACCTCGAACTAGACAAGTTATGGGTCCTACTGTGAAGCTTCTTAAGGTTTGCCGTTCGGATTCGGCGTTAAACTGTAGGGCCCATTCACTTTAGAGAATGAGTGAATTTCGGGATTGGTTCTCAGGGTTGTTGAAGCCAACAGGATTCGTTAAGATTATTAAGAGCAGCATTTTTAATTACTGCCTAAATTAAATTTGACTAAATAAAAATTTGGTTCACTTAACAACTGATGCAATCCCAATTCGAATTGCATCTTAAATCATTAAATATTCGGGGCACAAGAGGGCAGCATATATAGAGTGTGAACACAGACACAACGCACGATTATCACCAAACACAGTAGATTTTGATTACAGGCCATGGTTAAGCGATGTTAAGCACATGTCTATAAACTTACTTAAAGCCTTAACTATGGAACTTGATTTATGCTCCTTTTTTCGTCTTTAAAATTTCGCGCTCTCTCTTAACCGATGCATATTGCGAGTCGATTTCTTGTCGTCTGAGTTGGAAGTTGGAGTGTGGCCCTCTGAGGCTGTGTGTCCGTGGGGTCGTCGCCGTCGCCCAACAAGCACCAAAATAAACGCAGTGACCCCCACAGGGCTGTTGAGGTAGATGTTAAATATAATTATATTCATATTTAAATAGATTTCATTCGAAATTCAAACAAACTGCTCCTGATGCTCGCGTATGTAGCCAATTAGAGCCTTATCAAACAACGAACCCACCAGGTTGTGCACCTTCAGATTCAGGCTTACATAGAAGTGGCGATTGAAACGCTTGCTTAGTTTCCCAGCCAACACTGAGGACTCTGTCTGGCCATGACCTCCGATGAGGGTGGAGGAAAGCACTTGTTGCTGACTGGAATCACGTGGTGGCATGGCCACGGCTAGTTCATCAAAAATTTCCGATTCTTTGTCATTTATAAATAACATGGTGCTGCCGTTCATCTTGAGGACACGCAGTGTGAATTGCACAAAGCCGGCTTCCAGGCAGGCGGTGTGGGAGGTGAAGGGTGAGATGGCGGAGCAGGTTGCATCGCCAACTGTTTCCATTTTTCGTTAATTAGTTGAGTGAGTTCCAAAATGTGTTTAATGAAAGCCAATTCTCAATATAAACAATTGATATGTATGTTTGTGTGTGTAGCATGAAATTGCAGGAAATAAACAGGCCTGCCAACTTCGATAAACAAAAATAATCGAAATAGAGGGTGCTTGTTTTGCGGCAACAAAAAATTAATTTTAGAATTAAAAAAAAAATTAGAAGGCTATTTTATGTGGAAGCATATAAAACTAATATATATATACCACGATTGGTGACGCTACGATGGAAAAAAAAAGGCTTTCTTACTAGAACTAGTTTCTGGACCGATCGTTTCTATGGCAGCTTTATGATATAGTCAACCGATCCGACCAATGCCGACAAATGTGCAGCCTTTGTGTATTTAAAGACTTTTTGTAAAGATTAGTCAAGATCAGGGCTGCAAATCGATTTTGAACCGATCCGGTTCGAACCCAGAATTCCGAATTTTCTTTTACTGTGAACCGAACCTCTTTTGAAAAAAATAGCTGAACCTAAACCTGTTCCGAGCCAAAACTTTCGGTTCGGTTTAAAAAAAGTTACAAGTCGTAGTTAAGCGGGCATTTTATTCATAAAAGAATAAGTATAATCACAGCCTAGAAATATCTACACTGAACGTTTGCGCTGCTTTTTTGGTTGCGACGCTGACGTTCGATTTTTTGAGAGAGAAAAACGCTGTCGTTCGATGGTTTGAAAGAGAAAAACGCTGTCGTTCGATGGTTTGACATAAAAAATTGCGTCGAACTGAGGTTGCGAACAGCTGTTGCCTTAATTTTCAGTACAAATTAGTAGGCAACATCATACAGATACCGTTCAAGTCGAACTCGTACCGTTCAAAAAGAGAGAAATTCTGCCTGTGCTGGCAGAGAAGAGGGACTGAGCAAACGAGCAGTCTACGTTAGTTCGTTTATGGTATAATATACGAAATTAATCGAATTCGTATGTTCAAAATTCAGAAAATTTGAATTTTTTTATATTTTTATAATTTAATTACTCTTTTTTACGAATTTGGAAAAACTTCGGACGAACGATGGTTCGAACCAAAACCTTATCACAAAAACCTTGAACCTTAAATTTCTGAACCTTCACCATTGGTACATTTTGGTTCGAACCTGCGAACCGGACCTCCGAAAAAATAGTTTGGGTTTGCAGCCCTGCACGAATCATATGTATCTGGGCAAGAGACGGAATTCTTGTGGGAATTTTCGTAAATTTTGCTGAACCCGAACCGATTTTTTTCTCTGAAGAAATTACATCGTGATTAAAGTCTCGATTCTGGAACTGGAACAGTTCAATTTAATGGACCAATTCTCCCACTAGGAAAATTTTGAATCAGAAAATAGGACCTAAAGATTATCGCCAGCGGCAGGGCGATGAAACTTGTTTTGCATCTCTCTTTGAGAGAGCATGTGGTAAATAGGGATTCGGCGAATCAAAGAAACCAAAATGATTTATCGTTGTCCCAACGCTCTAAAAAAATACCTCTCATGGTTCATGTACCTGTTCTTATCTCCCGAGCTTCAAAGAATGATGTAATATTTCGTCTATAACCTAAAAATGCTAAGCAACTATGAACAAACCTCTATTTATCCTTTAACTATTGTAGGTTAGTTGTTTCAAATAGATGCTTAAACAATATAGATGTATCGAATGATTAATTTTTATTATGATAAATTTGAAGTACCTCTAAATAAATAGCCCGAAATAAAAGTACTTCTTTTTACCCCTTGTTTATAGATTAAAATACTTAATAAAGTGAACTAAAAAATTGGAATGCTATTTTATAGTTCTAATCTAAAATACATGAACAGCGTAAAAAAGCAATGGGTAGAAGTAAACAATTTAATGAACAATGAAATAAAAATAAAGTCACCCTATATATGCCCACGACAATCGATAGACCAATCGACAGAGCTGCAAATCGCGTTACTTTTGTGTTGGCGCCAAAATTCAAAAACGTCACATCTCGCCGTTCGCAGTGTTGTTTTCATTTTATTTAAGGCGAGCTTTTGTAGGTTTTTTTTTTGTTTGTTTAGTTAAAATACATATGTACGATATTTTGTTCACTGCACACACATATCTATTGGTGTTCTCTTGAATATTATTTGTTGCTTTGATTTGAACTACTTAATTAAAGACAAACAAAAGAAATTTAAAGATCAGTTCCGGTTTTGGTTAATTATAGAAAAAAAATTTACTAATTAATTAGTTATGTATGTGTGGCTTTTTTTTTTAGAGAAATGTCAGTTTTGTAATTTACTAATTTCAATGGATTACATATATATCATAATAATAATAATAATGTCTATTGCAGTTTTATTTCAATTGATGATTAAATTGGTTGTTAAAGTGGCTTGAATTTGCTTGAGAATATATTTTGTTATATATATCAAATAATTTTGATTAGATTTTTTTTGGGTGTGATTTGTGTTTGTTGTTTCCTCTACTATATAATTTGACTAAGACTTGCAACCGCGCGATTTTAAAACGTTCTTCCTGTGGTATTAATATTTTTTTTGTTTTTTTTTTTTTAGTTTTTGAATATTATTTTTGTGGTGAATAAATATATAGAAGTGATACACATATAGGGTGATTATGCGGGGAAGTGTGGTGGTGTAGAAGCCTAATCTTCATCGTCTTCTGATTCGGCTTCCTGGAGCCAGGTCAGCCAGGCATTCACTTGGAACAAAGCGGATCCTTTGCCTGGATATTTGTCGGAAATCTCTTCCTTCCACAAAACAAATGCCTCCTCCTCAATGATTTCAGAATCGTACAGATATTTAAACCAACGGCAGAGCATGCCTAAAAGTGGGGGAAAATAAGAGAGGGAAGAGAACAAGGATTAGTTAATTTATAAAAAAAAAAACAATTATTAAATAATATATATACACTCAAGCGGTAAAAATAATAAATTCTAAGCTACAGCAATACAAATATTTAAAATGGAACCTTTACTTAATAACTTCGATTTTCGTGGTAAATTTATCAAATTGAATGGTACAAAAAATTATGATTATGACGTGAGCAATTATCGATTACTGGATCATCCCACCTCTGCTGCAATCATTCATATACAGGCCTGTTCCCGTTTTCGATTCAGATCAAATCATGCGGAATCGTAATTGGAAAAAGTTTCAGTTTCCTAAAACCGATTATGTTATTCCGAGAACAACTTTAAATTTCTATTTATTTTCATTTGACTGTCTTGAGGAAATTAATCAAATTCTCTAATCAATTCTTGGAAATCAGAACCCTTACCAATTCCGATCGATCAAATTCGGAAACGAGAACAGACGTTATAGAAACTTTTCCTTCTCACTAAGGGCCGATTTCTCATCTCCTACATAGCACATGTCACATAAACTTACAAATAACAGAGTAAATTTTACGTTTATCTAACATATAGTGCCTATGTAGGAGATGAGAAATCGGCCCTTAGAAAAAAATTTACATCTAATTCCCCAAGATCTAGTAGTAGGAGAATTTGCGAGCAAGGTTGAAAACCGGTTTGAAACCGAACCTCAGAGAACCAGTTCGGGTTTTATGGATTACGAACCTCTTACATTTCTGACCCCCGGACCATTTATATAGCAAAAAAGTTTGGTATACGATATTAAGTAATTTTCCATCGAATGAAATTCTAAATTAAACTTAAATGACTTTTTATAACTTCAGATTATGTAAGAGATAAGTAAAAAGGAATGAACTAATATAAATTCGGCCAATCATTTTATAATTTTTTTTCGCAAATTGTCCAAATTTCTTTGAAAATTTGTCCAAATATCTTCGAAAATTGTCAAAATTTCTTCGAAAATTGTCGATAAATATTTTCAAATTTTTGGAAAGGTCTTAAAAACAAAGGCTTACAAATATTGCGATTACTATAATACCTATTTCAAAAACTCCGATACCAGTGCAACGAGTATTTTCAACTATAAAGTTTGTTGCTTGTAATCTAAGAGAGCTAGTCAAACCTCATCAGGATGATAAAATGCCTATAATCCCCAACTTAAACTAGGGAAGAACTAGGTTACTGGCTTTTCACGCAGCACATTTTTTTCGAATATTGTCGAAAAATATTTTCACATTTTTGGAAAGGTCTTAAAAATCCATAAGGATTTGGCCCCAGATGTATAGGCAGGGAATAATACCGTAACCGTTAACTGAAATAACCCGTTTAAAGCCAGGTACAGGTAACTTGAAAAAAAAGCCATATATACACTCGGAAAACGGTCTTACATTTTAGAAAATTTGCCCTTAAAGAATAACCAGAATCATATTCTCTTTTTAAGATATAGAAAAAAATTTCTAAAAAGTTGAAAAACTGTAAAGGATTTTCCTACCTTAAATATAGAAATTTCAGAGAAACGATAATATACGGCCCATTCCGAATTTCGAGTAGATTTTCGTGTAAACGTTAGAATTTTGCAATCAAATTCAATAGCGTTGTATAGAAGGTGACAAATAAACCTACGATTACTAGATCAGGTATTAGAAAACTGTGAATTGTTTGAGCAGCTGAAACCGGCTTCTTAATTCCAAGTAAATTCAATGCGAGAGAAAATGACAACGGAATCTAGTAACCACAGATTTGATTGTCACTTGCATATACTTTTATTCAACATGAATTTGGAATACAAACGTTTATAAGAAAATCGACTCAACATTTGGAACAGGGCCCATAACATTTAAAAATGAAGTTTCAGTATTTTTACCTAATATCGCCCTAAAAAAAATCCGTTTTAATATTTCGAAATTGTAATCTATGGAAAAGTAAAGGCAGGATTTATGTTTTAATCTGTTTTTGTGTTTTTTAGAGCTGATATGCCCCTCCATTGAATATTTTATCAACGTATTATGAGCTATATTGGACCGTAGTCTTATAGTATGACGGAGATACGGCAGATTTTTTTTTTTAGCGCTTTGAGCATCGAGTTGGCTATGTCATGCCACTTATGGTTCGCTTTGAGCTCGAAGATGTTTCGTAAAACACGAGACTGCACGTTGCCATAGGCATACCTGCGTTTTTTTGTTTTTTTTCCAAGTGAATCAAGGTTCGAACCAAAACGTGGGGTTCAGGGGCTGCAGAATTTGATACGCGAACCGAACCCATAGATTTCTCCCGGGTTCGAACCCCAGAACCGCACTTTATCTAAAATTATGGAGGTTTGCAGCCTTGAATGCGAGTAATATAAAATTTAGAATAACGCTGGTCTAAAACAGCGTTGGGCATGAAATTTATGGTTTTCTGTCTGCCCAAGTCTGCGTCGAGCATACTGCGAGAATTTGGTTATTGCAGACGGCTGCTTGTTGGGATCTGGCGTATCCGAAGCGACGCAATTACACGTGGGCGACAATAAACTGCTAGCCTAGCCTGCCAACTCGTTTATTTTAATAAATTAAGTTCTTTTCTCTTTCCCTATTAAGTACTACAATTAGGGTTTCTTGGGTTCAATGACTGTCGTCTCTAGAGGCTTTATCAGTTTAAACTTGGTCTGCATTTAGCTAGCTGTAAACCACTGGGTACATCTAATCTTTGCTTACCTTTGGGGAAATTCTCGTTATAGCAGAACGCTTGCAATGCATAGAGTGCAATTAATTGCAATTCATTTTGTCCCAGGAAGGTTTGCAGCATTTGGCTATAGTTCTCCAACAGTGCCTGTTCCTTTTGGGTTACCGTCTTTTCGGGATGCTCCTTGGGATCCATATGGGCCGCCTGTGTTGTCTCCTTGGTAATGTACTTAACCACCACGGTCATGAGGGCCTGTATAAAGCCCGGATCCTTGTAGTATTTGTTGTCCACATTGGCTTTAATCCATTTATAAAAGTTTGTGGGATTTGGATCCGCTTGCAATTGTTTCAGCATTTCCGATTGCACTTTAAGCAAAGGATAGAGGAAGGACAGGTGACGATCCTCGAGTATTTCGGCCAATCGCTCCTTGTTGCGATCCACTTCGGGCAGACTGTTCATTAGATCCACTTTACTGGCCCTAAACTGCTCCTCGAGGGCATCGCGTCCGATTGTCTTGTGTAGCTGCTGCAGCACGAGCAGAAATAGCGGATAGTGTTGTCCATTGTCCGTATAGCTGGCAATGTCCGTCAACTTGAGCAGCGAGGGCTCACTCACTGTGGTGGAGCGAGCCAGTACATTGGCCACCAGAGCTGTGATGCGCGGATTTAGGGCCTCCCGTTCATTCATTTTGTTCACCAGCTGCTTAAAGACCTCGACCAAGACATTTGGCTTGATGCTGGACTGTTTGCGCAATGTCTGCAGGAAACGCACTATGCGTTCCAGGTAGACATCGTTCACACGGTCCAGCACCTCCATAAGCAAATTGATGCACACTTCCTTGAGCGACTTCTCGGGAAGTTTTAGCTCAATAAATCCATCAACCAGCTCAGTGAAGCGATCCACCTCCTCCTCATCGTAGTAGAACTTTTCCTTGAAATAGACACAGGCACGCTTGGCCAATTCTTCCTTGTTGGGGCCCTTGTCCTTTTTGAGTGACTTGCCGCCGCTGGAACCACCATTTGGTGTGGTGGGTCTCTCTACAGAGCCACTCTTGGGCTCGGCAGTTGCTCGCTTGGCCTGCTCCAGGCTGGACTCTTGCAGTTTTTCACCAAAATTGGGCGAGGATGAGGTGGCCTTCAGGGTCTTATCCATTTTATCTTGATATGAAGATGGTTTCTCACTATATTCGGCCGAAGGTGTGGATGAGGGTCGCGTGGGATTCATCAAATGGGATGTGGGTGTGCCCAACAAGGGATAATGCGAGTTGGACAAACCGCCGCCTGCGGACGAACCCTGTTCTTTGCTGCTGCTGCTGTTGGGTGGTGTCGACATGGGCAATGTAGCTGGGAATTTTTGATTTTGTGAAGCCGCTCGGAAGAGCAAGGAGTTGGCAGCCGGGCGCATTTGCAAGTTCTCCACCGCATCTTGATTGGTGGTGATCAAATTGCGCTTAAAACGCGGCGCCAACTCCTTGCTGCCCAGCAGCTGATTGCCACCATATTGCCCATCGCTGCGATCCCGACGCGAATCATCGCGATCCCGTTGATTGGAGGAGTTGTTGCCGCCTCCGCCACCATTGCCGCCGCCACCGCCTCCTCCTCCATTCTGGTTGTGCTTGTTATAACGATTATTGTAGTTTCCGCCGCCGCCGCCGGCCTGGTCACGTTGACGATCATTTCCGCGATTGTTATACTGTCGATTGTCACGATCGCGATCCCGATTCGAGCTGGTGGCAAATCTGCAAAATATAAGATATTGAAATGGATTTTGAGGAGACTTTTTCCTGCTACTTACGGCGACACAATGGGCGAGGATCCTGTTACACTCAGCCCGCTGAACATGTCATTATAGCCCGGCTGCAGATTCAAATGGAATCGATTCATCCAGCTATCCGTATCACGATCATTATTACGCATATCACGATTCCGATTGGCAAACGGTGTGCGTATTATTGAGTCATCATCCGAACGGATTTGCTTAATGGGCACGGGTCCTTCGGCGGTGCCCACTTTGCGTGGTATCCAATGATTCTGACGCAATTCGATGACATCCTTTAGCATAAACCGGATACGCGGTGGATATTCAGTGGATTTTGAACGACGTTCCAACGTCTCGAAATACTGGTTCATCAGCTCTTTGCCCTGTTCTGAATCCAGATTCTTGCCGCAAGTCTTGAGCAACTGAGCCAGGCATTCCATGTCCTCGCACATTTCCTGCGCACCGGCCGTACGTTTCTTCTTCTTGTCCAATAGCTCCATGATGCACTGGTGCAGCACGGTCTTGGACAGCATGTCCAATTTGTTGAGCTCGCCAATGAACTTGACATTGCCGAGCATGCGCTGTTTGGCCAAATGGCGTCGCTCCTCCTCGTCGGCCTCATTCTCGGGCGGCGGACGTTCACGGTTGTCGTTCTCGTCACGCTTCAGGCGATTGTTGAACTTGTCCCGGCAAACGGCTATCAGGAGACGTAGAAAGGTGCACGAGTTGTTTGGTTCCTTTTCGAATGACGGAGCTTCCTCGGAGAGACGCTTGCACAGCTGTGCGTACATAGACGAGTATTTGGGCTCATCCAGGGCCTTGTCGAAAATCAGCAGAATGACGCCGTTCAGTATGACAATCGAGTTGAGATCGAGCTTCAGCAGCTCATCGCTGAGCTCTTGGAACTTCTCGGGCGTTAATTTGTTGAGAATGCCTCTTACTCGTCGAAAGACCGCATCGTTCTTTTCGCTCTGGGTGAGACCATGCTGTGGTCTTAGGGAGGGGGGTATCCAACGGCCGGTCACGGGCGGCGGTGTGGCTGCCTTGGGAATGGCTGTTTGCTGGGATGATGCTGCTCCTGCTGCCGCTCCTGCTGCTGGTGGTTGAGCCGAGTTCAAAGTTGTTGTGGTTGTTGTTGCTGTAGCTGGACCAGGGGCATTGCGTTGGTTGTAGCGTTCTGAGGATTCGGCTGCACCACCTCGGTAGCCCGAGCGAGCACTTGCTGCTCCTCCTCCACCTCCAGTTGCTCCGCCTCCGTTGCGCTCTAGACTGTTGCTCTGGTTGCTCGAATAACGCTGATGCGTGGGCGAATCCTCGTAGCTATCGCGATAGTTTTGCGTATAGGATCCACTCACCAGGCCTCCATCGCGTCCATAGGATGACGACTTGTGTCCAGATGAAGCTCCGCCGTTGTTGTAGTTGCTGCTGCTGCTGCTGCCGTTGCCGTAACGTGGCTGTGATCCGTTGTTGCCATTGCCGTTCTCGTAGCTGCGTCCGGAGCGGTAGTTACCGGCTCCACCTCCTCCTCCTCCGCCTCCACCGGTGGAGTTTGAGTTTATTGAACGATTGTAGCTGCCATCGGTGTGCGAGTGATAGTTGTTGCGACTACCACGTGGATGATGGTCAGTGTTATTGGAGTATCTACCGCTCTCCGAGCTGCTGCCTTGACCCAATGAGTCACTATTCTTCTGATAGTAACGCGACGACGACGAGTCACCCTGGTAAGATCGTCGAGGTCTTGGGCTCACCTCACTATCGTGTTGACGAATTTTGGCGGAGTTCTTGCTATAGCCAGTGGAAAAGTGTCCTCCAGTCGAGGGGGGGCCACCCGATGAACGGCTGACGTTGCTGCCGCTGTTGCTTAGGGCCGGAGAGCCGCTGCTGCCTCCTCCGCCGGACGATTTGTAGCTGTTGGAGCTATTCGCGCCGCCCTTGCGATAGTTGTTGCTGTTGCCGCCGCCGCCGCTGCTGCTGCTACTGCCACCGGCGTCAATTTTTACCAGATTCTTGAGATTATTAAATGTATCTGTGGCCGTGGTAATGGGCAATAGATTGGGACTGGTGTTCAGTAGGGTCTTGCCAACGACCGTGGGTGTCGGTGGGGTTTGGCCACCACCGCCTCCGCCGCCACCTCGTTGCGTAAGCTGATCGTACTGGCGCTCGATCTCGCTGGGATTGGCCGTTATTACCAGTCGTAAATCGCTGCCGCCGCCGCCGATGCTCGTCGTATCACCGGTACTGGTGCCTCCCTCAATGGTGGCGCTCCTCCGGAACTGATCTATGATGATGCCTGCCTGATGCCCGTTGGTCTGAGTGTCCCAACGTTGCTGCGGACTGTCGTCGTACGAGTGCAAAAGGGGAGCCGGGTGGTACGTTGATAGAGGAATGGTGCTGACTTTTCTAGATCGCTCGGGGGATTGAAAATGCTTCGTCGTCTTCGTCTCCGTTGTCTCCGCTCGCTCTAAGCTAAGGTGAGATGAGCGAGTTGGTTTGCTGGTGTCTCTACACTTACGTACACGCACTCACACTCACACACACACAAACAGTAAACACACACAAAACAGACAAAAAGCTTACGCACACAGACACGAAAGTGATTTTAGGGGCCAAGAAGTTGTCTTCCTTCCGTATGTTTTGTTTAATTTTATGTGGGGGGGTTGCCTTTAGTTGTCTTAGTCTCTTCAGTTGCTTGGGGCTGCTTGGCGTTGTGGTAACCTCTGGGAATCGATTCCGTTTACCGTTACACTTGGTTTGCCTTCAGCGCGTATTTTAAAGGGGGGAATCCTGTAAGAAAAAGAAAGCCGAAAAAGTGAGAATTATAATTTTTGTGAGGGGGTGGTGTCGAGTATAAAATGACTTAAATATTACAGTAAATAGATAGGGCGAGGGGGGCGAAAGAGTGCACAAAAAATAAAAGCAAAAACAAAACAAACACAATTAAAAACTACAAATACCTACGATTATGACAAATATACAAATGAAAAGTGATCCTAAGTGAACAACAACCTGATCCGGTAGCAACTGTTTGACTAACCACCTGCCTGCTGCATTGGGGGGTGGTGGCCAGTCAATGTAAACTGGAATTTTTTTGCTCAATTGGAAATAACCTCGCAAAACACCTTCAAAAGTTGTTTGTGAATTTGTATTGAGCTTAAGCACTGCCGCGTTCTACACTTTTCTCTGTGTATGTGAGAGAGTGTGTTTGTGCGTGTGTGTGTTGATGACAGAGAGTTGCCATCTGTGGGAAGAGTATACTTTAACACTTGTGTGAGCGTGGAATTTATACAATTCGCAGTATAGACTGGGACAAAGGCTATTTATTAATTTATTACCATTTGTTGCCTTCTAGTAAATTTTGATCCGTATAAATATTTTTAATAATATGTAAACAACGAGGTTTCATTTTTCAGATTTTAAAGTTTCAGTTTAATCTTATGGAAATCTAAGAAAATGGAAAATGTTCTATAACTAACGTTTGATAATTAATTCACTAGGCTTTAACTTATTGTTAGCAGAGATGCAAACCGGTTAACAACCGGTAATTCTTGCAAGTAAACCAAACCGGTGTCCTTTGAAAATGACAAACCGAATTTCATTTCATTGACGTGTTTGAAAACGTGAAAAGTCTTCTCCTTTGATAAAGATATTTTCTAGTTTTAAAATTTGTTTCTATTTTTTTCGGTAAGGTTACGATTGAAGTAATCCTTTCTGTTATCGGATGTATGCTATTATGGGTGGTCCATACGACTGCCATAATTTGTATATAGAAATAGAAACAAAAGTTGTATCTTTTTTCGGTAAGGTTACGATTCAAGTAATCCTTTGTACTAGCGGATTTATGCTACTATGAAGGGTGGTCTATGCGACTACCATAATTTGTATATGTTTTGGCGAAGACTTTAGAAGTATGTACTTCTAGCCGAATTTTCAGAGGAAGATACAGTTGCTCATTTGAAGTTTCATTGATCTCTCATCATATGTCCTATTAATATCTGTCGTCCATCTGTATTCCCTCCTAAAAAACTTTAGATTGAATTTAGTAAGTCTTTTACGGAGTGTAAGGCATATTATACTATTCGGGTCTATTCTATTCTACTTTTGATAGGCGATTATTTTGAAAACATTTTGTTTCCATGGATGCTCTGGTGGCTTAATGTATCCCTGATGGTCAAGACCATTTGGAAACTAATGTACATAGAGATTTTCCTTTATAGAAATATATTTTATGTTTGGAAATTAAAAAACTGGAAAATAGCGTGAACCGCTGAATTAAATCGAAACCAGTGGGATTCCCGCGAGAATTCCAGAATTTTGCGGGACCCAAACCCTATGATATATTTATGTAATTGAGTTTGGGAGTTCTCAACAATTTTCATATTGAAGAAAGCTCAAGGTAGGGTTGGTTACTGACGCTATACTGCATTAACATCTTGTATCTTGTGTGATACTTGAATTTAGGGATCTTTTTGGGTGTTGATTGGTAGGATTTATGTTTAACAATTATAGACCATAATTGTTTTTGGCTGTAGATTCTTAGAATTAATATTAAACAATAACTCTACGCTTCGGATCTGGGTTTAAACAAATCCCCCCTCCTCCCCCCACAGGCTGTTTTTGCTAGTCGTTTTAAAAGAATCCAAATTGACGCATTAGTAGGGGGGGAAAACGATCTGAAGAAAGGAAACTTGGCATTGTTCAGTATCAAATTCACTTTGTACATTACAAACAATGTGAGGTGCAGCCTTGCTGATTAAAAATTATGATACACTTATGCGCACTGAATTCAAAACTGGGTTCGGTTTGGCTCGTTTCCAAGATAATTGTAAGATTTGCTCCTTCGAAATTTTTTGTGATCACACAAGCCATAAATTTCTGAAATTATTTGTCTTTTTTGGCCAAGTACATATCACTACATCTTTGAATAATTTAACGCGCAATATTCGTGCAGGCAAAAGTGTCTAAGTTGCCTCTGAAGTCACACATTTTTCGATTTAAGGCCATTTTTTTTAAATTAATAATTAATAAATTAATCATCTACTTTCTATTGAAACCATTTTAGCATATAGCCCAACATATGTTTTGAAAATGTGAATTTTTATCGCACTTTTTTCAGATTATTTGACGAAGTTACGACTAGAACTGGATACGGGACGGGTTTGCTGCGGGAATTCAGGAATTCTTCGGGTGCCAAACCTTAAAAAGATTCATTTTTGTAAGTAAATCACATGAATGTTCTTTAATTTTGTAATTATAAATTCAAATTGTGACTTGGCGAGGTTTTTAAAATATTTCCGACCTGCCTGAAGAAGCATTTCAATATTGACAACCAGAGTTGTCACCAATTCAATAATTTCTTATTTTCTCTGTAAATTTAAATAATTCAAAACATTATTTGAACACATAATTAAAAATATCATATCAAATATTGCTAAATTGGATAAAAACAGCATTGTCTGAATTTTATTATTCAAATAAAGTAACTATAGCAGCTATTGAAAGCTAGAATAGAAAGTTGATATGAAGATTTTGCCGGCTGAAGGTCATATAAGCTATTTTAACTCAGACTACAAATGAGGCTGGTCGACGATACAGCTGTTTTAAAAGGCTCCCGCCTTTATCTTCAGTAATTTAAAATTTTGTAAATTTTTAAAACAAATCTTGTCAATTTGCGGTATTCGGAACAACCATCATCTTGATTTGCGTCAATTCCCACTTGTTTCTTGTAAAATGTTACATGCAAAGCCCACGTAAGGGTTAAGCAAACGCTTTTTTCTTTTGTTTTTTTTTTTTATGCAAAGTTTTAACCTTCATTTTTATTTAACAAATATTAATTTGCATCGCACTATCTGCAAAAAAAAAAAAAAAAATGTTTACAAAACATTTGTATGTACGTATATGGGTGCTTGCTAAAAGTCTGGTCATGATTCACTTTGCTTGCGTTTGTTCTTTGTTGCCATTTTCTTTGTCTTTGCCCAATGCATGCTGGATGTTGAGAGAGAAAGAGACAGCGAGAGGGAGGGAGGGGTAAACAACCAAATTGCTAGAAGCTGCTCTGAGTCTGGATGAAGATGATGATGCGCGTAGCAGCAGCAGCAGCTAGAATGTCAGTGTCCTTTCTTTGTGTTGTGCAGAGCAAGGTTTATGGCCTCCGCTTTGGATCTTTGTTCGTAAGTAAGTCCCTTGACCCCGAAACATACAAAAAAAAAAATAACAACGTACTGCGTCGCGTTGATTAGCGTGTTTAGTCAACAAACAACAACAAGATGAGAATATATATTTAATTTTGTCAAATGAGTCACTTGACTAATTGATTGGGGATAACATTAGCCAGCAGCAACCCTGGACTTTGTCTCAGTTTCAGTTTGCAATACCAAAAGCCACCCCATGTAACGGTATATGCAATGAACCACCCTTTCCCCCCCACCTTCCCTCGCACTCTCTTTGCGGCTCCCCCGGTCGACCCGTTAGAGACCCAGTTGTGGATGATTTTGACCTCAATTCAAGCGCGTGTGTACAAGTGTTTGCCTTAGGTTGGTTGGAGCTGCATATTTTACAAGCCCAGCCGATGGATGGATGTCACACCCACATTAAAAAAAAAAATAAGAACTAATATAAAGTGGAACCCATTCGGAACACACTCCACTCCATACATCTCTATACATCTTTCTCTCTCTCTCTCTCTCTAATGACGAAAGCAATGGGGCCAACAAAGTGCAATAATTTCTTTGTGTGTACCGAAAATTGAAGATGAAGCTGCTTGAAAGCAAATCGAGAAACTCAACCTCGGGGTGGCTGGAGGGGCAAGCCAACGTCAACAGCATTATTGAGAGATTTTCCTCCGACGCCATTTTGTTGCATGAATATGTGTATATACATACATATACACACACTCACACACGTACCACTTTCTTTGTGTGTTCCGTAAGTGATTCATTTTGGTTAATTTTTGGTAAAATGTTGTGTGGAATTTTCTGCCCTCATCTTTTTCATCCACACTTTATGCCTTGAAAAGTCAATTGCTCTTACACTTTTATTGATTTCACTGCTTTGGCAAAGAAACGAGGACGTACACACAAACGCACGCACGCACACACAACATACATACAGACACAAATCGTTTTCTCTCAAACATCATGGAAAATTTTGAGGCTATAAATTTTTGAAACTCTCTTACAGCTACAACTCAGTTCACTGGGCATTTTCAATCAGGTTTTTTGAAGTGCAACGCAGGGACCCACAATTGCCAATTATATCTTAATTTTGTTATGTACTAACCTTCAATTTTAATATTTCTTCTGTATGGCCAACCAAACACGCAAGCTGCAGCAGTAGGACTGTAAATCGGTGACCGAATGAGTATAAAGAAAAAATACCAAAATATTTGGTAACACTGGTGGATTAGAAAAGTGATAACGATATGACAAATTTATGGAACTAGCTCAATAACCGATAGGCAATAAGTGTTGGTCAGCGACGGAGGGCGTTTGGGGTGCAGTGTGGGAAAGCCGCACGTGCGCGCCAATTTTGATTTTGTATTTAAAGAAATTCACTTTTGTGTAGGCAAATAGAGGGACTTAGAAAAATATCCATCAACATTTGGGCAAATTATTTTCCTGTGGGACCTGAGCTTTAGTTAAGCGTGCTTTAACAACCCTAATATATATGTTGTCTGATCAAAGAAGAAAAATATGGGACCAACAATATAACGAAAAAATAATACTTATAAATTTAAATTTAAAATAATTGAAATCGTATCTTTAAGTAAACAAAAATACGAAAATTCCGAATATTTCTTAATATTTTTCACAATTTAATTGCTTTTCTATAAAAATTTGGTAAAACTTTGAACGAACCAAGGTTCGAACCAAAACCTTCGCACAAAAACCTTGAACCTCAAATTGGCGAACCTTAACCACTGTTAAATTTAGGTTCGATCCCTTGAACCCTTACTATAGTAAGAGCTGAATTATTAGTGCTTTCTTGATTCGTAGATGCTTCATACACAAGACACTGTGTGACCATGAAACCTACACTCTCCCTGCCTCACTCGCAATTTGAAAAAAAAACCTTATATATCCCACAATTTTGAAAATAGAAAAATATTTAAAATGATGATTTTATTTTTCGATCCATCATACACCTTTCCCGATCAGATTATCGATGGTCGAGTTATAAGCAAATCAAATAATTATGCTGGGCAGCACTGGCCGCAATAGTGTTGGGCATCACTTTCACAGTTTGTGTGGCCTCAGACTTAAAAGTTAACAGTTTTTTTTGTACAGGTACAGGGTGTATTATTATATTGACTGACTCGTTTTTAGCAGAATATTTCAGTTATTAATTTTGTCTGTATCTGTTACATAATCTTACAAATAGCTGTGTAAATTCTAAGATTATTTGACATATAGCAGATATATAGAAGATTAGAAATCGGACCTTAGGACTTCTAGATACTGCTAACTTACAAATAATGGAGTAAATTTTACGTTTATCTGACAGTTATATAGCAGATAAGAAATTAGCCATAAATATTTAGGGCATATAATTAACAAAAACAAAAGAAAGCTCAATCAAGCCCTGATCAAGAATAATAGAGAGATGAAAAGTAAAATTCAGGTGGTCTGATCAGACTGCTTGAAAACTCCCTATCTGCAGGTCCACCAATTCTTAATCTTGATTAATAAAAGCATTCTATTCGAAATGCTGAGCCCATTCCTATCTTCCCAAAATATACTACTTTCGAGAAATTTCCAAAGAAACGGCAACTAAAAAGAATGCCAAAAATTTGCCTCTAACCTCAGATCGCCCTTTGCTAAAAATAATCCTAAGCTAGTCTTAAGAAAGTTGCCCAGCCAGATTTATTGTAGCCCATAATCTTCTTCTTTGATCAAATGAATTTTTACAGTAGACCGTAATAACGACAGTTGACATAACACCAAGCTTGCCAATGTACTGTCTTTCCATCTCAGTCTCGGTCGTCCTCTCCTGACGGCTTTCCCGAAGTCTTTCGCTTTCCAATTGTACACAGAGAAAAAAATTGATATGAAATGGCAGTCATTTCCACATTTTTTCATATCAATTTTACTCCGATATGACGAAGATTAACTTGATATGATAAAAATATCAATACGATCTTTTTTATATAAAAAAAAAAAACATTGCCTTGTGTCTGAGGCGAACTCGAGACCTTGCACTTAACACGAATGGAATGACGCCTCAACGCAGTCAGCCAACGCACACGCTTATGGACAAACGTCTAAGAGACTATTTATGTAAAGTATGAAAAAATTTGATATTTTTAAAAGATCAGTTTAACCAGCAAAGATTAAATTGATCTTGAGCTTTTTTTTTCTCTGTGTACACCTTTCTTCCTGGAGCTTCAACATCCATACGGATGACCTGTCCTAACCAGCGTAGCCGCTGCAGTTTTTATACGCTTGGCTAAGTTAGGGCCTTATGTATATAGCGCATACAATTCGTGATTCATCGCCAACTTTTAAAGGGCCATTAAGGGGGTCTTCTACCTTTGCACATGCTTTTTTGAGTGATTTTTTTTTAATTCTGAAGAGAAAACCATACGAGCTTTTTCGATTTGGTTTTTAGTTATGTGTTATTTATTTATTAAATAATAAAATAAGAGATAATTAGGGTGTTCACGACAACTTGATTATTTGATAACCTATTGAAAAATGATATTTAATCTTCATCTGTCGTGAACACACTTTTGAGTAAATTTCTTGATTATTAAAACTCAATAAATCAGAGCCAACTATATTGAAAAAATTTATGTTACGTAAATTTAAAATATACGAAAAGATAATGGCTTAAAATAATACGTGATTGCATTTTATGTAATTGCAATCGTTAAAAGGTTCTTAAAGAACAAAAAAAAAAGAAAATTAATTATAGACCGACCTTACCGTAATTTGAACTCAGGTTTTGTTGACTTTCAGTCTCACACTTTAACCTCTACACCATTGTCACCAAGGTCGAAGTGCCAGTTTAGTGTGCTTTATAAAATAGTGGCGCTTTATCATCAAAATATTAAAATTCTAGCACCTAATGGGTACACACTGTTTGAAGTGCTTACCAACACTGAAATTGAATTTTAACCAGGCAACCATATGACCCAGCTCTAGGCTGGTGATGTCAGCTTATTTTTCGGTAGTACATTTTGTTGTTGGAGATTTCATTTTTTAACAGGTTATCTATTAAGCAAGTTGTCGTGAATACCCTAAATATTTTGCAATTCGAAGGCTGTTCAATAATTTATCGGCCTGCCAATTAGGGTCTCCCAAAAAAGGTGTAGAGGTGGTAGCCATGATACCGGGACTCCAGGTGATCGGAAATGAAAAGGGTTAATGGTTTTATAAATCAGAATTAATATAATTCTGGCCCGTACCTCAATTATATTTTTCCACATTTTTTGAAAAATTTGAGTCAATTTAAAAAAAAAGATTACAACATTTTTCAAGTTTTTTTTCTGTAAAAAAAAAAAGATTTTCCTTTTCATTGAGGAACGGGCCAGAATTCCAGCAACTCTATGTCGATTGCAACATGGCTGATCAAAATCTAAAAAGGTTTTATCTGCTAAACTATTTTGAATTTGAAAACGCCCGAAATGAAAATATTTAGGGTATTCAGGACAACTTGCTTATTTAATAACCTGTTGAAAAATTAAACTTTATCTTCATCTGTCGTGAACACTCTTGTTTGTGAATATCTTGATTATTAAAACTCAGTATATCAAAGCCAACTATATTGAAAAATTATCAGATAGGTATTTTAAAAATATAAATAAAGAAAATGGCCTAAAATAATATGTGATGGCATTTTATGTAATTGCAATCATCAAAAGGTTCTTGTAGAACACAAAAAAAAAAAAATTAATTATAGACCGACCTTACCGTAATTTGAACTCAGGTCTTGTTGACTTTCAGTCTTACAACTTAACCTCTACACCATTGCCACCAAGGTGGGAGTTCCAGTTTAGTGTGCTTTACTTTTCGGTAGTACATTTTGTTGTTGGAGATGTAATTTTTCAACAGGTTATCTTATAAGCAAGTTGTCGTGAATACCCTAATTCATATGAGTTCATACAAATTCATGCGAACAAAGCTCTCCCCCCTCAATCCTTTTTAAACTTTCAGTATACATGTATTTTGGGGTGCCGATTACGAAAACCATGATCAAAACTGGCGAAATTATTTTTTTCTCCCGGAAAATCTATAGTTTTTGCAGATATCTAAGAAGATATACACGTTTTAAAAAATTCTTCACCATAAATGAAAGATATTGTGGAAACGCATATTTTATAGTTTTTTTTTTTTTGTCGAAAAGCTAATAGATTTTGAGTTATATCCAAATGCCTGTAGGTGAAAATTTTTGCCTGCGGCGCCAATATAAGAATCTACAAAATTTCTTAATAAAGTTTTTTCGAAGGTTTTCTTATTCTTATTTCTCCTGTTTATATGGATTTGCTTATTCTTAGCTTAACTATTTCTTTTCAAAATATTTGAAAAATTATCTGGTTTCCATTGGAAAGGCATTCGAAGGTGTAACTATTGCCTGGAGATAGTCAAGAAGGAGCTACTTTCCTCACTACCGTGAGTTGCCCTTTCAAAAGACTTGTAATAAAAATGATTATGCTGTTAACCTGGGCTACTAGCTTCATTTGATAAATGTTTAACCCCGCTATCCCCCCCCCCCCCCATACCTCTGGCTGTCATTTAACAGGCACAACCCTTTCTCCTAGCCGCAAACATGACACACAAACAAACACACACGTGATAAACAATAAACCAAAAAGTAGGAACAATTTAATTAGCGTTGACATGTTGCCATTTAATTTTCTTGTAAAAAGTGTAATTAAAAATGTGGCTTCTGGCGGCAGCTGGTGAAAGGGCGAACGATCATACATACATATATGGGCCTAAAGCTGGTTGGGTAATAAATCATATTGCGGCTGCCTCTGGTGCATATTAGGCACTAAACGACGAGATAATCTATCGGTTAGAAAGGACAACAAAATGTTTGCCACTGGGCAATAAATTTGGGAAAACACAAAACATGCCCGATGACAGTTTTCCGAACACAAAGGTGTCCGTGTGTCCACGTGTGTGTGTGTGTGTGTCAACTCTTTTTTTTTCCTTTTGTTTCTGCTTCGTATCCTTTTGGCAATAAAAATTCCGCTTGCTATTTATCTTGATTGTCCCCTTTGGCCGGGACACTTCAAGTCGCCAGGACACTTCAATGTTGGTCTGGAAATTTTTTGCCTAATGAAATGTACATAAAACTAAATGAAATTAAGTTTTGTGGCGTGCCCGTGCCCCCCATTTCTAGGATTGCTGCGTGTTTATTACCAACGCGGCTATAAAATGCAAAACGCGTTTCCAAATGGCACAAAATGGCCGCCAGTCTCTGCATTTGAAAAACCCTTTGGACCCCATTCCATTTGAGAAATGAAAAGCTCATAAAGTCGAAATTAAATAATTTGTCTTCTTAATTTTCAAATAAATTCTTCATCATACAAATATAAAAGAAAAAACAATTGTACGCTTACATCCCCCGCAATCCGAGCCGGAAACAAAAAAAATAAACACAAACCCAAACCCAGTCAGCCAACCAGAAGCGTGGCGAAATCCCCCCCCTTCCCGCCGCACCAACGCAAAGACAGAAAACACTCGAGCTGGAACTTTTATTAAATTCGACCTCGTCCTTATCATCATGCTCATCCTGCCGCCCTTGCGACAGTTTTCGTATTGTATTTTTTAATATGTTTGTGTGTCTGTGTCCGCCCTCCCCCCCACGACCGGCACAAATAATCGTGTACACCATTAATCCTTATTTCACGGCATTGTTCTCGCTTAACCATCATCATCATCAACATGAATCCTCCTCCCCTTCTGCGCCCCGGCACACACACACACAAGTGGCCGGGAAGCGTTTATGGCCCAAAAGATTTGCTCGATATATGAAGCCAGGGAAGACAATAAATGTACAAATAAATAAAATGGGTGTCAATGACTTTTGATAATCGAAATGATAGCCAAATAGCAAAAAAAAAAAAAAATACTCAAAAACAATATTCATTGCTGTTATGCACTGAGAGAAATTAGCAAAATTAAAATGGATTTGTTTAACCTTATAGAGAAAAATGAAAGATAGAACTTTATAGGTGTCGTCCGCTTAAAGCTGCTGCCACAGAATGAAACCATCAATTCGAATGTGTACTGTTGTCAGCTATTCAAATTGGACAAAAAAAAATCTCATACACACTGGAAATCCGTTCTACAAGTACCAAAAACCGTGTTTTTCGTTCTCAATAGTAGGGTAAGACCTTTTTTTCTTATACTGAACACGGCGGGCTTAAGGTAAGAACGCTTTTATTGAGACCAAAGGTTCAGCGTTTAAGACCCATTCGGTCTTATTATTGGTACAGAACAAATTTTATTCTTGACCTGCTTTCCCCCCGAACTCCCCGCCCATCACTTTCTTCACTACTTATAAACTAGAGGTGCGCGCGTGACGTGAATTTAAACGTGCCACGGCGTGTCACGACATTTTACGACGTGCTCGTGAGAAAACACAGTCCTGATCCGTGAGTGTTTCGTGCGTTGCTAAAGATATACCTCGTGAATATAAGTCGTGCAGGATTTACGAACTTTTTTTTCCATTATATTTGATAGATAACCAAAAAACTAATTTGCTTTTGATTTCGTGAATCCGCTGCTCCATGACACCCATGATCGAATTAAGCTCCCTCCACGCATAAATTCGGCGGTGGTTGATCGTGCGTGATCATTCGTCACGTCTCCTTTAATCGTGCATGAATCGTCCGTTTCGCAAAAAGCTTTAAAAATTTTGTGCGTGAATCGTGCGCGTCAAGAGATTCTTATTTCGTGAATCGTGTGTTACGTGAAGGAACAATCGCTATAAACCCTAAACACCATTATCTTAATCAAATGCCGCAGTAAGCAAGTTTTATAATGTTGAAGTTTCTTTTTAATATCTCTGGGATTCGAACCTGGACCATTTTTTTCACGTTTTTGTATATACCACGAATCTCTAATATGTTGTGACTAAGCTCAATGTTAAAGAGAGTCGTTCATTTTTCAAGAACCATTTTAGGAACGTATTTTCTCAGTTCGTTCGCCTGTTTAGAACGGATGGTATATAATAAATAATGGTTATATGACGAACCGCTTTTATGCAAATATCGCTTATATGCAAAAATTAAGTTGCATTATAGCATTTGCGTACTTTTGAGAACGTGGACTTATTTCAAGAACCGAAAAACTAATAACGTTTTGGGTATAAAAGTAAGAAATTTGTGCTGCCTTTTAAGAACGCAATTTTTTTTTGAGTGTAGAAGCATCCCGAATTAGGCAATCGCCAGGAAGTGCTTTGCCATCATGACTACGCTCGACCTCCTACATCTTTGATCACTCGTCAAAAATTATTGGAACTGAATTGGGAAGTGAGGGGACATTCATCGGATAGCCCCAACCTTGCACCTTCAGTTTTTCATTTGTTTCGAATCCTTCAAAATTCTTTTAATGATAAAACATACGATTCGGTTGAAGCTGTCAGATAAATTTAGGGTATTCATTTAGTCCTCTTTTTTTGCTCCGAATCACCTTCACGCCCCCTGGATCACCTCACTGGAAGAGTTACCAAGGAGACCCCTTACAAATATACTGTCATTCGCCAGAACGTCAAGGATCCTTATGGACTATTAAGTCGGAACCTCCATTACCAAAAAACCTGGTCTCACTAAGGACTAAACGGAATTACATAACCTAACCATTGCTCCGAAACAGGTTCAGGCAGTATAAAAAAATCTACTTCGGTTCAGGTAGGGCTTAAACTTTCAGAAAAACTCAGGGAATAAGACTCCGGAGTGGTTGGAATCCGAACTGCTATAATATTTTAAGGTCCTCAATTAGAGTCGGCTTATTCTTAATTCAATAAAGCATTAATTTTAAGCAATATCGTGTTTTTCACAGGTCACAGTGCAAGCACGAAGTGCTCACGAAATTCCTTAAAAAATATCTAATGTCGGAATGCTTTTTTGTACTGTTTCCTTATTTTCTTAAATTTTTCCCTAACCTCCCCTATTTCCTAAATTTCTTTCCCTTGCTAACTAAACTGATTTTGCGTGCAGTGTAAGATGAAAATCTCGTTCCGAAAAACCAATAAAGTCCAACGACAGCTTTTAGCAATCACAAAACGATTTGGAATACACGCACAGCAACAATTCCTGCCCCTTTCTATGTCTCTCCCTCTCACTCTCTCTCTCTCTTGATGGTTCCTTTCTATAGTTTGAGCACGCTTTCCGCTTGGCCTAATTGCTGGATCAGGCAAAACGCTGACACTGACTCTGACTATGTTGATGCTCCTGTCTGGAATGTTGGACTTTTCGACATATACAAATTTCGGGCTGGTGGGGTTGTGCGCATGAAATGAAAAATGACAACACTGGCTGGGTCGAGTGACGACCGCACACGCACTTTTCTGCCAGCGGAAGGCATGGCTTTGTCCTGTTTTGTGTGCTGTGCATGATCCTTTTTGCTTTAGCATCCTTTTGATGCTGCTGAGGGTGCGAAACGTTTGAATGCGAAATTAAATGATAAAAGATAGCAATGACACATGGGGGGGGGGTGGCTTACAGGATGAGGACGTGGTCCTTTTCACCCTCCATTTACGCTTCCCCCTTGTCAAACGCTGAAGGTCGAGCACCTGTTTTATTAAAAAGCAAATAAGCGACTGCGAATGGGGATGGGGGAGTTGGTGTGGTTGCCCAGCTGGGCACAGGACTCGCTTAGAGCTCATGGACTGTCAAGTGGTTGGCGTAGCATAATAATTGTGCATATTTGGCTTTTTAATAAAATCTAATCGTCATGGTATCATGACCGAAGGGAGAGACAGGGACGAACGGGGGAGGAGTGGTCGACCAAAGTTCATGGGCGGCAATGAAATTTTAATTAAATTTACCCCCAAAACATTCAGAAATTGAGGGAAACGTACATATGCTCGGAGTGAACTAATGAAACCACCAGGAAGAGCAAGCGAGCGTTATTGTGGCTCAACCAATACTTATGGCCGAAATGAATATGACCAATAACTTACCAATAATTAATCATATGCAAATATTTGAAACGATTGAAATAAGGCAAAAGCATAATTTACGAGGGTGGGTTAATGAATCACGGAAAATTGTTCAAGTGAGCGACATTTATTGGTGAATCCTGATGGGATTTTTATAGTAATTTATTCAGAAGAATTGTTCTTTAAGCATTTTAATATAATATCAGCCAAAAATAACGGAAAGATTCGATATATAATATGGGACTCGTAGCCGGAGTCTAAATTAGATGGAAATTTAAAGCTATCTTGACCAAACTTTGCAAAAAGTCTTTAAATACACATAGGCAGCACATTTTTCGGAACTGGCCGGATCGCATGACTATATCATATAGCTGCTATAGGAACGATCGGTCCAAAAACTAGTTCTAGTAAGAAAAACTTTTTTGTTTGCCATGTTAGTGCCTCCAAACTTGGTCTTTATTAATTCTTTACGCTTCTACACAATTCTGTAAAGTTTGATCAAAATCGGACGACTATAGCATATAGCTGCCATAGGAAAGATCGGTCCAAAAACTAGTTCTAGTAAGAAAATCTTTTTTGTTTGCTATGTTAGCATCTCCAAACTTGGTCTTTATTAATTCTATATAATTCTTCACAACTCTGAAAAGTTTGATCAAAATCGGACGACTATAGCATTTATCTGCCGTAGGAACAATCGGTCCAAAAACTAATTTTAGTAAGAAAAATTTTTGTATTGTTAATGGTAAATCGTGAATATTATATGCTTCAACCAGGGATTAATACCACAACGAATTTCGGTTCCGGTATTAATTAATTAGATTAGAAAATATTTTTCATGGCGGTACTATCCCATTCTTATCATGTATTTTGTTTATGATTTGATCGCAGTAACATAATAGCTGAAATACATCTAAATTTTGGATAGAAATAATCCACCCTAAAAATTGATGAAGCCCTGTTAAAAATAGAGCTAAGTTAGGGGGGTCTTCTACCTTTGAATTTTTTATTAGATTTTTTTGTTTTGCATTATTTTTAGCTTGGACATTCCTCGTTCATCCCCTTCAAACCATTTTAAAATATTCGAAATAGTTTAGAAGATCTGGTCATTTTAGTAGAGCAATGTTCATGCTAACGGGAGTATTTTTTACGTTGCTCAAAATTTTAAGCGCTTTTTTTCGAAACCACGTTTTTTGACATGGTAGCCATTATTGGGCCAGTTCTACTAAACCGATTTTGATCAGCCATGTTACAATCGACGCATAATTGATGTAATTATGGCCCGTTCCTCAATCAAGAGGAAAAACTTTTTTTTTTACAATTTTTTTACACTAAACTAAAAAAAAAAACTTGGAAAATTTTTTTTTTTTTTAATTGCAGCCAATTTTTAAAAAAAAATGTTGAAAAATATAATTGAGGTACGGGTCAGAATTACATCAATTGTGATCATAACCTCATTTACCGATTTCATTTTCAATAACCTGGAGTCCCGGAATCATGGCCACCACCTCTACACCATTTTTTTGAGACCTTAATTGGCAGGTCGACAACTTTTGAAACAGCCCTCGAATTCCAAACATTTTAAAAAAATTTTTTTTTTTAAATTAATTAATAACAAAAATCAAAAAAAAAACAAATTGAAAAAGCGCTCATGGTTTTCTCTTCAGAATTTTTTAAAAAACACTCAAAAAACCCTGTTCAAAGGTAGAACACCCCTTTAAAGATCTTTCGCGTTTTGGATTGTTTTAAACCAGCATTAAAGTCAAAGTCCAATATGGCCCTTATCGTCGTAAAATAGTCAAAGTGGTAAAACAAAACATTCTTAACACTGAAATTAATATTTTTAAATTTGAGTACGTAATTTAGAAATTCTATCTCTTAAATTTAGATTAACATTTTTCTAGCTTAAATATTGTATATGTATACAAATTGATCTCTTACCAGCTGAAATATATATTTGAAAAAATTATAAATCTTAAGCTAAGTTCACACGCACATATTAATTTGTCAAAAATGACAGAAATTTGCTCAAATTGGTTTGTTTTCTGTGTGAACGCCATATTTATTTGCAGGCAAACGCTTGTGCAAACTGGTTTGCTGAGTTTGTAGGGTGAAGTTTTCGAAAAATTTGCTTGCTGTCTGAACACAGTGTGAACACTCGCCGGCAAACTGTTATCGCATTTGCCGAGTTTGTTCTTGCAAGTCAAATGCTAGAACAAACTGTGACAAATTTGGGTTGCTATGTTTTGTGAATTTAGCTGTTAAAGAGATTTTAAATCAATTTTAATATTTCATTCGGATAAGAATTAACATAATTAAGTAAAAATTGCTTTTAAAGTACAATAATGTTGATTAATTATATATCAACAGCGCTGCATGGTTATATGCAGGCAGCCCTACACAAAAAATGATCGCACTGGTGTCTGATTTCGAATTGGTGATTGCAGAGCCTCCGGCTAAGAAATCACGTAGTCGGCCACGAGTGGTCCGATCTCTAAGCGAGGGGGACACCTTGAAATTAATTTCTCTTATAGTTTTGATTCCAGAAATTTAAAAAAAAAACACTCATGAAACACTGTTCAAAGGTAGAAGACCCCCTTAAAGAACAAAAAAAAATAGATTAGCCAAAAGTAATAAATTAGTTTCTTTAATATTTATTTTTCTAATTTAAATTCTGCTGTATTGAAAGGACTGTTCGCCTTCTCTTCTAAAATATTCTGCAAACTCTTGCCTTATTTCTTTTGGCTCGATTGCCAAATATGAACGGTAGGCACTTAAATCTAAAAGATTATTGCCTTCCGAGTTTGTCCATTCTCCTGGGATAAATGTTCCATCTGGGGCTTCGCGATCAACCATATTTGCGCTGATATAGTTTGAATTTCTATCAATTAAAAAATTGTGAAGAGCACAACAGGCTGCCGTAACTGTTCGTGTCTTTTCCGGATTCAGTGCTATAGGTTTACGCAATACACGGAACCGAGCAGAGAGAATACCAAAGGCATTTTCTATTACTCGTCGAGCTCGGGAAAGACGGTAATTAAAGACGCGCTCCACGCTAGATAAATTTCTATGAGCAAATGGTTTGAGCAAAGTCCTGTTCAAAGCAAATGCGTCGTCGCCAACCATTAGATATGGAACAGCAAGCTGACGTTGCGGTAGAGGTGTATCTGGGGGCAAATTGAGACTGCCTGTAGCTAAACTGCTGTACAAAGAACACTTCTCCATCTGAAACACGACCGTTACATCCCATGTCCATTGGCAATGGACAGCCATTCAAGATCAGTTGAAGGAACCTTAAAATAAATTAGATATAAGCACAAATATAGATTTTTCTTTTTGATTTTCCTACCTTCATAAAATCAGTTTTCAACACCTGACATATGGCAGTGCATACCTCCGGAACAATAATACTGATGGTATTAAAATGTATGCGGAATACAAACTGTAGGGAGCGAAAACTTTCTTTGGTAGCTAAATAACGTAAAGTTACCATCAGTCGACTTGCTGCAGGGATCGAAAGGCGCATTGGCGTGTCCTTTTTGGCAATGATTGGCCCAACAAGACTTAACTGCAATACATGAAAGTAATAAGATATTATAATAATTTATTAACCAACATATCACTTACCAAATATTCTAACTCGACTGCTCTCCAACTCTTTCATAAGTTTCATACAGAATCCTTCGGTTTCACGTCGTTTTAGCCATGGACTCACCCATTCACTGCGTGTTAAGTTGCGCCTTTTATTTTTGTTTAAAGAATTAAGGCCATACAACGAAGCAGCTCCAAGGCAAATAATTAATAATTCTTTTTTGGTTCTATTTTTGTCCATGTCAGTTTTTGTTTACATATTAAGCCATTAGTTGTTTCGATACACCCCTTATAAATATCGCACAAAGTCGATAAACTGACAGCTCGTATCGGCAAACCACATGATTTGTGGGAAACCCGAATTTGTCACAACCCAAATTTGCGAGTGTGAACACTAAGCCAAATTCATTGCAAACTTTCGAAGTTCCGACAAATTCGTTTGCATATTAATTTGTCGTGTGTGTGAACACCCAGACAAATTCGGACACAAACCATACAAACTCCGAGATGACAGTTTGCGTAAATTAATTTGTGCGTGTGAACTTAGCTTTAATCTTACTGATAAATTTTAAGAAACCGAAACGGTACCGGTATTAGCGTTTCGGTATGGTTCCGGTTTTTTTGGTTCCTATTATAACGGTTAACGGGTTTCGGTTCTAAAAACCATTTAAATATCGGTTCCGGTTCCGATACCGGTACGAGGCTTGAAACGGTTTATTTCGGTTAACGGTTCCGGTTCCGGTATTATTCCCTGGCTTCAACACAATTATGCAGTATTTGATCAAAATCGGTTATATATTTAGTACCATTTGGAAAATGGTTACTGGAAATGGTCAGCTAAGGAAATCACTCAACCAAACCTTGTTCTAAGCAAAGTTAATATTTTTGTAAACAAATTATTCGTCTTATTAAATTAATATAAATTAAGGGTAATAGCTCTCTATTTTTTCAACTCGAATGCAAATTTAGAAATTCTTAGACTTTTCTAGCTACGGGTCTGAGTACAACAATATTCCATTATATAGTGGTCAAGCAATCTCCCAACAGATCGGAAAATTTCAATAGTATAATCTGTATTTTAGGATGTCAAAATCGAAATAAAAAGGTTTATACTTCGATCGAAAACTGTTTGTAAAGATTTCTGGAAGAAGTTAAAAGAATGTCTATATTTCTATATTTATATATTATATATTATATTTATATATTCTATATTTTGTAAGTTCTGGAAAAGTTATCATCGCAGTTTTTGTATAAGTTATGTTTTCTCATTTTAATATTAAAAATCGAATACATCTTACTGAAAAGAAGTTTTAAGTAAATGTGTGCAAAAATATGGAAAGCTTTTATCAAAAATTGCTGCTCTAATCTAATTGATTGAAATTTAAAAAAAAAAGGATTTCCCGCTAAAATCTCCTGCCTTGGACACAATTTGGCATTCATATGCATTCCATACACTTGTTGAGTCACCCTCGTAGCTGCAACAAATAAAAAAAAAAAGTCTTAAGCGAAATGCCAAACTTGAAACTTTACGAAATTGATTTCTGTTTTTCTTTAATGCATGGGGGAAAAGCGGTGACTGCTTTGAGCCATGTCTTTCACACACACACACACACCGCACCGGATACTGCGCTAAACGTGATGATGCATTTAAGATTCTTCCGATTGGTCATTATTGCCTGGCATTTAATGTTGCTTCGCTGACGGCTTTTTTGATTGATCTACTCATTGACGTTGGTCCCATGTTCCATCTTCCTTCTGCCGCACCGCACCACTCCGTTCAGCCAGCTGACAGAAAGTCATCATAAGGGCAATACAAGAAGTCGCAAGACCAAAATGATGAGACGCGAGATAAGCGAACAAAAAAAATACAAAATTAAATAAATAAACAAACAAAAAAATACACAGCAAAACTGCAATGGCGTTGGCAAAATGGTTGATGTTGTTGACGGTATTCAAGGCCAGTGGAAGAGGGTCCAGGTGAGGATCTAACCAATTTCTTTGTATTGCTTAATAGAGTTGTAATTAAAGCTATTCTCTAAGAATTTTAGGAAAGATCAATTCAGCTTGTAAACAGGAACCAGAATTTCTTGTATATTACGTCCTTGGTTGGAGGTACTTATGTCCAGGTTCCGCTCTTCAGGTTTAGTTTGGGCAAAATGCTTGAGGTATACTTGCAAAGCATCTGTAGCAGAATAAACATAATTTCGACTTAAGCCAAGGTCCTAAAGGGTCGTAAAAATCTGAAAGATTCCGAAAAGTGGAAGGATTTTTTTAATCTTGGCTTTTTTAAATGCTTGTTGCACATCTAGCTAGACTGCGACCATATATGTCTCAGCCTTAAATCCCTCGAATAAAAACTGAACCTCGGTTAAGCTGATGTGATATATTCTTAAGCAATAATGAAACTTTGAAACATTAAGCTTGGCATTTATATATTTAGCAGTGGCTAATCAGATTTTAAATGATTCTGAATTTGGGCAATATCTGACAGTTATATCATAAATCCATAGTTTTAATGATCCTTTCATAATGCATTAAGGTTTTAAGTTGCACTGAACCCAAGATTTGGTTTCAAGTCATAGCTTGAAATATTAAGTATACGCTGTCGACTCTCAAAAATTCTTCGATTAAGATCCGGTTTTATATTTTTGACAACTTTTACAATTCAATCCCTTCCCGTTTCGGACCTTATATTATTAATTCAATCCCGCCCTTGAATTTAAGTCTGGAGGCGTCATGGAAAAAACTACTCGAATTTCGTGGAATTTTGATATCTTGAAAATAGATTTTTTAGAAAATTATGGAAAATATTTTTATTTATTTATGATGAAAATAACTTCTTATAACTAATGCTTGGAAAGGTACTATTTTTTCGTACCTAGGTAAGATACAAGGTTAATGTAGAAAACGAAAGCGTAAGTTGAAGTCGGCCCTGCTCGACTTCGATATACCCGTTACTCAAGGTAATGTTTTTTTTTAAGAATATTTTATTAGATCACAAATTATGGAAGATATGAGTTTTTTTTACAAATTGCGGCGGTTGCGACTCTACTATAGCTCATCTGATCGGGAAATGATGTATGGCGGATCGATAGGTAATGATGATTAAAATATATGTCTAGAAGGTTCGAACAATCTATTTCCAAAATTGTGGGAGATATGAGGTATTTTTCATATTGCGGGGGCGTGAACTTTTCTATCGTTCATCTGATCAAGAAATGATGTATGGCGGATCGGTAGGTAATGATGATTAAAATATATGTCTAGAAGGTTTTAACAATGTATTTTCAAAATTGTGGGAGATATGAGGTATTTTGCAAATTGCGGGGGCGGCAACTCTACTATCGTTCGTCTGATCGGAAAATTAAGTATGGCAGATCGATAGGTAATGATGATAAAAATATATGTCTAGAAGGTTTTATCAATGTATTTTCAAAATTGTGGGAGATATGAGGTATTTTTCAAATTGCGGGGGAGCAACTCTTCTATCGTTCGTCTGATCGGAAAATGATGTATGACGGATCGATAGGTAATGATGATTAAAATATATGTCTAAAAGGTCCGAACAATCTATTTTCAAAATTGTGGGAGATATGAGGTTTTTTTCATATTGCGGGGGCGGGGAGGGGGCGTGGCAAAAATTTTAAACAAACTTGATCTGCCTGCAGACAATACAAGTCTACACTGAAAAAATGGTAGCTCTAGCTCTTATAGTCTCTGAGATCTAGGTGTTCATACGGACAGACGGACAGACGGACGGACGGACAGACGGACAGACGGACATGTCTATATCGACTCGGCTATTGATGCTGATCAAGAATATATATACTTTATGGGGTCGGAGATGCTTCCTTCTGCCTGTTACATACATTTGCACGAACTTAGTATACCCATTTTACTCTACGAGTAACGGGTATAAATATACCCAGGTAAGGTAAAAGGTATTCGGAATTTTTAGTACCTATGTAAAGGTAACATGATTTTCAAATATTTCGGCATGTAGGATTCTCAAAATTCTTTCAACTGGCACAAAGATAGACAAATTGGTGTATTTATTTACGTTAAAAAAAATAACACACACCTAAGTTCATGGTAAATCATGATTTACTCCTTCATAGTGTGTCTTTCTTACAACTTTATTTGCTGGTTTAGATCATACCTATTTAGTTCAGCTCTTCCAAAAAGTGGGATTTAAATCAGCAGTATCTGAAATCATTTTCGTTACTTCTCGGTATCCGCAGGGAAATCATCTAGGTCCATTGTTATTCAACCTTACTTATCTGTATTATCTGTACTGGATTTTGTAGGTGATTTGATGTAGATTTTAGTTGTTTGAATCAGGACAACAAATCTTTTTAAAAATCTGTAGTGGTTCCGTCTGAAAACTTTTTGGGTTCGAGTTCACGGAGCGGGTTTTTAATGTCGGTAAACATTGGCTAAGGTTTGAACCCGGGTTAAGTTTTTGTTTGTTTGCTAATTCTAAAAACAATGGTGTTCAAATCAGAAAATCACATGTTGTCCATTTCATTCCGAAAGCTCAGAGAGGACAGAATGCTCGTCTAAACTAAAAAAACTCGCGATCATGGGAATTGGACAACACTGACGTGTTTGATTTTTAAGAAATGTGAACAAAAATTTATTTTAGAATGTATCATCTTATTTTACTCTGTATTCTTGATCAGCAACAGTCAAGTCGGGTCGATATAGCCATGTCCGTCTGCCAGTATGAACGCACAGCTCTAAGATGGTAAGAGTTAAAAGTTTTATGTGTAATAAACATAAACTCTATATACCTGCAGGAAGATCAAGTTTATTTTGGATATTTATCACGCCCCCTGCTTCGCCTACTATTTGAAAAATTCCGCATTTCTCCCACTATTTACCCACAAAATAGGTAAAACGGTATCATGAAGTTGTGCAAAAGTATGTAACAGACAGAAGAAAACATTTGCGACCCTATAAAGAATATATATTCTTGATCAGCATCAACAGTCGAGTTAATATAGCCATGTCCGTCTGTCTGTCTCTCCGTCTGTATGAACGCGTTGATCTCAGAAACTATAAGAGATAGAGCCACGTGCTTTGGAATGTAAGTATATAGATGTATATCATACGCAAATCCAATTTGTTTCAGATTTGGTAATTCCTTAGGCCTAGCAACTGTCTTATCTAAATCGCCCTTTAAGATCGGTTTAAAAACACACAAAATCAAGGGATCAGGGTATTTCGTTGTCTAGGCACTCGACTGCAGCGCTCTTCCTTTTTTATATAATATAATATTTAAAGTGCGTAGCCTGCTATAGCTTCGTAAAGATGGCAGATAATACTTTGAAAACTGACTCAAATTATCTCTAAGTCTACCCCTTCATACGGCGATGTCCTGGAGATCTGTAGAAGTTTTCGTATAAACGTTTGCAATTCGAATTCATATTCTTTGAGCTTATATGCTTATGAAGTGAAACAAATATGTTTGGTTACTAGATCTGATATAAAAAGTCTAGAGAATTGAAACCAACCCCTCAAAGTGAAGTTGATTTATTTCGTATGGTTTTTAACAACTTAGGTAAAGATGGATTGTCCTATCAGGACTTTGGATCCAAAATTATAGAAAATATTATAAAATCCAAAAAGCCTTGTATGAAAGAGTATTGCTTTTCCATGATTGTATATGAATGTATAATGTTGAATTGAAAATTTTCATAAATTGAAAAAAATATCACAATATTTTCGAATCGAACCCTTTTTAGTTTTTATGTGCTTCGGTTTATGTTTGGGTTCGGCCCTTAAAAATTAAATAAACCAAATCTCGGTTGATAGGGAAACTCTCTTAAAAATGTTTACGAAAAAGAGGAAGTTTTTCATTTGGTATTGGAGGTGTATATTCATCTGATTGGTACTTGTCGAACATTTTGTTAAATCGTAATTTTATATGTCGGGATCATGAATAATTGCTGACCCGTACTAAGGATCAAATTTAAAAAAAATCTTCGAATTTCTATTTATATACACAATACGATTCGTGATTCGTAAATTTACATCCTTAATTAGAAATGACTCTAAATATATGCTAATTTGGATGATGTGATGTGCTTCTGGTGCTCCAACTTCAACTGGCCCCTTACCTTTGGCTAAACAAGTATATTCCATCGATAAACTCAATTTGAGGCATTCCTTTCTTTCTCTTTCCTTTCCTTACTTTTTTTTTACATACTTTCCAAGGTCAAATGCCACCTCACTCAGCTAACCTCACCTCCAACCCCCAAGTGCGGCTGCTGCTGCTTCGACAAACTTTCAATTGCATACAAATTAAATAAGAAAAAAAAAGTCAAGACGACGCCGACGGCAAACGATTTTGATGAACTACCCGCAGGAAGCGGTCGTGTCATGGCAACGTAGGCAATTTTGGGCTCATTTACCCGCTGGGTAGCCGCGTGCCGCAGTTATGAATAGAGAAAGAGAGTACGGCAATCAGGCAGCCAACGAACCAAATACCCAAGAAAACTTCAACTTCAACTCCAACTCCAGCAGCGACTCCAAGATGACGGCGACAAATTGATGTAATGAAAATGTTTTCGAAATATTTACTTGGAGGCAAACGCGAATGGTTGTTGTTTTGTTTTTTTTCGGGCGCAGAGAAGTATGCTAGAGCGTTGGGTTGGAATTGTCTCCTTAATTTCTTATCGATAGCAAAATGCCAAATGTTTCAATATGTTTTGTTCATGTTGAATGCTTCCCAATCGCTGATAAACAGAGCTGCAGAGGACCTGGCCACTACTGGACGACAAATACAATACAAAACGAGACAGAGTCAGAGCCCGAGCCAGGGAGGAGGACGGAGACGGAGGCAGGGACAGAGCCACGGCCAGAGAACGTCGACAACAACGACGTTGAATTTCGGTGTCTTTGAACAGCGCCTCGTCCCAGGGAGATGGAGTCATGGGAACCAACTTTTCACATTCCGCGCGTGCTTCTGTTTTGCAGTCTCCGCTTTGACTTGGATATTCGGTGCGTTTTTGCCTCCAAGATGCTGTCGGCACAACGACAAAGCCACCAAGTAGGAGCGAAGCGAAGGACGAAATTCTAAGCGCTGTTTTTCGATATCGAACACGATCCGCGCCTTCATTTTGCGCTCTGATAAGGCATGCGGCGGTACCTGGAAACCGCTTGGATAATCAAATTGTTGCGTTTCTAGTTTTTCCCCAATTGGAGGCAATCGCAAATTTCTTATCTGTCGTCGGCAAATGGCCAAACAACCGATCGTCAGGCATTAAATTGCCTGCAGCTCCCAGCTCCAGCTCCAAAGATGATGAAGTCTTGCGTCGGCTCAACTGCAAAATGCTTTTAAGTTGTTTTTGTTTTCATCCAGGCGAATGCAGTTGTTAGCTGGCGGTGTCTCTGCCATTGCCGCCTCTTCCTTCTTCTCCTACCAATCGAACCAACGAAACGAACGTACATACGTACGTACGTACGAACGAGTAGCAACCAAATTTGTTTCATGACATCAGACGGCGGAGCAGCAACCGAACAGCAGCAAACATTCACATGACGCACGATCCCCAGACCCAGGTCCAGGTTCAGGCTGAAGTCCGAGCTTGAGAAACTTTTTTGTTTTTGAAGGGCTTACAGGGCTTGGTAGAGAGAGAGAGAGGCTAGAAGGAAATGTGTAGGGCTGTACGCACGGGCATGCAACTGCTTAGCCTTCAGTTTGAGGACGACCATGTGACAGCTTCAACTAATGGCCTATGAATTGATTTGACAGTGAACTAAAGTGGTTATGAAATTGGAACCACATCATTTGTACCTCTTAAAATCCTATGCAAATTCACTGTTTGGATAACTTTGTACAAAAACACCTTTCTTACTTTATAATTTTTTCTTTCAAATGACTTATGACCATTTTCCACAACCGGCTAAGGGACACTTACATCCATACACATACAAGGGCGTAGCTAGCTTTCCATAAAGGTGGGGGCAAAAATTGTTTGAATATTTTTTGAAAATTTATTACGTATACGCAGTATTACATTCGTGGGCACATTTTGGCACATCGATAGCGATCCACATGAAACCTGAACCCGAACCGGACCAATTATATAACAAAAAAGGTTCGATTCACGATATGAACTTATTTTCCATCGAATGAAATTCTTAATACAATTTTAAATGACTCTACTTCGGGTTACGAACCAGAGAAGTAAAAATGAATGAACAAATAAAAATTCAGCCGATCATTTTATAAATTTCTTGGAAAATTGTCCAGGTAACATTCATCGTCAAAAATGTTCATATTTTTGGAATGTCTTGCTATTTCTGGTCTGCTTTGAGCTCGAAGATGTTTCGTAAAACGAACCTACACGTTGCCATAGGCATACCTGCGTTCTGCCTATCGCGAGTTTGCCTGCTCGCAGTTGCCTCGATGTCCCATTGGATTGGTAGATTTTGGATTACTGTGACATCTCTGGAAAGATTTCTTGCAATCGTTTTCTTATATCGAATTGCAGAAAATCTAGTCAAGCTTTTTTATTGCAGCCTGGCTGTCAGAAAAAATTCGAATTTTACATAAGTAATTCCTTATTTGCGACTTGAACTTAGCAAGTGTTAAAAATTAATACTTTATTTTTCTTAAAACTAATTGAAACGTTTAAACAATTCATAAAAACAAACATTTTCGAACCAAAACCTGGGGTTCAGAGGTTGCAGAAACCGGTCCGCGAACCGAACCTAAAGATTCCTCTCGAACCGAACCTTATCTAAAATTATGGAGGTTTGCAGCCTTGATCCTAAGTATAACGATTCGGTTATATTCACCCCTCCCTAACCCCTTTGGCTACGCCCTTGTACACATACTTGAATATTAGACTCGCCCTTAAATATTAGATTTTGAAAGGCTGGGCGGAAATGTTTTCTACTTCCAATCAAACATTATCTGATCGACCCCAATTTTTATAATGGTTTTATTTCAAGAAGAAACCATTTCTGTCCTGCACTTTAAAAACTAATATTGATGGGCCAGTCTATTGGATATATTTAAATTAAATATTTATGAAACAATGCATTATTTGGATCAAGGGTTCTTGCAACTAGCGCAAACGTTACTGGATATTGGAACAAGAGTAACAATAGATAATTACGTTGCCAATCAAATCGAGAAATCCTTATAGGTAAGAAGACGGAGCAAACCTTTTTTGAATGTGTAACTGAAATTTTGAAACAGTACGAAGAATGACTTAAATGTAGCAGAATTAAGTTCCTTTTTAGAGGGCTTTTTAAGCAACAGTAAGCTATCCAAATCTCTAAAACTCCACGAAAAGACAAGCAGGAACTCTGTTTTTACCATTCTTAATAGATACTAAAGATCATACTCTTTTAAACAGGCTGTCCAACATTGACTATAACTTTTAAAATCGAAATTTAAACTTTTTGATCATGTTAAAAGAAGTTTATGAAAGCTGAAGCTCTGACAAGCTACATACAATGTATGAATACGCTTTGTGGAACAGAAAACTATTCTATCATTGGCCCAGAAAATTTATTTGACACCAAAGAAATGCATAAAATAAGAGACGTCTGGCAACCTACTTCTTATGATGTTCATGTAAAAGTAAGATCAATGTTGGAAATAATTAAAAGTTGCAAGGCTCAAATAAGTAACAAAGAAAATAACACTTCAGTTAAAAGCATTCATCTGATCGTTTCACAAAATTAATTGAAGTTTTATAATAAAACTTTTATTAGATAACGAATATGAAATATCTCATGAAATACGTTTTTATACACCTCATGTTGAATATAAGAAACAGGTATTCATTTTGTCGTTTTGGAAAGACTGTACTAAGCTTCCACTAATGCAAAAACTTGCAGGGCAACTTCATCAGAAAATTTTTTTAATATTATTGTTGTCCGCCATTTTGAGTTAAAATTTTCTAAAGTACTTAAATTGGGCACAATTAAACTTTACTCAACCGCCGAACAGAAAAATAATAAATTTGATGTTCAGTCGGTCTTTTAAGGAATACAATTTTTGCCAAAATTTTTCCAAAAAAATGAGGAATTTGCTCCAATTTTACTACAGAGTTCAGATCTTATATCATAAACACCGAATTAGGGGTCATGTCAAGGACTTGCATACCAAAACCCACTCAACGGCATCAATTTCAACAGCTGCTTCGGCTCTCATATACTCGATGTCTCGCGCGTCGGAAAAATGCAAATCAAGTTTCAAATATTTGAACAATAATATTTGTGGAATGCCACCAAATTACTCAGGGAACCCAGAGAGCCCCGAGAACCCAGGAGCAAACATATTTAAAATGTCGCGTGCCGTTAACTTTGAAATACCCAAAAGCCAGAGGAGACGCATTCTAATTAATAGTGAATGGGGGAATGGGGAATGGCGAACGGGAATGGGAATGGGTATGGGTATGGCTAGTGGTGCGGCATAATTCAAAAAGAGTCCAACGGTGGCATTAGAAACAAACAGTGGCCAGGCAAGCCAACCAGATGTGGTAGCCGGTCAATGCTGTCAAATTAATGCATTATGCATACACGAGGTGGAGCCAGAGTCGAAGCCATTTAGGCGGCTTGAGTGCCGCATCCGCATCGCATCGCATCGCGTTGCAACGTTTCCCAGGCCGGGGCCACCCGTACGCCTTCTATACGACTTATCGACGACACATTGACAGGACATAATCGGCACACTTGTAACTGGCTTATCTTAATTGCTACTGACCTGCGCAACATTTTCAGGTTTCAGGTTTGCTCAAGTTATTTTAAATGCGTTTTTCGAGTGCCTCACCGGCTTCTGGCTTCTGGCTTGCTACCTGCGTCATATTTTGCATTTGGTTTTTTTTTTTTTTTTTGGGCATTACTAATTAAAGATCATGCCTTGCGCGTGTCCCCAGTTATTCGCTGAATGTCCACCAGCCAGTTGGGTGGGATGGAGATGGATTGAAGCTCAAAGACTTGTTAGGATATTAGTCGTAAATGGTTACTGGCTTAGGCTCGTTGCTTTTGTTTTATTCCGCAGAAGTGTAAATTGCGGCTCAATGTGCGAAATTATCATTACCATATCGGGGCGGGAAGAATTTTAACGGCCATTTGTGTGTGCAACTGCAACGAAATCATGTTGTGTGTGCTCCGCTTCGTTTGGCGGATTTACGTGGAATTGCAAGCTCCACCATCTTCCTACTGGAGTTGGAGCTTGGCTTACACACACACAGATACACACACACACACACACACACAAGACAGAGACAGGTGGACACCCAATATGGCTATTGAGTTATTCACTTTGACATGCCGGCAACGACAGTGGCATTCCATTGTGAAGGTAGTAAGTACACTGAGAAAAAAACAAGATCTAATTGAACAGAGCACGAAAATAGATATAATTGTCTTTTTTTTTTTAATTTAACAGACATAAGAAAAAATTTTCGACACCGCAAAGGTACAGGGTATTTCGTAGTCGGGGCACTCTACAGCAGCGCTCTTTCTGGCTTGTTACTTAAATATTTATTAAATATAGTCAGAAACTCATGTATTACCTCGTTTATACACGCAAAATTTATCAGGATAAACGCCCTTCAAAAGTATGCTATGTTCTTGAATACTTGAATATTTAGGAACTTCTTTCTTTTATATTTGCCTTAACACTTATTTATTTAAAATAACTATAACTGCTCTGACAATATAAGCATATGCCCAGTGTGGATTTCGTATGAAGCTTCCATAAACGACTCGTTCAAATGGACAATTATTAAAGAAAATAAAGATTGCATACTTTTAAGGGCATTTATCATGATCAATTTTGTGTGAATAATCGTAGTAAATGTTTCATATTTCAGATATCATAAGCCAATTGTAACTGTTATTAAAATTTTCTGTTAATCAAGGCTGCATACGGGTCCGGAACCAAACCCCTAAGAACCGGTTCGGTTCGGGTTTTTTAAATTGACCGAACCGGACCATAAAGCGAACCTGCTACATATTTTATCTCTCGAACCATGTACCCGAACTGAACCACTAACTCCAAAAAAAAAAGGTTCGGTTCACAACATTTAGTACTTTTTCAGACGGAAAAAATTCTGGATATGATTATTTAAAATTTAAAGATTATTAAAATGTAAAGAAGAAGAACCAATGACAAATTTTAAATCTATTAATGATGTTATGGATTCCCTCGAAAATAGTCCAGGAGAACATACATCGATAATGTTTTAAAATTTTGGAAAGGTCTTTAAATAATATTCTACTAACTAAGTTGTGCGAGCATTTTCAACGCTTAAGTCTGTTGCTTCTAATCTAAGATCTAGTAGAAATGAATAGTTCCAGAAAGATAGATTCCCTTCATAGACGAAAAAAGTTATCTTAACTAAAATCAATCCGAATAAATGACAGATTTTATAAAACCAAAGTCCTGATTCGACTCGTACTTAACATTTTAATTCGAAGGTCGGAACTTAAATTAACTTACACAAGGCGCTTCTTAAAAAAGACTAATGTTGCCTTAAATCGTATAAATTAATCGAAAAAACAAGCTTCAAGGTTCGAACCAAAACCTATGGTTCAGAGGATCCAGGAACCGGTTCGTGAACCGAACCCAAAGATTTCTCACAGGTTTGAACCGCCGAATCGAACCTCTTCCAAAATTTGAGAGGTTTTGCAGCGTTACTGTAAATATTGTATAGAAATGTGTTGTAATATGATTTTCGATTTTTCATTTTCAAAATAACCTATTTTCTGATTTAACACATTTGGGAAAATATCAGTTCTTGGGTGTACTTAAATAAAGTACGTAACAAGCGAGCATTAATATTCTGAAACTAAGACGGGATTTACACGATGAAGCAAACTTCATGAAATTTTTAAAAATGCTCTTGCTTGTAGGAAAGAGGCGAAGAGGGGCAAGCTACCCCACCACACCTCTTTCCCACGAACAAAAGCTTTTGCCAAATCTTCATGCAGTTTGCTTCATCGTGTAAATCCCGACTAAGAACAAAACTTGTTTGAATCAAAAGTTTCTTGAGCTAACAGTGAGCTGAAAATTTATAAAAAAGCTTTCTGAATTCAAAAACAAAATTCTAGGGTTCCGAAATTTAAGGTTCAAATTTTATATGCTAAGGTTTTGGTTCGAACATTGGTGATAGAAAGCAATTAACTTTACAAAAATATAAAAAATATTTAAAAATTGTGGATTTTTGTTTTAAATTTAACATTAAATTTTTGTAAAGAACTTCTTCGAGTAAGTTTTGTTCAATTCGTCTAATTTGATCAGACAAAACTTAACTAAGGCTTAACCAAAACTAATGCTGAAGCGAACCGAAAGTCTTGGTTCGGAACAGGTTCAGGTTTAATTATTTTTTTCACAAGAGGTTCGGTTCAAGGTGCGGTTTACAGTAAAAGAAAAGTTGGAATTCGAACTGGTTCGGTTCAAAACCGGGTTATCAATTTCAGAAGGAAACGCATATTTTAATTGGCAAAGTATTTTACAATCTTTTTTATGACTATATACATACTTTACAGCTGGCGCCAATAGCTGGTGAAGGTGAACTTATGTGTAAAAGTTTTTATAGAAAAAAGTTTAATAAGATGGGATCAAACGCACAAACTCCCGCACTGTTGGGACACACGTTACCCTGGCTAGGGCTGCAAAGATAGATCTAAGAACAGCTGTTTGTTTATATAAAGAAAACTAGAAACTTTGCCTCAACTTTCGAATAACTCAGATTTGCAGCCAGTTAATAAAAAAATGTATTAAATACTAAAGACCTCATTCCAGATGACATAACAACATATTTTAGTACAATAATTCATATGAATAGAAATACTTTTGAAAAGCTCTGAAAGCTGAATGCTTTAAAAAAGCTGTCTTATTTATATGAACACTAGTGGCAAAATAAATTTATATGTCAACTGAAATGAGGCCTTAAATATGGAAAATTAAATTAGGAAAATGTAACTAACCTTCTTATGCAAGCAATTTTTATAATATTGCAATTTGATGTTTTGTTCCTATCTAAAAATACAAATCATATTTATTTCGAGTTTTGACCGTCCAAACGTAAATCTAAAAACTTTTAATAAAAATTACGTAGCCGCAACTTGGTCCAGAGGAAGGGCGGTAAGAGGAGGCGTGGTTGGATAGTTCTCAAATTTATTTCGAATGTTAAGCATGACAATATTATGAAATATACTAAATTTCCAGTACATATCTGTAATTTTCGAGTTTTTGTCAAAATTTTGACTCCTATAATTCGGTCGATAACTCATCGTCTGATAACCTTGAAAATAACAGAGTACATTGTAAGTTTGAAATTGGCCCTTATATTACAAAAGTTTGACTAAATTTATGCAAAACTTGCAGTCTCAATTTTTTGTTCAGTGTAAAGCCTAGTTAGAGCAGCTGCAGTGTATCAGTGTACACCTATGTATTGTATGAACATCTCTCGGGCGGTCTCGGGTAGCTACAAAACTGAAACTGCAAGCTGGAATGCGTATTAGCAATAACACTGCGCATATTTCATATTTTTTGGTGGCGAAGGTGGAAGGCAGAAGAATTATGACAGCATTGCATAGTTGGCGAAAGTATTTTGTATGTGGCAATTAGTAGCGTTGTGGTGTACATGGTAAGTATTCCTGGTGTAACCCACCCCTCTCCACCCTCTCTAGGCTTTGCATGCCTAGTCACCATTACCGCCCACCGAATTTTAATTACGCCCCGGCCTGCATGGGGTACGCTACACGCACTTTGCGGGCCAATTTGCTCATGTCAGGGTCAGTGGTAAGTAGAGTGGCTCTGGTGGCTCTGGTGCATTTTGAGAGTCCAACCCTTGGCAAGATGTCTGCTGCTGCTGCTGCTGCCTCTGTTACACACGCACACACACTGACAGCAACAAAAACTGGTTTCCGCAAGGGGTTCAACCTCTTTGCATGGGGCGGAGACTTGGCTTCGTCGCTTTGGCTGTTTGTTGTTGCCTTTTTACTTATCTGATGGCAATAAGGCAGGCGGCAGGCTCAGGCTGTTGTTGCCTCTCCGCACGAAATGAATTGTTTGCCTTATATCACGCCACCAGTTCAAGTACACTATGGTTGTCTCGCTCGCTCGCTCGCCCCAAGCGCGCGCACCGGCCCACAGAACTGGACTTGGCCATAAAGTTTGGCCAAATGTTGCAATTGCTGGCAATGATGGGGTGGAATGGTGGAATGGTGGATGCGGATGGTATTGGTTGGGGCGTAGGGTCCTGAGGTGCGTTGCCACATTTAAAATCGATTCAACGAAGTGAACTGCATTTGCGGCACTTGCACTTGAATGCATTTTAAGGCTCAGGAGCAGCAACATTTTTTTTGTTTTCCTTCCCGAATTTCAACAATTTCAACCATTTTTGTGATGTTATGAACTGCATATGTATGCATGCATATGTGTGTGTGCATTATTAACCAAATATTTTATATTCATCTCTGCGTCTGTCTCTACATTTCATTCTTTGTTGTTGCTGTTTTTGCATTTCATGGCATTTGCTCTGGCCTATGTGGGCCGTGCGCAGTGGATTCCCTTTTAATTAACTCAATTTCGTGGCATTTCTTTTTTTTTTTGCCAACACACACACACACACGTACATATTTCATATCCTTTTTGTCTCTCCCTCCTTCACCGCCCGATGGTGCGGTAATAAGTTGCATTCTTTCGGTACATTTCAAAATGATTTCGCAATATGTTAATGAAAACGAGTGAATTTACACAAAATGCAAAAAAATGTGCAAAATTTATACAAAATTTGAATGCCAATCAACATAATGGGGTGCGCAAAACCAGAGGGAAGATTATGCATACAAAGGGAAAGGAATGAAGTTAGATGAAACATAGGTTCCATATTAAAATCAATAATTTGAATACCTTTCCTCACAAAAACTTCATTAACTAAATTGTAAGGAAATGAAAATATTTAAAACTGGAGTCTCCCGGTTTACAACATGGTTTTTAAACATAACCGAACCTCGGTTTTGGTTCGATTCAGTGGTTCACACTTAAATAGGTATCGGGCTAGTTCTCGGTTCCGAATATTTATATGATAATTATGGGAAATGTACAGATCAGATGTAAAAACAACTCATTAGAAATTTTTCCGGCTTCGAAGCTCGTTAAAGATGTTAGGCTGGGGCAGAGGCGTGGTGTGAGGTTTTGACGCCCCCAAATTTTGTATCTAGGTAAATTTTAAACATCTAGCATATTTAAATATTTTCTTGAAAAACCTATTTATCATCGGCCGCAGGCTCTCTAATGTTGCCTTTTATAACAGAATCTTAACAGAGAACTGGTGCCGAGTTTTGTAAGGATCCCTTTCCAAAAGCAGGCTTGCCAGATTCTAGTAATTTTAGGCCATTTATAGCTTCTTTGACTTATTTGGAGGCCTATTTAGTGGCATTGATTTTGTACATTGTACTTTTAATACGGTGCAAGATAACGGAAGCTATGATGATATATGTAAAACCACTGCCAAAAAATAATTTTTACCATTGAACATTAGCCACACCCTAATTTCGTCTGTTGGAAGCCTACACAGAGGGAAAAAACCGAGAACATTGGACTCAAAAAGTGCACAATCGTTACCAAAAACAGTGTAAGAACGGGAATTCCCATATGTAGTAGAATGTTCTCACTTCAAGAACATTTTTTTGAGAACGCAAAAACTTGAATTGAGTTGTTTTTGTTCCGTTTTCAAGAACACTTTTTACTTTATATGAGAACAAACAATACTCATTTTAAGTAATTTCGTTCTCAATCTGAGCAGATCAAAGAGAGCTAAATTTCTCTCTCTCGCTCGCTCTCTCTGTTTTTCAACCCCCGTATAGTTGCGAAATACCATTACCCAAAGCCAATGTGCCACGCGCTCACGGAATTGAAAGTCAAAAAGGCAATTATACTACGATTGAGTTGAGTTTTGCTCATTTCAAGAACATTCTGAACATTTGTTCTCAAAAATTTTGAGAAAAAACTGTTATTGTTTTGAGTTGCCGGCAACTTATTTTCTGAACAGGTTTTTTCCCTCTGTGTATATTTAAAAAAAAACGAGAGCGTAAGTTAAAGTCGGCCCTGCTCGACTTCGATATACCCGTTACTCAGGATATAAACATGTCCAAATTGTGGGAGATATGAGTTTCTTTCCAATTTGCGGGGGAGGCAACTCTACTATAGCTCATCTGATCAGGAAATGATGTATGGCTAATCGATAGGTAATAATTATTAAAATATATGTCTAGAGGGATCAAACAATCTATTTTCAAAATTTTGGGTGATATGAGGTATTTTTTAAATTGCGGGGGCGTGAACTTTTCTATCGTTCATCTGATCAGGAAAGGATGTATGGCGGATCGATAGGTAGTGATGATTAAAATATATGTCTATAGGGTTCGAATAATCTATTTTCAAAATTGTGGGAGATATGTGGTATTTTTCAAATTGCGGGGGCGGCAACTCTTCTATCGTTCATCTGATCGAAAAATGATGTACGGCGGATCGATAGGTAATGAGGATTAAGATATATGTCTAGAAGGTTTGAACAGTCTATTTTCAAAATTGTGGAAGATATGAGTTTTTTTTCAAATTGCGGGGGAGGCAACTTTTCTATCGTTCATCTGATCAGGAAATGATGTATGGCTGATCGATAGGTAATAACTATTAAAATATATGTCTAGAAGGTTCAAACTATCTATTTTCAAAATTGTGGGAGATATGAGGTATTTTTCAAATTGCGGGGGCGGCAACTCTACTATCGTTCATCTGATCGAAAAATTATGTATGGCGGATCGATAGGTAATGATGATTAAGATATATGTCTAGAAGGTTTGAATAGTCTATTTTCAAAATTATGGGAGATATGAGGTTTTTTTCAAATTGCGGGGGCGGGAGGGGGCGTGGCAAAAATTTGAAACAAACTTGATCTGCCTGCAGATAATACAAGTCTACACTGAAAATTTGGTAGCTCTAGCTCTTATAGTCTCTGAGATCTAGGTGTTCATACGGACGGACGGACAGACGGACATGTCCATATCGACTCGGCTATTGATGCTGATCAAGAATATATATACTTTATAGGGTCGGAAATGCTTCCTTCTGCCTGTTACATACATTTGCACGAACTTAGTATACCCTTTTTACTCTACGAGTAACGGGTATAAAAAGATTTCGCCTTAGCTCGTCTTCTTTGAAAGAATATTTTATAATTCTTCGCTTAGGAGTTCCAAGGTCTTCCGTCAACTCTTTTGCATAGCTTATAGTGCCGTCAGTCCAATCCTCTCGCTTTTCCAATAACGTAGTCTGCAAAGCTCTCACTTTCTGAGCACTGAAAGTTATATGAAGACCTTTGATTGCAGATATTTTCTTCTACTTCAAAAAACACAGGCCTAAGAAATAAAGGATGGTAAATGACTGCGTTGCAACTTCCAAAGTTTCAGAGATTGTTCGAGTGCTTAAACTGATTATACTTCATCCAACAGATTTTGGAAATCAGTTTCAAAACATATATTTTTTATAATTGCTGAGTTTAAGAGCGAAAACAATAAACACTAAAGAGTTTTTAATACTAAAACTCATTTTCTATCCGATCCGTTTATTGGCAGCTATAAGAAATAGTAGTTGAATCCGGGCGGTTTCAAAATGTTAGTTGCGTGCAGTAAAAAGAAGACGCTTCAACTAGTTCGAGTAGAAACAGACAGACGGACAGACTGAAATAAACTCAGCTCGTCGTTCTGATAAATGTGAGAAATAATTAAGTAAACGATACAAAGACAAGGCAAAACAAGAAAGAAAGTCGGTCAAGCCCAACTGTAATATAGTCTGCCAAAGTTTGTATATAACCGATAACTTTCACACAAACTGTGTAAGTGCTGCTTATCACAATTGCGGTAAGTGCTGCTCTTTTGCTTAAAACTTGACTTTCATTCATCTGATCGAAAAACGGTGTATAGTGGATCGATATGAAATGATGATCAAAATATATGTCTAGAGATTCAAAGTATCAATCATCAAAATTGTGAAAGCTGGAGTTTTATTCAAATTTCTGGAGCGGGTACTCGATTATCATTCATCTAATTGGGAAATGATGTATCGTATGTAATAATAAAATATAATATAGGTTCGAATAATATATTTCTTCGAAATTGTGTGGGATATAAGGTTTTTTCAAATTGCGAGTGTGGCAACTCTTCAATAGTTTATCTGATCAGAAAATTATGTATGATGGATCGATCAATAATGAAGATTATAATAAATCTCTTAAGGGTCCGAACAATCTAATAAAAATAAAAAATAAACTTGATCTGCCTGCAAGTATCCTCTAACTCTCACTATCTCTGAGATCTCTTTGATCGTCTTCTTTAGTAATAATAGTTTTCTGAACAATTTGACATCCAAAATAATTAAAAAGTATTAAATCGGGGCATTACTTAATCAAGACGGTCGTCGAAATTGATATCTTAATTCGCCATATTTTGTTTTACCAACTTAAAAAGTTTAAGTTTATAAAATGGATATACCTTCCACTCACCGTTTCGAACAACAACAGACATATTTGTAAACCTTGGCAGAGAACAAAAGCTTATAAGCAATAATATTAATTTAATATTATTAAACGAAGGCATAAAAATGGGGCATTCGACATTTGAATGTCTGATCAATATGCTTGGATGGGTTCTCCATCATATTTGAATAGCGCCAAAATAAAGCAAATGATGTGCGAACTGAAACCTTGAAATACCTTTTAAATACCGATACCCAAATAGTGAGCAGAACTTGAGCAGAATATAAAATGTCAAAGAAATGACAATTGCTTAACGCACCCTGCGTTTATTTTAATTTTTCCCTTACCAAATACTTCTTCATTATACACAAATTTATAAAGTAAGCTCCGTCTCTCCCCAGACCCAACCAACTAAATATCTAAACAGCCGCGAAATATTCCACATACAGTTTATAATCTAAATTTGGAAAATAACTGCTTAAGTCTAAGCCAGATCCCAGGCATCCTTTGCCAGGTCAAACTAATAAACTTTCCTTTTTTCCTTTGGGCCTTTGTCTCAGACGGCGGCGGCGTCTTCTCTAATTGCTGTTCAAACGTAAAGGGGGGGATTGAGGGGGGAGCAAATGCAGCAGCATCAGCAGCAGCTTTACCAACTGCCAGTTGAACATTTTTGTGAATTATTTTCCCATTATGAGCAGATTAAGTTGATTGTGCGGCCATTCAGAGAAAAAGAGCGAGATAGAAAGACAGACGGCTGCTGCGTCTTGGCAACGTGGGGGCCCCAAAAGGCTGGCTGGAAAATTTACTCCAACTCCACACACACACACACACACACAGACACACAGGGACTTTTGAGGTAGAAAACTTCTCGGTTGCCGCCGCCCATTGTTAAAGGAAAATTGAAAAAGACAAAAGGGAAAAGTATTTTAACGCGGTCTGAAATTCAAAAGTTTGCCAAGGTAAGAAACAGGAGCCCCTTTGTAAGACGAGGGGAACACTTGAAATTCTCACTTTGAAGCTGTAGAAAATTTTTTAAAAAGTTGTTTCATAATTTCTCTTCTATTTGTTTAACGTGTAAATTAGAAAATAACTGCGTAAGAGGAAAAGGAGCAGACATTAATTAGAATATCAATGAAGCATTTACATTGTCTTCCGAATATACAGGAAACGTCACCTTGCCGCAGATGAAAGTCAGACAAATAAATCACAATAACGCCGGGGCCAACCTACAAAAACCACAGAAACAGATGCATACGATATGTACGATATGTATGTGATGTAGTGGTTAGTGCAACCGCACACTCAAATGAACCCAGAAAATGATGTATTGCTTTTTTAACGCTGCTGATAGTCTGCACAATGCGCAGGAGCCAAAAACCAAACGCCACATGGAGCGGCGAGCTCTTCTGCTCGTTGGTATCCCGTAATCAGCGCTGCATGTGGGGATCAATGGACCAGGCAGCAAATGAGCCAACATGTGGTCGAAATATGTTAATTTCTTACGTTAATTATAAATTGATTTCTGGCATTTGAGGACATTTGAGATCATGTGAAATAACCTCATTCAAGAGTCCGTTCATCCTTCACAGTCGGTGCAGGAAGGAAGTCTCATTAGATATTAACAACTCAACTCCGCCGAGGTAAATATACCCCAGCAGTTTGAATAATTTCCAAGAGTTAGATGCTTAATGCAATTTCAATCAGAAAGGATTTTGAACAAAGAACTAATGCATGGTTCGGATAAGTATAGAAGAGCATTCATCATAGCATAGCATAGTGTTTCGCGTGTATGCATCAGTCGAAAATTATTATTCTCGCAAATTATATTGGCTTCATGAATTCAAATTTAGTAAAGCGAAAAAGGCATATAAAAGTACGGATACTCCTACAAGAAACTCATCTGTACTCACTTCACGCCCAGAAGCTAAAGCATACATAGAATAACGCCAAGTCTGCAAATGAAGCCTTATTTGAAGCCTGTTATTTGGGTTCGAAAAAAAAGGCTGTCTGTGTTTGCCATTATTTGAATCCCCAGAACAAGGCATCGACTTCTAACGCCATTTCGAATCGAATTGAATTTCAGTTCTTTTTATTGAAGATGTCCTTTGTCATACGCCGAGAATCTGCCACTTTTTGAGTTTAAGGCGATAAGCAATGTGTGTGATTCTCACATTTTAAGAGTCTCAAGGCACCGAAACTACAAATTGTTGTTATTTTTCTCAAACCTTAAAGAAAGCCTATACGATACCCTCCGTTTTTCAACCAATATACAGTTGAAATTTCTTAATAGTTTGCCGATTTTACAGTTGTTTCTCTGTATTTTATTTTATCAATGACGTTTGCAAAAACATACGCCGAAAATTGGTTTGCAGGGTCATTTTCTGCCAGTCCTACCAAAAAAAGAGTACTTTTGTCAACTGACATAGGGCCTGAAAATGATGTCGTTAGCAGTGGCAGGTTGTTGCAGACAAATCCTAACATTTCTTAAAGACAACATATCATATTAACAAAAACAAAAAAAATTAGAACGAATGCAGACGGATGAAGAAAGTTACAGGTCACATAAATGCGTTTATGCACAAATAAAAAAAATCATGATTTTTGCCCTTCAAAGTATGCTATGTTTATGAATATAAGTAATTAAGTAAAATATTTATTTGTTAGTAGCCTTAACACTTATTATATTTGTAAACCTTAGACTAGGCCGACAATCTGAATGAATGCGCAATGTGGATTATATAAGATGCTGCCATAAACAAAACAAAACAAAATAATAGATAATAAAGTTATCATATTTTGAGGGGCCAAAAATCATGATTTTTTGAAAGCATAAACGGAGTATATGATTGCAAGATTCTACCACGATTTGACATCAACACCGGAACATTTTTGTTTATAATAGGGGTGCAAACCGGTTCGAAACTGAACCAAACGAAACCGTACCGAACCGCTAATTCGTGATCGAAAATCGAACCAAAGTCTGTTTGAAAATGCTGAACCGAACCGAAAATCGCAAGAAAAAAACGGTTCGGTTCGGTTCATTTCATCGTTGAGTTTTATGACGTTAAGTGCCTACTTTGAAACAATTATATTTGTAATTTTAGGAAATTGTATTTGGAAAATCAACTTCACGAAAGCCTTGCATCGCTTTAGCTGGTTTTTTTTCTTTCAAATTACTTTTTTGAGATTTTCAAAGGACTTAATGCATCATGGAGGGTTCATGTTTGACTTTTGGGTTGCAGTTGCGTTCCAGTGTTTCCACATCTGATTATTTGCCAATTTTGCATTAATTCCTTGGATGTTTTAGATTGAATAATGTGAGTATTATCTTATTTTATCTTACTAAAGGATTTTTTTTCCTACTGCACTATAAAGCTGTTGGAAAGATATTGTTTGTGTTTCACTCGGTTCTGGTACCAACTTTTCTATGATATCCGACATTTGACTTCCGTGGATGAGCTGGTGGCTTAGAATCTAATAGATACTTGGTATTCTCGATATGCCAACGATATCTACTGCATTTATACTCTTAAAGATAATGCTGGAACTTATGGATGGCGTATCCGCATATCCGACTTTATACAGCGCTGCACATTAATAATAATATTTAAAGTTCTTAAAATGTTTTTCGACTTTAATTTCGAAAAAATAGACAAAAGTCAACATTTCCTTAAAAGAATGTATAATGTTTGAAAACTGAGAGTGAACCACTGAACCGAACCGAAACCGTGATGAACCACGGTAGCTCCAAAAATCATTATATGAACCGAACCGATGGTTTTAGCCCTCCATGAACCATTGAACAGAACCAGTCTCAATTCCTGAGCGGTTCAACTTAAATAAAATTAAAATTAATAACTGGAAAATTAAAACTTTTGCAATTTGCTAGCCACATAAAAAATGTTTACTGCAGCTACTGAAACATATGTTATGTATGGAAGCTCACAGCTGAGCGAAAAAACTGATCAAAATAAATCGAAATTATCGATAGGCTCAGTGGTCTATTGGTAATCGAATTCAATTTAAAAATTGGCACTTGTGTGAAGGGTTCGTGAGTTGCCACATTTTAAAGTTATGTTAAAATTTTACTGACTTTATTTTTCGTATTTCTGTTAATTAAACAAAAAAAGTAAAACCCGCACCACAAAAGTATTTCCATTAACATTTTTGTTTGAACCATTGATACCACTGACAGTTATTGTTTTTAATTTATTGATAAGTTTGGAGTTTCAGTTAGTTATCATTGATTTGATCTGAGCCCATCACAAACCAAACAGAGGATTTTCCAATGTTCCCTCCACGCTATTCAACTTGCCTGATTAGCACACAATACAACAATAAACATTACAAGCAGCCGTTAAAAGCTGTTGCACAGTCCTCCTGCTTTGCAGGAAGGAAGTGCCGCCAAAAACGGAACCATCTGTCGCCTCCCAAAAACTTGAGTGACAACTAGCAGCAAAAACAAAAGGTACAAAAAAAAAAAAACTGTAGCAAATTTAAACACTTGCAGGGGAAGTTATTAAAAAACGATAAACCCAGAACAAAACGCATTCGCGAATTGTTGAACACCTTGAGAGGGCCTTCTGCTCTTTCTCTCTCTCTCTCGTGAAATTATGGAATTCTTATGCTAAAATAATGGGGCACACACGGAGGCACACAGAAGCGACTCATCGATCAGTAATAAATTTGTTGCAAAAAAAAAAAAAACGGCTGTACGTACTCACACGGGAGCATGTCGCGCGTTTGTGGCGTTTCTTTAATTCATGAGCAGGAGAGATCAGGGTTCGGGAGCGCGGGCTGACCAACTGTTCATGGTTCAGCAAGTTGACCAACTGGGCGATAAGTCATTGAAAGTCAATAATATGTTACGCGAGTTTCATTGTATAATAAAAGCGAAGCTGGTCCATCCGGTTGAGAGGAAGTAACATAACATGGTCACAGGCAAGTCGCTGTCTCCGTCTCCGTCTCCAGTCACGGGTAGCTTCGTCTGGCAACTTATTTATGACTTGAGCTTGCGCCTGCTTGGACTGCTACTTACTACTATCTGAGATTTGTTTTTCATTAATTATGCATCTTTCTCTGGATTTTGCTTTGCTTTGGTTTTCAGATGATAAATAGCCCGAGATTAATAAGGCGCCTGGCTAAATGGCGTGGAAAAACATTCACCATACACCACACCACATGTACAAAAAGGGGCAACGATTATGAAATGCTTATCTGACTGTGTTGGGGTTAATCAGAATGAAATCATTAGCCAAAGAGGACTGCATAAATTATACGGGGTCCAAGGAGTTGCAGTATCATTTAAAGTCTCCCACTTCTCCAATTCGATTTTCCCAAATCCACAAATTAAACGAGAATTAATTTTACCTTAGATAAACAACCACAAAAACTGAAGAATTGTCAACGTTTGTGTTAAATTATGTTAACAGAAAGTAGGCAAAACCAAAAGTTGATAATAAATAAGATGGGAAAACAATAACAAAAGATGCGGCACGTGTGTATTTTTGGAGTAGCCTGGGGCAGGGGTAGGGGGCGAGTGTGAACTATGCCTGGAAGAACTTTGACTCGAGAGGGTGAGGGTAACACACACACACACACTTTATGGGCATTGGCTGTTCGTGACATAAATAAACATTTCCATAGAGATGCCTTCGATGTTGTCTTTTGGGAACGTCACGTACCTTACGTTGAGTGCTAACTGATGGGGGCCGTCGCGTTCGCTTCGTAAATGTGTCTAATGGCCAATCGTAAATTGGGGCAAATTCAAATTATATTGCCCGGCTAATTGAGGGTGGGAGTGTAGGTGGGTAAATTGGGTGTCAATTCGATTTGATCTGACCATGCAAGGGGAAAGGATCTACCTAGAAATATACCCTGGAGACTGTCAAATAGATATATTGCGAATCCAGACTTATTGTATTTTAAGGATCCGTCGGGAATAAGTAGGCATAATTGAAGGTTGTCTTATACTACTTTTTATTGGTAAAGAATTGATAGATTGGAACAATTAGATTAGCCATGATCATTCTAGTAGTCTCAAGCAGATTAGAATGGAAAAGTAAGAACATTTTGAACATCAAGACTAGACAGCGGATTTAGGTTTTTTTCAGATTGAATTGAATTCTAGTAAAAATCACAAAATGGTATTTCGTAGTCGGGGCACTCAACTGCAGCACTCTTACTTGTTTTCAATACCTCGGTGGCTAGGAATCCATTAGACTAAAGTCCTTTAAGAGATGCTGAGCAGGGAATCAAACCAGTACCTGGAATCGTTTACCGAAAGAACCGTTTAAAACTTTAAATCAGAAGCGAAACCAATATTACGAATAGTTTGAGAACCGATATTCGAGAATTGATATTTTTGGGGCCGAAAAGAACCAAAAAATTGTCATCTTAAGGGGATCATCACAAGTGACGACCCTTTTTTTTACCCCTTAAGCACTATTTTTTCCTTAGAACCAAAAAATCCTAGAATTTTAAATATTATGGCATATATTTATTGATATTTAAACTTCAAGTAAAATTTATTTTTAACTCAAAATATTGAAAAGTTAATAAACTAGAACCTAAACAGAACCTTTTAACGAAACATTAGATGCGACAAGTACCAAAACGGGACCCGAAAACGAAATGCGATGCGGTTTTATTCAGGGATGCAAACCGGTTCTGAACCGAACGGAACCAATCCTTACCGAACCGCCTATTTGTGGTCGTAAACCGAACCTTTGTTCTTTCAACCTTTCCGAACCTTTCGGTTCAGTTTAGTTCAGTTTATCGATGAGTTTAATGATGTAAAATAACATTACTTGTGAATTTAAAATTTGGTCTAAGGTAGTGGTAGTGCTTCCTCATTAATCAAACTTGGCCTTTGCAGGTTCTACTTCAAGTTCTCTATTTAAAGAATATATAGAGATTTTTGTACGTTCTTCTAGTTCAAAGGATAGACTGACGCTTACTTTTGCTAGCCATTGTAGCGGAAAATCGAATTGCTACGCACCGTTTTCGAAATACTATGGTATATATCGCTTATCAAGACAATCTTTGAACCCATGGACGGCGCCTTTATATCTGTCTAAAATCAGCTCACCAAGGCAATAATCCATTTTATGAGCGATATCTCATTTCTGTCTATATAAATAATATATTTCTATTGAGAATCAAAGTTATTTAATTGCTTTCTAAAAGATCGATTTAAAAAATAAATACAAAATGCCGTTATGTTCGAAAGTTCGGAAATTCGAAAACGAAATTAGGCAAATTAATAAATTAACTGTGAACCACTAAACCAACCCATAAACGCGGTTCGGATTGTAAAAAAAACGGTGGTTTAAAATCTCTGTGAACCACAGAACCGAACCAATCCCTATTTCCGAGCGGTTTGCATGCCTGGTTTTATTCCCTTGGGCTCCCTGCTAGCTAGGACATTTTTGGAACTGATGTATGCGTGTCTATACATTGCTCACACAGAAAATAATATATGATCTGTAACTCAATATTATATTTTCTTATAAGCCGATGTATCGAAACACTCTACGAAGCTGTCCAAAACTGTTTCAGATTGGTTGAATATTTATCTTTTTATGTCTTAAACATTTTTTGATTGCACTGCCAAAATAGCTAAAAAAGTAAAGTACAAATAGAACTTTAAACAGTCAAAAATTCTTTACTTAGAGAGAAGCTTGGCTTGGCGCTTTGGGTCTGTATCAGCAAATTTGACTTTTACTTACTTCTTTACTAAAGCGAACTGTGCAAACTTTTGTCCCTTTTTTGAAAGTACTCTCCAAACGCTATGTTTATGAGGAGGATATATCACTTAGGGCCTATTTCTCATCTCCTACATAGCACTATCTGTCAAATAAACTTACAAATAACAGAGTAAAATGGGTGTTTATCTTACACATAGCAGCTATCTGGAAGATGAGAAATCGGACCTAAGATCAAAAGCTATGAGAAGAATAAAAGTACGAGTGTACGGTACCTAACAAGAGAAATGTCTATATGATACACCTAAAAAAAACCTGTCCAAAATTACCTAGCTGATATTTTCGCTCATATCACAATAAGATCAAATTGACATTTTGAAAAATCATTATAAACAGTTATTTCGAAAGAGTGCATGAGAAATGGCGGTAATGTAAATTACGCTAATATTAATTGTTATGGTGAACCATAGGTCTTCTTAAAATCAAAGAAATATAAATATTTTTTTAGGAAATAACATAACTTTGTCTAAGGATTGAAGTCGTGACCTTGGACTCAGAACGAACAGAATGACTTCTCAACGCAGTGCGCCATCGCACACGCTTATAGGCAAATGCCTAAGGGACTACTTATATAGTTTTAAACGTTGCGGAAGGTTTCAATGTGTTACATTTCCAATCAATTTTCTTTCTACTAATTTTATTCGTTTTATTTTTGTCAATTTGACATTAGTTGCAAGTAATATTTATATTTGGTCATATCAATAATTTATTTTTGAAGGCCTCATTCCCGATGGCATAAATATTTAATTCAGCACTATGTTTCATATAAAGAAGACAGCTTTTCAAAAGCATTCAGCTATCAGAACTTTTTTAAAGTGTTTCTATTCATATGGAGTATTGTGCCAAAATAAGTTTTTATGCCATCTGGAATGTGGCCTATAATGACAAATATATTTTAGAAATGATATTTGAAAAAATGCCAAATTAACCATCCTATATCAAATTGATATTAACTCTTTTTTTTTAGTTCTGCCATTTCTGCTGCTTTCTTTATTGCTAAGACTTTCCCAAAAAATTGTGCAGTGGTTTGGCAGCTTTTGTGAGAGCTTTGTTTGCTTAATACATCTGGATGTTCAGAGGGTTGCCTTTTAGGATGTATCCCAATGCTTTGGACAGGAGTGTATTTAAAATAATCTTATTCTGCCTAAAAATAAAGGGGTATATGTTCCAAACATTTCAAACCTCTATTACTTTCCATATCTTTGATTTGTTGGTTCAGACGGATAAATTTTTATTAAAATTAAGATTCTTGATTTTCAAAACAAAGAAGTCTCTTTTATTTACTAAATGCCATTCTCTTTTGCCACTCCCACATCTTCTCCTCTTTCCTTCATTTATTGCTTTTTACTTTGGCTTCCACTCTGAAACAGTGAGATTGACACACATGCTGCTGAGGTCCTGCTGCCTTATTGGGGAATATAATATGAGCACATGACGCTTTAACGCACATAACGCTTTGAACGTTTAATAAAGTGATTCCTAGAAGTTCAGAAATAACATTAAAATAGGTCTTACCGTTATTACAACAAGCCCAAAACACAAACTTCTAAAATGGGACAACTCTACTTTTCTCATTTTTAAATGGATTGTTATCATAGTGTATAGGCCAACATCTTCCCTTTTAACCCACCCCAAAAAATAAGAGCAAAGCTTCTCCTTTTGTATGATTGTATTCAAATTGTTTTATTTTCAGATTCTTTTTTCTTTTGTTTTAGTATTTGTGTTTTTTTTCGTTTGCATTCAATTGTTTATAACCTAATTTGTGAAATTTGCAAAAATTGAAGTTTTAAACAAAATAAATTCTAACTTTGTTTTAGTTTGTTTTAAATGTATTTTTTTTAAAGTCCGTTAACTATACAAGAAATGTGGATTATTAAACGTTAGCATCATCGCAAAATCTTCTAACGCAGATTACGAATATGAATATATATATATATATAGATTTATTTAATATTTATTATTAATATTTATATATTTATATGTACGAGTGTCTAACTTTGCTGATATGGGATGCTAAACTTACAAAGAAAATTAAGTAAATGTAAATTAATACAAAAAATTTATTATAAGATAAACCTCACAAGAAACACAGACTGCCGTTTGCTTAAGAAGCGATTTTGTAATTACAAGAGAAAAACAAAAAAGAAAATACAAGAAAAATATATACGTAAAACTTGGAACCTGCAAAAGTTGAAGCTTGCACATTTATTGTTTGCTTAAGTTGAGTTTAACGCAGTTTTATACAATTTCAGTTTTGGTTACCGACGCCACTTAAAACCAATACAGATCCTTTGATGATTCCTGCACTTGAGCTTCCAAACCTTTAGAAAAAGGAAAAAAACGGAAAAGAAATTGAAAGGGAATTTATTAAAATATTTGAAAAGGGGTTGTCCTGGCAATCACATATTGTAGTTGACCTTTTGAAGTTATTCTACTAACCTGCCATTGTTGGGTAACTTGAGTAGGCAGCGGCACTCTCCAAGGCATGTGCTGTCTGTTGGTCATGGTGTAATCTGCAAGTAACAAACACACGCACAGGATTTACATAAAGTTCAATCTTTTTGGCTACCATTTGAGTTTTGCCTACCTTGAACCATGACTGTATTGCTGGGGCAACCTGAGCAGGCTGCCATACTGGGCCATATTGTGATGGTAGGCGTGTGCGTGGGCAGCATGCGCGTGCGCATGCGCCGCATAGGAACCATAGTGAGCTGCCGCCGCATGCGGCACCCACGGATCGGTGGCATAGCCAGTGTCCGTCGCCGTGCCATACAAGTCGCTAACCTGTCGATACAGATAGAGGAACCAGATAGGCGATCAGCAACCAAACCGAATTACAACTTATTTAGAGAAGAAGAGGAGGAAGCTGCTGCTGTTGCTGCTGCTGTTGAAACCCTTTGAGGTTGAGGTAATTGCAGCACGTATTGCAGTTAATCGTTTTCCTCTTCGACTCCATTGTTTTCTTGCAAAAGTCTGAATCTTACCTGTGGATGTGTGGGCGCGGGTATGGGATGCACGTAATTGCTGTTCCAGAACGATGGTGGGAAATTGCGAGTGGACATCGGGCTGTTGCTTTCTGTAAAAGAGACCGACAAAAGATTGCAGTTACTTTAAATACATTCTCCATTTGGCATCAAAATTCTTTTACTTGTGGGCTGAAAACTTTAAGTGGCAAATCCTGTGTAATTAGTTTTAACATTAACTAAAGTAAACGTATCCAAACTCAAGTATATACTTTTTAAGAGGGTAAATGAAAAGAATCCTTAATAAAGACAGAAAATTTAATACTAGATTAAACATAAATTCTCTATAACAGGACGTTTATTCCACGTTAAGATGGTGCACTCAAAAAATAGCAAGGGTAAGTATCAAACTCATAATTTTTATCATCAAAATAATGATGAAGTTAAAAATATAATTTTGACTCTGTCTAGTATAATCAGGGATGCAAACCATTTCTGAACCGAACCGAACCGTACCGCAAATTCGAGCCCGTAAACCGAACCGCGAACCGACGAATTTTAAAATTGCCGAACTGAACCCAAAACCGCTAATGAAAACGTTTGGGTTCTGTTTATTTCATGGACGAGTTTGATATCGTAAAGTACCTACTTAAAGACAAAAATTATTGTAAATTTAGGAAATTTTATTATGAAAATTAACGATACGAAAATCCTTGGATAATTCTAACGTTGTAGAGTTGTTTTAACTACCTTTTAAAGAACTGTAAGTTGTCGGGTTGCAATCGGGAGTTCAATGAATTTTTTTCAAATAAAAATTGATTTCCATTTTATATTAGCTATTTCCTGTTATCCGTTTGCTTGGGAATAATGGACTTTAATATGTATTGCCCACTATTTTGGGATGTGTTCTAAGGAACAACGAACCATGATAAATATTGCATACTTCCGGGGTTAGCTTCCGGTACTGCGAAACGTCATTTACATAGCCTACTTATTGGGGCAGTCGAATGTAGTACTGCCACGGAGCAGAGAGAGAAAGAAGAGGTTGACGGTTTGGACTTCAAAATTTATGTTAGTTCGACTTTTCAAAATTTTTCGAAATTAAAATAAAAAATTATTAAATTAAAATTCCTTGAATTTTTTTTAAAGACGCTAAGACATACCGATATACAAAATAACAATATTCAAAAAAATTTTCCTCACTATAACTATTTTTTAGACCGACCGTTCCTATCGCAGCTATATGCTATAGTCATCCGACTTTGATCAATCTTTCCAGAATTTTGTAAAAGCATATAAAACTCATAAATTCCAAGCAAGCTGACGCTACGATGTAAAACTAAAAATTTTTTCCTACTAGAAGTAGTTTCTTGACCGACCGTTTCTATGGCAGCTATATGCTATAGTCATCCGATTTGGTATATATATTTCAAGAATTCCACATGATTCTTATAAAAACAATATATACCACGATTGGTGACGCTACGATGGAAAACAAACGTTTTTTTCACTAGTACTAGTTTTTTGATCGATATAGTCATGCGATCCCACCGATTCTGACAAATATGCAGCCTATGTTTATTTAAAAACTTTTTGCAAAGTTTGGTCATGATAGCCCTAAAACTGAGGGAGGAACTAGCATAGAAACATGCAGTAATAGATCGAATATATATACTTTATGGGGTCTGAGAGTTTCCTTTTATGCGTTACAAACATCAGCACAATTTTAATATACCCTTTGCAAGGGTATACAAAATAATACTTTTTCCAGTTTCAATTTGATACTAAGGCTTATCGAATCTATACTCTATTTATTTTTTGTTTGGGTGTGTCAGTATGGAGTAACCCAGTCGGACTAGGCAGGACGTGGTTACAAAAATCAGTAAATTCAGTTCTATGTATTTTCAGCCCAAAATAACGCCTTGAATCCTTTGAACCATAATGCTTGGTTTTCATTCTTTCATGCTTAAATGGATTAAGTCCCATCTTAATGTTATAATTAATGGCATATTTTCTGGTCCCTGTATAAATAGTATATTCTTACTTATACTGGCTGATTGGTATCAAGTAGTTAAAAAATACACCCAATAAAACAAATGGTTATGTCTTTAGAATGATAACTTTCCTCAGAACTTGATAAATACACTAAAATGTTTGAATTATCATTAAATACGTTTAAACAGCCTGAAAAGTCTTTTATCAATTAAAAATATTCTATTCTTTTTCATTATATTCTAACTTTAGACGATTATAACGTCCTATTAAATATCGTATGTTTAAATATGTTAGATCCAACAGAATTTGAAGAACCTTTATATCGATAAACAGCTCAAATTTGGGACGGATATTACCAACCAAACCAGAGAAAATTAAAAAGAAAACCTTGACATACGATCATTTCTTACAAAGGGATCGATATGTTTCACCAATATATTTTCTTACAAACTGCGAATCCATCGCGTTTATAATAAACGTTATTTTAAGTTCTCATAAGTTCATAGAATATAGGAAAAATATATATCAGTCAGCAATTCTCTCGATGTATGAAAACGATTTATTCCGGAAGTTCGAACTTCTAACCCATCGTTCGGTCTTATGTTCGGTTTAAAAACCGGTTCCTAAACGACGAACCTACGAGTTTGGTTCTAACGTTGGTTCATAGCTTCATATACTACGTTTATGTTTGTAAAAATCATGCTTTTTGCCCCTCAAAGTATGCAAAATTTATGATCTTCAATTATTATTTTTTGAACGAGATAATATAAAGTCAGTTATGGCAGCATCTTTCATAAAAGGTATAAAAAAATAATAAGTGTTAAAGCTACTAAAAAATAAATATTTTCCTTATTTATTTATATTTATAAACATAGCATACTTTGAAGGGCAAAAAGCATGATTTTTTATTTGTTCTTAAACGTAGTAATAAATCGTTAAATGTTTTTGCCTTCTATTTTCAAAATCCGAGTTTAAGAGAATTGGAAAAAAGAAAGACATGGTCAGAACGAACCATATTTATTATTGATATCCTTTATTCATTTCTCTCCAAAGTGCTGGTCTTCTATTGCTATTTCTTTAGCTTTAATAATATAATTTTCAAAACGCATCTTTACTAGAAAAAGCAGCGAAAATGAAATAAGTTGTTTCAAAAGTTAATTTAGACATTTTTTGAACCGAACCCTTTTTAAAAACTGATGGGGGAAAGTTAGAAATTCGGTTCGAGGGGCCTATAAATCTCGAATAAAGTTCGATTGTGGATTGATTTGCTGCCTTGTAAACTCCTTGAACTCCTAGTATCCTGTATATGAAATTGTTGCTTGCATTAATCAAAATTCACGGACATCAAGTACCACGCCCATCTTTAATTGGTACGTGCAATTTTTGAGCTTATTTTAGCATTTTCCCGCTAACCAAACTAAAGTCACCAAATAAGTTTGATTCAGACATTTTCTTTAGTTTCAAAATAAGTTTGCCAATTCTTCTTAAAGTTTTTCTGCCCTCCAGCTAACAGCCAGGCACAATTTCAATTCAAGTGCATAATGATTAACTGGTAAAAGAGCAAACCAGCTGCCTGGTCGGAGCAGTCGGAGCTGGTGCTGGAGCGGCGGCGCCATGGCTTGTTGCAAATAACTGAGCGGAATGTTTTCGGTTGTCGGGATGTCGTTGTCGCGTTGTTCAGGATCATCACTTGTATTAAATGGTTGTAAATCTACGCGTTTATGAAATCGCAATCGCGCGCCGCCGAGCCATGAAGCGCATGAAGACATCTCCATTACGTGTAATGGAGCTCCCCGCTCAGAATGGGCCCCAGCCGAAAATAGCAGCAGGCGGCGGCAGGCGGCAGCGGCAACCAGGACCAGGGGGACAACTACAACTGACAATGGGTCGCCTCTTGGCTGGCTGATACCATACCAAAAACTGGCATAGGCGCATTTGCGTTGACAACATTCCAAACTCAATTCGAGAGAAAAATATACAACAACTGCAGTGGCAGTGGCAGTGGCAGCGTCAGTGGCAGCGGCATCGGAGGATGTGGATGTGTAATGTTTGTGCTTGGCTGCCGTCGCGAGTCGCAACTTCCACGGCACGTCTGTGAGTGTGCCTTGCATGCTGATGATGACGATGAGATGAGATGATGCTGGGTTGGGATGGGATGCCGCGTGCCTTTAGTCGAGGAGTCGAAGCCATTCACTCATTCGCTCAACTGAAACCAAGGAATTCCCATTAATGTGCAAACAAGCAAACTGGTGTGGATTTTTTGGTGACCCCTCCGATCCCTCTCTCTATGTACAGTGTTCACCAACAGCATTTCACTTTCAGCGCTTCAAAAGCGAAAGCCGAACAGGTCTACCTGCTACTGCTGGCTGTTTCACCTTTCACCTTTTGGCCACCTAATGAAGTAGTCAGGGGTATCATGGTCAAGAATTTATGGCCTGATAAGGCCATGAAAACCGATCACCAACGTCGTTTTGCCGGCCAAGTCCTAGAAGGTAAGCGTCTCTCTGCCGCTGCAGCAGGCGGGTGCCAAGGAATTTTAAATCGAATTCTTTAGGCATCTAATTAAATACTGAAACGAAAACAGAACCAAGAAACCAAACAACCAACGAGGGGCAGATACAGATACAGAAAAGTGCAAGCGTGCCACTTGCTATCTCGCTCTCTATCTCGCTCCCTCCCTTCCTCCGCCTCTCTCTCTCTCTCATAGCCAAGTGTGTGTGGAGCAGTTAATTGAAATGCATTTTAAAATCGTAATGAGGAATCTATGCGGCATTCGGCATTGCCACCGCCAGACGAACCGCACAGCAACAACAACAACATCGACCGCATCGCATTCCGGCGACATTTCATAGCACATTCCAACTAGATATATATACACACACACGTACAAACATTGCGATACTACAACAACAACAACAATAATAAAAAAAATCTATATAAATACTGCATAGTTTTTAAAGTACAAATGCAAATGTGTCCGTGTGTGTGAGTGTTCAAATAGACAAATGACCAAAATGAACTTTAAATACCATTAAGCAAAGTGAAACAACAAAAATGAAATCATTGAAAAGTAAACAACCTTTTTTGTTTGTTAAATATATTCATCAACTCTTGAAGTGTACATAATTTGTGCAAATTCAAAGAAATTCAAATCAAGAACATTAGTTTTTATAACAATATTTAACACATTAACCTAGATGAATTTCTTAAAAAAACAAGAACCTTTAAGAGAAATAGTTGATATATACCTCAAATAAGATCTGAATGGTCTGACGTCAACAAGTTCTCAAATTAAATATCATAAATATCAAAAATATCATAAAGAAAGCTGGTCGACTGTACAGCTGTATCAAGAAGCTCCCGCTTCTTTCTTTAGTAATTATGGCAAACCTGACAAGAGCAGGCAGTTACTGATCTGTTGTTCTCAAGAGAAAACAATGTGAGATTAAAATTTACACAGATTTTTAAAAACCGCAGTTTGCTTTTGAAAATATTTTAAAACTATAAAATCGTATTATGGCTTTACCAACTATTTTTTATTACTTTTTTTGCCTGCCCTTTTAGCATTTTAACCACTTTACACATTTATAATTATTATAAAAAAACAAAGATACAAATCAAAGTTTAACCACAATTGTAAGTTAACAAAAAAAAAATTAGGTTGCAAATTTTTACTTTTTATTATCAGGGATATTTTTTAGATTTTTTAGATCAAACAAATTCAACTCTTCATAATACACCAAGAGTGCTAGAAACATACGAAAGTTAGAGAAATCATCGATGAAAGTTTCTATAAGATACATATCTTTGTATCTTATATAGCTGTATGATATAGTCGTCCAGCGTGTAGTAAAGAGACGACTCAATGCAAGGTTTTAGCTCGATATAAAAAGTATTTTCGTCAAATTATCCAAACTTTGTTTCAGACTTACTTATTATATTAGAGTGTTATTTAGGGCTGCAAACCGGATTTGAACCAAAACGGCTCGAACCCGAAATTCCGACTCTTTCTTTACTGTGAACCGAACCCCTTGTTTAAAAATGGTCGAACCTAAACCTGTTCCGAACCAAAAGTTTCTGTTCGGTTCAAAAAATCTACTAGTCTTAGTTGAGCCCGTTCAACTTACCACCATAATTTTTTTTGTATGATCAAAGAAGAAGAATATACCAAAAAATAACTCGAAAATATTCTACATAAAAATTTAAATTAAAAATAAATGAGAACTTCCCATCAAGTATACAGTAAATACAGAAGTTCGGAATACTTTTTGTTATATCTAACAAATTTCGAACCTAGGTTTGAATCAAATCCTTTAAACATAAACCTTGAACCTCAAATTTCAGAACCTTAACCATTGCCAAATTTTGGACTATACCTCCACAAAATTTGTTTGGGTTTGCAGACCTGGTGCTATTAATTCTTTTGGTTAAGGCCTATTTCTCAGATCACATAAAAGTTATTTTCGGCTTAATGCTTCATATGAATAGAAACACTTTCGTAGAGCTTTGAACTCAGAATGCTTTTGAACAGCTGTCTATTATGGGTCATTCTTTTTTTAAATCAAACTTTTTATTTTTGATTTTAATAAAAAAGTTTATCGCGGTTTTGCAAAAGAAAATTTTGTTGATTTTATAAACAATTTAAAAAAATTGGAAAAACGGGAAAAAGGTTTTTTTTAAAAATTAATATCTCAGGTTCTGCTTATCGGACAAATCTCGGGGTTGTTTTTATATATAAAATTTCGTTGTGGCTATTAAAATAAAAAAGTACTACATTAATTTTTTACTTATTATTATTACATAATTATTACTTAAGTTTATTTATAATATTATCAAAGAATTAACCATGATGATATAGCTTCTAAGAAGATACAAATTATTGCCCCAAGTACGCAGAAAATGATGGTGCTTTCAAAAATATGAAGGCTATGATTTTAATAAAAAAGTATATCACGTTTTTGCAAAACAAAATGTTGTTGATTTTATAAACAATTTCAAAAAATTGGAAAAACGAAAAAAAGGTTTTTTTTTTAAATTAATTGATTATTGATTTTTAAAGTTATAAACAAATAAAAATATGCCTTATAAGAAAGCTTCGCCACGCAGTCAGTTTCAAATTTGGTGCAGGTTGACCCATAAATCTGATAAAAACGTAAAATTATGGCAAAAAAATCTACGTCCTCCCTTCAAAAAAAATTCCGTTTTAAATGTACCAAGGAACCGGGTTTTTCGTTCTCTATAGTAGGATAAGTCATGATATAGTTTATTTAACCAGATTACGTAAAATTCAACAATGATTTGTTTAACGATATTAAAAACTGATTAAAGTCCATTTAAAATTAACTGATTCGAATGCTGGGGTAAAAATGTACCCCAAAAACAGTTCACGTTACCATGGACGGTATTAGGGGTGTTACCATTCCAGATGTTAGTGACATTCTAGCAACGCCCGGTAACATGTTGGGAAAGTTGTGAATAAATATCGTGATACATTGAAATGGGAAGTCATAATCCAAATTAAAAAAAAAAAAAAATAATGACCTTCAAAAACTTTGTAAAATTCCTAAAAACTTGTTTAACTTAAAAGATCCATCATTAACTAATTACATATTAATATGTTATATCAACATTTTTTATACGTTCTTCTTATTGATTTATTTCTCTTTTTAAAACAATTTCAACTGTTGGCCAAACTTTTCGAAATCAAATGATGTATGCAAGTTGTTTATGGGCTACTTATTATACAATATGTACATATGTACAATATGTATATAACATCCACTTGAAACAGAAACTGGCACTTGCCAACGCGCACACACTACACTATACCCCTTCTTGCTGTTGTCGCAGTCTGTGAATGCCACAGTGCGTCGCACAATAAACCAAATAAATCAAGTTGCCACTTGCCACTCGCTTGTTCTTTCGATTTCAAAATTAATTACCTCCTTTAATGAAGATAAACGTTTCGTTTGTTCATGCGCCTGTCTGTCTATCTTATGCTGTATTTTCTTTCTTCCTCTCGTTTTCAATATTTTATTTTTATGCAATTTTTGTTGCTTAAAGGGAATGTGTGTACACATTTACGTACCCCAAGTACAAGTGCAGTTTCATTAGCACCAACCCGGACTATTATGATCTTCCTTATTGCTTAATCAATCAATTAGGTTAAAAACACATTTGCATGCTAAACAGCTGCGAGGTGAATGCTAATGCCACGTACGTGTTGGTTGCCACCCACCTGGCATCTGCCACCACCCCCCTCGACTTTTGTATACCCAATCAACGTTCACCACTTGAACATTTTGTGGCGTATTCCTTTAACGCAATTTGCTGCTGCTGCTGCTGCTGTTTACCTGGCGCTTTTATTGAGTTTCTGTGGCTTCCATTTGGTGGCTGCCATTTTATCTCTTCCTCCCACCCCCCTTCGCATCAACCGTTCAATTTGAGCATGAGGAAATGTGGGCACTTTGATTGTGCCATGACCGAAAGCGATAATTGGAAAATTTTTCATTTATTTTGGGCCACTAATTTACGGGCAAATAATTGCACTGAACGCCGCGAAAATAGGTTTAGAGATTTTGGTAAGGTACAACAAATTAATGTATTTTTATTATTGTTTTGAGTGTGATTCAACTTACCACCCGATAGAACTATTTACTGAAATGCATTACCAGAAGCAAGAAAATAGTAAAATTGGTTCCTCACTAGTCACAAAAAGTAGCGTATAGCCGTTGCAGATTAAGCTTAGAATTTAACAAGAAGTTCTCACATACCCTGAATATCCACAGTGCAAGAGGTCCTCGTCCACACTAAGAAATAAACGCTATTTTGAGATAAGATGTGGAATATGCATAATAGGAACTGGGACGCCTTGAAATAGCTATACAGACAACCTGCTTACTTTCTGAGTGTTTGTATCTTGTTGTTTAAAACTAATATATATCAAGTACTTGCTAATTTATATTATTTGGCTTAAGAATTTAACTAAGTATATAATGAATTTCCTATTCAGGCCTGTTCCCATTTTCGACTTCGATCAAATCATGAAGAATCGCAATTGAAAAATGTTTCCTTTTCCTAAAACCGATTGTGTTATTCGGCGAATAACTTCAAATTTCCATTTAACTCATTCGACGGTCTAAATTGCAAAATCTTTTAGCCGAATACTCTAATTGTTTCAGGGTAATAAAAGGCTTTACCAATTCCGATCAATCGTATTCGGAAACGGGAACAGGCCTAATTATCTTCAAAATATTTTAATCTAAAATATACACCATCATCTAAATGAGGGAATCAGTTGTTTTGAAAGTAACATATTGCTTTTAAAATATCATGAATGCTTTGTACTATGGTGTGGTTTGTTCACATTTTTTAAAATATCGAAATCGATAACATTGATCCTTAGAATTCGCAAAATCAATATCGATATATCGTCGAATTCTTATGCCATTTAAAATCAATTGAAAATCTATTAAAGAACCTCTTTACCATGATGCAATATGGTCTATACAATAACGCTTGAAATTAGCATTAATATAAAATATGTTTAAGTCGGACTGTGCTTTCGAAAGTACCTAAGACCAATAATTTTTGATGTTAATATAAACCTAGCCGGTTCGTATTTAGACAACTCTTATCTTGCCCCAAGCCTTTCGAACTCATTTCATTCCATATGCTCTTACTTGAATTCCCTGTTGAGATATTTATAAATAAGGAAGTGAGTGCGGAGGAGAGATATACTACGTTAATGCACAAATAATAAATCATGATTTTTGCTCTTTTAAGTATGCTATGTTTCATAATTATGGAAAATATAATTTGCTTATAGCCTTAGGGCCTTTTCTCATTCTGATTTTAAAGCTGTACAAATGTGTTCCTAATCATATGAAGCATTGTTACGAAAATAATTTTGATGTCATCTGAGAATAGGCATTTAACAATATTTATTTTTGTGTACCTTTAACTGGTCCGACAATCTGATTGAATGCACAATGTGGATTATGTATAATGCTGCCATAACTGACAATAAATAAATAAATAATTCTTTTAAAAAAAATAAAGTTTAAGTGCCAAAAACGTATGATTTTTAATAGCATAAACGAAGTAATAGACAAATCGAATTCGTTCACTCGATTTCTTTCGTTCCAAAGCTGAGACGCTAGCCCAGGGCTGCAAACCGGCCCGGAACTGAACCCCTAAGATCCGCTTCGGTTCGGGTTTCTTGAATTGGTCGAGCCGGACCATGAACCGAACATTTTAGAACAACAGAAAGCAAATGAACCGAGGTCAAATATAAAATCTTTCAATGATTTTATGGATTTCTTCGAAAATTTTCCAAGAAAATAATTTAATAATTTGGATAGGTCTTTAAAAAATATTCTTCTAACTTAGTTGTACGAGTATTTTCAACTTTAAAATCTGTTCCTTCTAATCTATGATTTAGTAGAAACGAACAGTTCCATAATGATATAATGCCTACATAGACGAAAAAAAATATCCGGACTTAAATTAATCCCAATAAATTAATCAGTTGATGGTGGATTCCAAGTTTGGTAAAATTCCTTGAAGTTTTAATCCGAAGCTCGGGACTTGAATTAACTTAAACAAGGAAATGTCGCCTATATTACTTATATTATTTAATAATAGACGATCAAACTAATTGAATTGTTTAAATTAATCGTAAATAAATGCTTCATATTTTATTTTTTTTAAGTGAACCTAGGTTCGAACCAAAACCTGGGGCTCAGAGGATCAAGGAACCGGTCCGACACAGTAGGCACACACACTACCCAGGATATAGATGTCAGTTATTTATAAATTCAAAATCATTAATAAACTGATTGTTGACTTCAAAATTTGATCACGATAGCCTTAAAAACAAATAAGTTTTCTCAGTAAGAAACATTTTCCGACCGAACGGTTATATGGCAGCTTGGAAAAGTCATAATTTGTTGCCACTTGATTTGTTACATCAGTGATCTTTCCCTAAGCAAATACTGTACATATTCCAGTTCTGGGTGCATTTAAATGCAACATTTTTAATAACATTTCAGCTAATTATAAAATGTTGTTTGTAAGTACTTCGCTCTCTCTCTCTGTCGTTCTGGGAACCAAGCGCTGCAAACACGCAAACTGACAGCTGGGACAAGTACATGACATCTGCGGGTCTTTTGATCAAAATGTTACACACACTCTCTTATGTGGGGATGGGAATGGGAATGGTGATTAGTGGGGAGTCAGAAGACACCTACCTTTTGCATCCTTATTGTTGTAATTGAGGGCGCGAGAGAAATGTTCATCCACAACGCTGGCTGTATCGCCCGAATAGTTGGTGAATACAACGCAGGTGGCCGATAAATATTGAGCACGTCCTTGACTATTGCCTGGGCCCGAGTTGCTTGTTGTGTCCAGCGGGAGATCCTTGGACATGGCTCCGGTGGCAGAACTTACGCCCGTTGAGGTGGATGGACCCGCCGTGACGCCGCCGCCACCGCCGCCATGCAGCGAATGGGAATGGGAGTGCGTGTGACGCGGTGAGTCTGGACCAGAGGAGCAGGATGATTCATTGTGATGCTGATGCTGTTGAGAGCCTACCAAGCGTGCTGGAAATGCAACATGAAGAAATCGAGGTAATTAAAATCTTTGGCGAATCTGATAATGCCTTAACTGAGGTCAAGTGTGGACTAATTTTGTGTTTAGTTCAGTTTAAATAGTAGAGGAATTTTGTAATTTATATTTTCCCCCTTGACCAAGTCTGTTCATAATTAAATATGATATAATTTATTGAATGTTAACTGATTGGAATGTACCAGTGACTGGCCATAAATTCCAGTTAATAAAAATGTGAAAAATTTGCAAATTAATTAGCCAACTATTTAGATTTCATAACAACTTACCCTCAGCTTCGCTGCGTGGCACGATGAGATCCTCTTCTTTGGTTTGATGCGTTTGATGTGCATGTGTGCGACTGTGTAGCGTATGTTGAGTGGCTCCGCTTAGCACGGGGCTCATGCCCAAACCGGCACTGCCCACACTACTGCTTCCAGGCACTTGGCTGCTAAGTAAGCCAACTCCACTGCCATTTCCGCCCACAACACCCACGCCACCCAATTGCAAACTACTGGAACTGGCCTGATTCGCTACCGCAGCCACAGCCGCTGCCGCCGTATTGTGAGCTGCAGCCGCCACCGCTGCTGCAGCGGCATTGGCACTCACCGAAGGTGGCAAAATGGGACTACAGGGCGAATGAGAGCTGCCAGAGGCACTCGATGAGGCAGCCAACTGAACGCCCGACGATGAATACAGATCCTGATTGAACTGAAAGGGAGAGAATGTAAGCATATGATCAAACATTATATAACTTATTGTCATTGAAAAACTGAAAACAAGTAATTGGAATCTTAAGAAGAAATTATAAAAGAAAAATATTGGAAAGATATTTTTATTTGCCTTTAAGTTTTAAAATTTTCAATTTTACAGACCAAAAGGGCCAAGTCGAGCTTCTCTCAATTTATTCAAGTCTTTGAACCAGCCTTCCTCTTTTTTTCTCTCTTTCTCAATTGCTTGGACTAATTTCTTACACACCGCAAAAGTAGTCAAAGAATGGATTCGGCTTTATAATGTGAATGTGGCAGTCTTATTCTTCTGACATAAATATCATAGAATTCGTCTGGTGTATTCCTTCACCTTAAGCATAAGAATCCGGCCGACATTATGAAAATAAAAATTCAATGATTGCTAAGTAGGTTGATATATATTTTTTGGGCCTAATAATGAAAACGCGAATATTTATGATCAAAAATGGCTTTATTGTGTTTTTAAGTATTCTCCAGCAAGATTTATACACGCTCAAACCAATTGTCGAAGCACTTTTTCCACCCCGATTGAGACACTTCCAAAACATGGTTTTTGAACTCTTCAACAGCATCTTCTGGCGACGAAAATCGTTGACCACGCATTTTTCCCTTGATGTGTGGGAATAAAAAGAAGTCATTGGGTGCCAAGTCAGGGCTGTACGGCGGATGACCCATCAATTCGACGTTTTGGGCGGTCAAAAAGGCGCTGGTGTGAGCTGATGTGTGAGAGCTTGCATTGTCATGGTGCACAATGATCTGTCTTCTCTTGTTCGTTTTTCGAATTTCTCCTAAGACTTCAGGCAAACAAATTGTGGTGTACCACTCAGAATTGACCGTCCTACGTTGCTCAAGCGGAACAGTCGCCACATGACCAGTTTTACCGAAGAAACAGGCGACCATTTGCTTCGAAGTGCTTCTTCCACGAACGACTTTCGTTGGATTGGGCTCGTCTTTAAAGACCCACACGGTCGATTGCTATTTTGTTTCGGGTTCGTAAGCATAGATCCATGATTCGTCACCTGTGATGATCTTATAAACGTCTTTTGAAACACTGCGATTATATTTTTTCAAAATTTCTTTGCACCAATCCACACGAGCCTTTTTTTGAGCGATTGTAAAATTTTGTACGCCCAGGTGTTCAGCAATATCGAATGTATGCTGGTGGCAGAAATGCCCAAGGATGCCTCTATCTCACGGTATGTCACATGACGATCTTGCATTATCAGTTCACGCACGGCATCAATGTTTTCTGGCACAACGACTGTTTTTGGACGACCTTCACGATCTTCGTCTTCGAGCGAAACCAATTTTTCACAGTGCTATAGGATGGTGCTTCATCGCCATACATAGATTTAAGTTCATCGCTGCACTCTTGTCGTGATAATCCTTGTCGAAAGTTGTGAAAAATGATTGCACGAAAATTTTCACGAGTTGATTCCATTTTTCTGCCGAGGTAAGTTTTTGATTAATCGTTAATCGATATCAAATGTGGTCACACATGAAAGAGTTGTATAAAGCTTTTATAGATAAAAGTCTAAACTTTTTTTGGGAAAAAGCCCATTTGGTCCTAAAATGGCTAGAAGTGACCAAGGCCAGAAATTTAAATAGCAAACCACGTAGAACTAAACCAGTGATGCAGTTTTGTTCAGTGCACATAAATTAATCATAATTTTTTATCAACAAGGCTGCACCTCACAAAGTTGGTCATTTTGTTGCCCTGTGTTATTATTGAGTATTTTATAAAAATAATTTGAAAAATGTTAGAAGTGTTCCTCTATTTTCTTAGGGTATAAATGTCTGGAAGAAATGCTTTATATTTGCGTGTTAATTAAGTAGCATTAAAAAATATTTCGAAAAATGCCTGACAACAACCGACCCTAAGAATTTAAAGATATAAACAAAAACTCTGCGAAATGGGCAAGACATTTTGTATCAACCTTTTTTCAGAAGATTTCGAAATAATATAAGTTCAATATTAAACTCCGCGACGAGCAGCAGCATATGTCGTTTATAAATCCCGTGAAGACGGACTCCGAAGAGGGTCAGAAATATATTGGGAAATAAATATTAAATTCGTGATTCATTAAACGGGTGGAACCTTGAGCCGGCACAACAAAACTTTGCATATAATTTTATTTACGAAATTTAAAATTCTTTTCTCGTTTTTATACTCTGTACCGAAGGTACAAAGAGTATATTGGGTTTGTGCAAATGTATGTAACAGCCAGAAGGAAGCATCTCCGACCCTATAAAGTATATATATTCTTGATCAGCATCAACAGCCGAGTCGATATAGACATGTCCGTCTGTCCGTCCGTCTGTCCGTATGAACGCTGAGATCTCAGAGATGGTAAGAGATAGAGATTTGAGGTGTATGGAACATATATTTCTTATACTTGCAGGCAGATCAAGTTTAGTTTTTTTTTTGCCACGCCCCCTGCCTCCCCCGCAAATTGAAAAAAACTTAATATCTTTCACAATTTTGGAGTTAGGTTGTTTGAACCTTCTAGACATATATTCTACTCATCATTACCTATCGAGCCCCCATACATCGTTTTCTAATCAGATGAACGATAGTAGAGTTGCCACCCCCGCAATTTGAAAAACACCTCAAATATCCCGCAATTTTGGAGTTAGGTTGTTTGAACCTTCTAGACATATATTCTACTCATTATTACCTATCGAGCCCCCATACATCGTTTTCCGATCAGATGAACGATAGTAGAGTTGCCACCCCCGCAATTTGAAAAACACCTCAAATATCCCGCAATTTTGGAGTTAGGTTGTTTGAACCTTCTAGACATATATTCTACTCATCATTACCTATCGAGCCCCCATACATCGTTTTCCGATCAGATGAACGATAGTAGAGTTGCCACCCCGCAATTTGAAAAACACCTCAAATATCCCGCAATTTTGGAGTTAGGTTGTTTGAACCTTCTAGACATATATTCTACTCATCATTACCTATCGAGCCCCCATACATCGTTTTCCGATCAGATGAACGATAGTAGAGTTGCCACCCCGCAATTTGAAAAACACCTCAAATATCCCGCAATTTTGGAGTTAGGTTGTTTGAACCTTCTAGCATATATTCTACTCATTTACCTATCGGCCCCCTTCGTTCCGATCAGTGAACGATAGTGAGTTGCACCCTGACTAAATATTGGTTAGGTTGTTTGAACCTTCTAGACATATATTCTACTCATCATTACCTATCGAGCCCCCATACATCGTTTTCCGATCAGATGAACGATAGTAGAGTTGCCACCCCCGCAATTTGAAAAACACCTCAAATATCCCGCAATTTTGGAGTTAGGTTGTTTGAACCTTCTAGACATATATTCTACTCATCATTACCTATCGATAATCGGGAGCCAATTGGAGCGGCGACCTAAACGGGTACAGAGTATATTACAGTCGGGCTTGACCGACTTTCTTACTTGTTTTTTTATTTGCTTTAATATGACTTTACCTGGCGTTAAGTTACATAAATTTCTATTTGCGAATTGTTAGTCAAGATTTTTTATTATTTTACGCAACAAAAAAAAATGTATTTTTATTGTAGCTAATTACTCAATGACTCTTTGAACTGAAGATCTTAAAGAGAAAATATACTGAACTCTTTTTATCCCGTCATATCGCCATCGCCATCGAGAAGTTGACATTAGCAACTGAGAAAACTGGCAGGGATCTCGTCTTTTTATACCCTTGCAGCGGGCATGTTAAAATTGTGCAGATAATTGAAACGCATAGAAGAAAGCTACATAAAGTTATATATTTTTGATCAGCATCAATGGCCGAGTCGATCAAGACTTGCCCGTCTGTTTCGATGCAATCTTCTCTAAGTAGTTGCTTGAAAAGTTGTGATAAAATTTATGTGTCAATCTTAACTGTGTTCAATCTGAAAATGATTTTTTGTTTGTTTCTAGAATTGCAGCAGTTTCCAGTTAAAATTTTTGTATTGATTGAACTACTTTTGTTTACTAAAGATTATTCTAGTTAGTTGTAACTTCCTTTAAAAAATGTTAATTGCCACCTCTTCACTTCTCATCGTGCCTAGACTCATTGAGGCTTGGATGACTCAGCTGTTTGTGTCTAATTAAGCCACCAAACACTTGAAAGACTTTGTAAACAAGCCGCAGTTGCCCCATCCCCAATTGTATCTAAGCGATACACCCACTTCAGCCAGAGAGACACGCTGCTAAACATAAATCAAAGACTCGATGGCATCGCTGTCAATGCACCAAATGGATCGTGCCTGGTTAACCCATTATTAACCCTTAGATACAATAATAATTGGCATGCGCCGTCTATGAAAGGCGAGAAGAGTCAAAGGGGAGGGGGGCGGGGGCCAGAGTTGAGATAGTTTATAGTTTAAATTTAGAAGCATATTTGGGTGCAAATGTAGCATAGAAAAGTGGCGCACTAATGGCGCTCATTAGTAGAAGGGGGGAAGCGGGGCGAGTCGAAGGTGTTGCTCGTAAATCGTGGCCAGCGCCGCATTATGTTTGACACATCGCTAAGCTGGAAGATTATGCGGCGTGATTATGGCTCCGCTTCCACTTACACTCTTACCCTTGACTCCGTGACAATATGCGAACGGTCGTAAATTTAATGGCCTTCTTCCCTCCCCATCAACATAAATTTAACGTATTGTGTCATTTTCAATTTGCTGCAATGAGCTCATAATTCATTTCTAGCTCATTTCTGAAGTTTGGCGTATTTGAGATATCTGCATCTGCTGTCAGCTGGCTTAAGCACATAATCAATAATGACCTGCCAGGCTTATCGGCCAACACTATCTCGGCCACCGTTGCCAAATTGCAGTAGCCCAAGGTTGGAGAACAATGCAGGACCAAGATACAAAAAGGAAAAGGTGCGTGTGTATCTGCAGTGTTGGCCTGTTATTAGGTGCAGTGATATTTCGATTATGCTGAGCAGTCAGAAACCCAGAGAATCACACGGCATAAATCACCAGACGAATCAGCGACAAAGTTTTTTCGGGCCTGTTTTTTTTTCGGGTTTATCTGATGGCAGCAAAACAAAAAGCTCAGGCGATGGGCAAGAACTAATGGCGATACACACAATAAATTAACCCAACGGGAACAGAAAAGATCGAAGAACGGGAGGACAAAAATTGTGCGTCTGCTTTGGCCAAATAAACCGGTCATCGGCTGCTGCGGCTGCTGCTGACTCAATCTGCGATTGGCTGGTCAAGCTGCGCAGGGCCTCATCTGGGTCGCTGTCTTCGTGCGGCGGATTTTGGAGTTTTATCTTTGGAACCTCTTTATGGGCATGCAAAAGCATAGAATCAGAATCGTGTCGTATCGGTTACTTACATAAAAGGCCAATTTCGATTTGGTGCCGCGGCCTTGTATAATTGGAACTTGCGACACAAGAATTTCTTTGTGCCCCAGCGACAACCAAAGTCTGAGTCCGAATCGAAGTTGGAGTCCGAGTCGAAGTTCGCCCTTTTGGCATCGTGAGAACTTTTCTGTACTTGTCACACAAAATCACAGAAAAATCTTCGAAATCAACCAAAAAAACAAAAACAAAAACGAATGGCGAACAAAGCACATACAAAATGACCAAAAGGAATTCCTTGAAATGTTTTTTTTTTTTGTTTGTTTTATTTTTTGTATTTGGTTTTCTCTGTATCGATCGATCGATTTGCGTTCTGCGTGAATTCTTATGATTTGTTAGACGCATCTAATTATGCAAACAAATTGAGGAAAGAAACGAATGGAGCGGTTACGAGGAAATGAAAGGAGTTTTCTGTTGTCAATGATTAGGTGTACTGATAAATTGAGATAGAGAGATATTTAAAATATATTAATGTAAAATATGTACCAGTTTTTTATCCCCTCTCTGAGTACTCGTACACTGAAAAAATTGAATGCGGCTATTTACATGCACCGGAGTTTACATATCCTAATGGAATCGTTCTAAAAAAAAATATGTACATATCGATATATGTGAAAGTAGAATTAGGCTATAACCCACTTAAAAATATCTAAGCTTGCCATGTTTTTCTTTTCTTCTCCCATATAATCGAAAAATTTAAAAATACAAGTAGGCTGCTAAAATTGATTTCAGCACCCCCGAAACAAAAATCTGGCATTAGTGCGACACTATTGAGACTGTGCACAACACAATTTACTATTTATATATTTTCTGCTTTTTTTGCATATTCATTTATTATTATTTTGATTATCATTATTTTTATTTATAACATATTTTCGTTCGTAATGGATTTGCGATCTACATTTAATGATTTGGCCAGTTTTAGCACTTCCATAATCAGACATCCACCATAAACTTGTTTTCGAGGCATTTTGATAAATATAAATAATGAACAGGTAAAAATTACTCGAATTTTTGTAAAGAAAAATAAAAAAAAATCATGTTTAGAAATTTTTAATTTTTTTCTTTAATAAATTGATTTGCTCAAAAAATAATTAAAAATTATGTTTTACTTTTACAGAAAAGATTTATCAGCTCTAGTTTTATCGGGTTTTTGACCATTTCAGCAGCATGAGTTTCTCATATGAGAGATTTATTAGGATTTTACAGTAAAAAAAATAGAAGGCTAACATCGCCTCCGGCGATGTTTAAATACCCTTGCAGTTTTTTTTTATTTTATATAAGAATTTGTTTTCCAGATTATTTTAGAAAAATTTAATTTTGCTTAGAGCCTGTCCCAAGCTGACTAACAGATTGCGCCACTTTCCGGCTGACCAAGCCGGAAGCCGATTGTGGTATGGGAGCTATACGATATATTTATCTGATTTTGATTTTTGAGAAAAATTGTGTTGAAGCAAATAATATTTACGATTAACAAGTATAAACACGCTACCTTTAATAACAAAAAAGTTTTTAACACTAAAACTCGATTTTCATCCGATCGTTCTTATGGCAGCCTTATGCTATTGCCATCCGATTTTGAACAAATCTAATGAATACCAAGTATGGTGACGCTACGATGGGAAATTAAAAATGTTTTTCTCACTAGAACTACACAGAGAAAAATATGACGTTCTAAAATCATGACCAAATGTTCATGATTTTGTTCTATTTTTCCGTTCATGAAATTTGAACTCAACTAAACCATCGTACAACAAATATAAGTAGCATCTTAGACATGTCGCAACGGAAGTGTGCGATGATACAGGGTGCTAAGATGCAGATCCGTTTGTGCGTTTGAGTGCAAGGCAAAGGTCCCAAGTTCGAATCCCAGACGGAGCAGCAGCGCTAACACTCATCGTTTTTTCTTTAAAAAGAAATAAATAAATCAAAGAGGGGAATATAAGCTTTTCTGGTTAGGTGGGGCGAGTGACCAGCAAAGGAGAGGAAGGGAGGGAGGGAGAAAAGCAGCATATCCATTTCTGTCCTCGCCCTATTATTAGAGGACAGAGGGGAACCCAAAAACCGTTGTTGGACTAGTGGGGGATGGGGTTTGGTAACTGCTTAAAAACCAATAAATTATTAAACCAACACAACAACACCCCTTTCCCGATGATTGCTGTGTTTCTAAATTAAGGAATTTTTTTTTAAAAATAAGAACAAAATGTTCATGAAACATGCCCAAACAGTTTATAAAACAAGCACAAAATGTTCACGAAACAAGCCCAAAAAATCCAAAGTGAGAACGAAGTGTTCATGAAAAATCGTACCCCAATGTTCATGATTTGAGAACAAACGTGCATGATAGACTTTCGTCAACGGATGTTCATGATTTTGGTACTTTTAAAACGGATTTTTTTCTCGGTGTAGTTTTTTGACCGATCTTTTCTATGGCAGCTATATGATAGAGTGATCCGATCCGGCCGGTTCCGACAAATGTGCAGTCTATATGTATTTAAAGACTTTTTGCAAAGTTTGATCCAGATAGCTTCAAAACTGAGGGAGGAGATAGCATAGAAACAGACAGGCGGACCGACGGACAGACGGACAGGGCTAGATCGACTCGGCTATTGATGCTGATCAAGAATATATATACTTAATGGGGTCGGAGATGCTTCCTTCTGCCTGTTACATACATTTGCACGAACTTAGTATACCCTTTTTACTCTATGAGTAACGGGTATAAAAAGGACTTGTCAGAGGAGTTCAAACCTAAATTGTTGAATATCTTAAAGAGCGCATGGTAGATTTTCATACAAATCTAAATTTTTAATGGTGTCATTGGCTATAACATGTCCTAGAAAATATCCGGGAAATAGAGTACCATTTTCAGATTCACCCCCCAACACTCCATTTAGGTCAAAAACCAGAGCTAAAAATAGACCGAACTACGCTTTCAGATTTATTAAAGAAGCCTTGGATCGTGGACTTTGGCCATTTTTGTACCAGCAATTGCCTTTGAACAACTTTGACCAATTAGGGTATTATAATTTTATAATAAAGGTATTCGAGATTATTGGAAATTTCAGTTCAGTGTAAAGTTATTTTATCCTGACCATTGATTTGGAGGTCGAATTAGGAAAAATTACCATATGCCAGGTTTCATTCAGATAGTTTTAAAACTTATGAAGGAAATTGAAAAGAAGTCGACAACGGACAGGCGGACATTTTTATCTCAACTCAGCTCGTCACACTGATCAAGAATATATACATAATATGCTAGGAGATTCTTCGTTCTATGCGTTACAAGCATCTGCACAAAATTATTATACCCTCTATAAGGCTATAAAAATGCATATTTCAAAAATATATCCAATCAAAATTTTTTTAAATTGATTTTTGGATTCTCGAAATACATTCAAAATATTTAAACTTCAAACGGTTTTTTTTTGGCTGTAAACTAGTGTTCAGCAACGAATATTCAGTTATGGTACATACTTCTTCCCATACGATTTTCAAAATTAGAAATTTATTACGGAAAAGAAAAAACTATAGCTAGTATTCGGCGTCGCTCGGGTCCTTAGGTATTGTGTTACAAGTTTGATTTCAAAAAAATACAAAAAATAAAAATTAATTCCATTATGATTATAATAATTTATCAACCGATTGAGAATCCCTTTCGACAAACTGGTTCGGAATCCGTATTGAATCTAGAAAATATCTAATTCCATATTACTAACCCACACACCAAACTTCAAGCTCATAGCTTTCTATGTCACGGATCTGAACCGGCCTTGAACCAGTGAAATATCTATCTAGATATAACTAATCAAATTTCAAGTTCATAGATAAAGAACGCCAACATTTTTCTCAATTAAAAACAAGAGACAAAAAAGTTCTTCTCACTTAAACCATTTTTCAGAACGAAGACGAAGGCTAGGTGGAAAATGTCATTTTAACTGCTTTAAAATTAAGAGACTGAACAGACAGACTGACAAAGCTCAATCAACTGAGCTCGTTAAACTAATCAGTGGACAGCGGATTTTGCATAGCCCGGGTAAAGGCATTTAAGAGGCAGACCAAAACACAAAATGGCCTGCTACAAATCACAAAAAGGTGGTTAAAAACGTTTTTAAATTTCTATCTGAAAATATGGAAATTCAGGAATATAAATTCTTGACTATTTTCTATGCGCTGCAAACTTCTGCTTAAAATTAAAAACAAATTTAATGTAACGAGCTTTAAAGAACTTTTCTGTGATCTGTCCTACTTTTTAAGGTTTATAATTAAAGAAAAATTAAAATTATTTCGCCTGGTACTCACCCTCTCATATTGATAGAATGAACGACTTGGTCCAGCGCGCCCATATAAATATGGATAATAGGCACCGTACATAACTTCAGGGCAGGACACTGCCATTGTCGCAATCGCAAAATTGCAATTGCCGTCGAACTCAAATCACTCACACACACACACACTCACAAAAAACACACAAACACAAAGTAATCACAGTAGTTGTTGTTGTTGTTTTTTTTTTTTTCTTCCACTCAAGAAATTTTCACAATGGAAATTGTCGGTTGCCCCTCCCCCCTCCGGGCCCCTTTAAAAGCTGCTAGGCTGCTGCTATTAGTAGCCTAGGCCTGGGCCTGGCTTCAGTTGGAGTTGAAGTTGCAGTTGGAAGAGTAATTATAAAACCGGCTTTTGGACACGAAGCGTGTTTTCTATAATGGCGAATTCCCGGAATGAAAACTCCGCTCGGCTAATTATATTTACATATTGTAAAACACCATCGCGTTTGTATCAAGAGCTTTAATTACTTTTCGTCTTTTTTGTTTTCTATATCTTTTTTTTTCGTATTATTTTATTTTTTCTTTTTTTTTTGCACAAACTTCTTTCCCGTTGGCTGTGGAGTATTTGCTTTTCCCCCTTGAATACTGCGACTTGGCAACTTTCTTCACTTGTTTTTGCTTTGTTTGTCTTTTGAGCAGGCAATTGCAATTATCATTTCCACATTGTTGATTGCTGTTAGTTAGTTAGTTGTTGTTGTTGTTGCTGCTTCTGCTGCTGTTGGGGTTTGTTTTCCCTTTGGAGCGTTGGAACGTCAATTTCCGTTGAAAAATTGCCAGCTGTGAACGAAAAAAAAAGAAGACAAGGGATTAGAAACATTTGTTAATTGTGTCAAAATGCTAAGATACTTTTGCATAATTTGAAAATAAAAATCTTGGAGGGAACAACAAAGACAAATCCTTTTGACTGCCGCCGGCAGATTCTTTTACCATAACCGACGGACTTTTAATAAACAAGTAGAAAAGTCGGTTAAGCCAGAGCGTAAAATAGATTGAAGTTTTCATCATTTTTGTTCTCATGAGAGCTATATGATATATTCATTTTGATTTGATAATATACTTAAAAAAAAAATTATATTAATAATTATTTTGCTAAGACCGATTCTCTGACGAATTGTTCCTATGACAGCCTTTCGATATAGTTATCCGATTTCGGTCTACTTGATGGTTCTTATGACAGCTATGATGATTAGACTTTACTGTCATGCAAAGGATGTCCCCAGGTGGCCAATTCCACGTATTTACAACAGCGAATTAAGAGCTGTGGGTGGAATATACGCGAAAGCCATTGGCGATAAAAAAAAGTGCTGTCTGTGAGTTCACTCACGGGAAACAAATTAATACACAGACAGCACACACATGTACAATCGAAAATGCACTGTAAAAATTCACATTTAGAAAGTCTTTGTTCCTAAACAGAGTTGAAAAATCCGAGAAGATTGGACTCGAGAGTGTTAAAAACAGTGTAAAAAAAGATTTTCTCATTTGGAGTTAAATGGTTCAATCAGCGTGTATAATCAGACCTGTAATTAGCGGACTATTGTGCTCTTGGATGGTTCCGGTTGGACACATTCATTCACATTTCATGGGAAATGAAATTAAGAAGCACTGATATGCTGATGCATCCCCCATATTCCATAAGATCAAGACCCAGCCACCATTTGTTTTGTTTAATTTAACTCTTTTCGACAAACAACGAATTATACAGATTTGTATAAAGTGACACTTGACTTTTTATATAAAGTGACACTTTGAACTTGAGACCGTGCACTAAAATGGCACTTGATGCCATCGCACACGCTTGTTGCCACAAGTCTAAAGTTAAATTGAGTGAATATCGCTTGATTTACCCTGTTTTACCTAGGCTATACAGAAATCGGCTAAGGTTCAGGAGAAGTAATTTATATAAAACACGCGGTTTGTACGCTTGAAAAAAAATGGCGTTCTAAAAGACAGCACAAATTTCTTACTTTTATACCCAATCCGTTAAAGATTATTGTTCTTTACAGACCTCCTATAGACACAAGGATTTAAAAAAGGCACCTTCAACTTAACCATATATTAAGTAAATTCATATTTACTACAAAAGCGTACGAAATTGAATCCTTTTCGACTTAAAAATCTTCAACTTTCAAAATCAAAATAATGGAATCAAACACATGTATGCCAATTCTTTTAAATTTGTGGATTAATAAGTTGAATAAGTTAATAAGTGAACAATTTTAGTATAGTACAGCCAGAAAATTGAGCTTTCGAAACGTGTCTTATAGATTTGGGGCTCCAAATCACTTAATATAAAAATTATATAAATATCGAATGACTATAGAATATAGCTACCATAGGAACGATCGGTCCAAAAACTAGTTCTAGTGAAAAAAAATTGTTGTTATCAATGGTAGCGTCTTAAATAAATGCAAGGGAATTTTAGACTTTTTTTTATTTTTATTTCGAAAATAGTTTAAAAATCGAAGTAAAATAATTTTTTAAGTCTAAACCGTCAACCACATCTTTCTTTCTCTGCTCCGTGCTAGTACTACACTTAACTGCCCCAAAAAGTAGGCTATATAAATGACGTTGTACAGGACATTATGCTAGCCCCGTGAAGTATGCAATATTTATCATGGTTCGTAGTTCCTTAGAACACATATATATTAGTTTTACAAGTGGCGCACACACTACTTATTGCAAAACACAGAGATTTTAATGAGAGGTTTTAATGTTTTCAGTAAAATGAGACATAAATAGATTATATATTTTTTAATAATAAACTTAAAAAGAAGAGACTAGTTTTGAGTTTATTTTCTTTAAAAAAGAAGATACTAGTTTTGAGTTTTTTTTTTTTTTTTAAAGAAGACTGAGTTTGTTTTCGGGGTCACGTGGACTACTATTTTTTTCGGCCGAAGACTTTGTCACCAGCGAAATCGTCGAGTAAGTTGATGAAGCAGATTAAATTAAAGTGCGCAAAGTAGCAGAGGCCGTACGCGAGTAGAACTGTATTCATTTTAAGCGACTAAATCGCGATGGGTGCCGCAATTGCTTACGATATACAACTAGAAAGACAATCACTCTCAAAGCCTGGACCTGCTTTAGCGAAATCTTAAAAATCCATTGTGTCGACAACGAAGAAGAAACTATTATTTCACGTCAGAGAAGTACGAATAAGTCATCAATTGGTAAAAACCGGATATGGAGTTTTAAAACCTAACAAAAAAAAAACCTATTTTTAAATAAATTTGTTCCCCGGATTTTTAGGAATACAATTGTAGCGAAATAGAATCGAAAACAAGGCTGGGTGTCTTAATTTCTAAAGGAATCAAAATATTGAAGAACTTGTTGAGTCAGCTACTCTTGGAACTGCTCTCAATCTAACTTATACCTTGATATTAGTTTAGGATTATAGTTTTTTTCCATTTCTATTTAGGGGTGTGGTGATGGACATCGCATCTGGTTGTCATATCTCACCTAGTACCTGGGAAAACTATTTTACAAAAATCTGGGTTGACTGGCAAACTTGCCTGGTTTTCATACACATTGATAGAGATTTTGTATAGACAAATTTTTGTGAACCTGTTCATAAAATTCGAAAAAAATGCTGCAGTTGCTAATCGGACGCTAAAATTCCCAACTGGTTCTAGAAAGTTTATCAGTAACCGTTGTCAGCTTTGAGTCGTTAGAAGAGAAGAGAAGAGAAGGGAAAGACCTATTTTGGTGTTTTGTATTTTAAGATTTACCCTGCTTCGTGGTATATCTTCTATAATAAGATATTGTATTATATTATATTATACAAAGAACCGAAACATAATGAACATTCATCGGGAATTCCGAATGTTTTTATATTGTTCCTAAATTTCAAAATGGCCGCAAATCAATCACATAACGTTAAAAAACCAGGGAAGCTACTCGAGCTCGTAAGCCAAACTATTAGCCGAACCGATATTTCTTTGAAAACAACGATGACGATTGATTACGTAAAGATAAAGATATTTGTAAATTTGAACATTTTTCTAACATAGTGTTAAAGTTTGTGGAGAATTTGGTACGCCTTCTTCTCGTTCAGAGAAAAGCCTGACGCTTGCTTCTTCTAAGCTAAGCTCTTTGCATCCCTCCCTCCCATGAGAGATGTCGTAAGATTCATCTTAAATAGTTCGAAAATTAAGAAACGAATACAGGCAATATAATATTTAAAGCCCAAAACCGCAGTTTATTCTAAATCGAAGCTGTCTTCAAAAATGTCTGTAAACCTTTAAATCGCACTAATTCTAATTGGGGTATAAAAAAATTATAAAACATTCAAAATTTGTTAAGAAATGTGCCTGACTTTGGATGTTCTTGAACGGAGTTTTTATTAATTTTTATGATTTCCTTAAAAATGTCAATCCTTACCACTTGAAAGTTTGATTCATAATCCAAAATTGTTCCATTTCTATGCCATTGTCAGCTGTATATTATATTAATTTGCTTAATGATATTCTTTAGGGATTTTTTGTACACACTTGGGTAGAAGTAAAAAATTCTCAAATTCTCACTGAAACACACATTTATCATATGGGGGTCGTTAAATCGAGCAAATTTAAATAGTAATTAAGAATTTTGCACGTGAATTTTTGAAATTTTCATTAGCGGCAGCACTCAATGAAAATATTTATTTTATCCACAAAATGCCAAATTCCATAAATTCTTGGCGAGCGGCGAGCTGCGGCGGCGACGACGAGCAAAACGAGATGCTACATTAGTTTGGGTTATTTTTGGGGCTTTTTTGGCATCACAAAAAACTTTTTGAATTGAATTGCACTTGCGACATTCGCTCTCAGTGTGGTTATTGGACGCGCAGAGCAGCAGGCGAGCGATTTTTCGTCTGCCGCTCGATTGGAAGAGACAAAACAAACTGGCTTGAGGAGCTGCCGTCCACGGTGCAGCACTGGCAGTGGCAGTGGCAGTCGCAGCAGAGACCAGCAGAGACACACACGGAAAACAAAATGGCATTTTCTACATTCAGCCATCCCGTTCGCTCTTGCCGGCTGGTGAGTGTGCATTAGAGCAGGACAACTGAACTGTTGGCTATTGTACAGTACCATTATCAACTTGGGCCCCGCCCCCGAGTTGGTATAGGGGTGGTTGTTGTTGTTGTTGTGGCCTGCCTGCCAGCTTTGGTGTCTGGCCTAACGATGCCACCGAACGGTGTGAAAATAAAATGGAGTGCGTCTCAATTGTGTCTTGAAGTAGACAACTCCTCCGTGTATCCTGCCTCTCGGTTCGGCCGACCTCGGTCTCGCTTCTCGGTTCTGTTGTTTGATTTTAAAGTTCGCCTTTCGCGATAGCAGCAGCGGCAGCTCCAGATTGAAAGGAATTTCGCATTCGTCCTTTTGTTCTCAACCGATGAAAAGTATTTGCCAACTGTGTCAACAGTGTTCCCAGCGCACAACGTGACGTATACTTTATTGATAACCATCTGATTGCAAGTGAATACAATTTATGGTTGTTGTTGTTGTTGCTGTTGTTGTTGGGGTTGACAAGGTGCTGCTGCTGCTGCTGCATTTGTGAGGAATGTGCTCGAAAGATGGCTAAGAATGGATAGAATGGGTAGTTACTGAAGCTGAATGACAAATATACTAACTAAAAAGGCTTAGGAAAGTTATCTTTGCCCAAAGATCAAGATCTTTAGTGACTTTACTCCCAAAAGTATGCTTTAGATCAGTAATAGACATGGAGTGCCTCATCCTGCGGTGCAAAAAGCAATAAAAAATATTTCCCTTTATCCCATGTGTTGTGTGTGCCTCTGTTTTTAAATAAGTCATTAAAAAAATTTATCTTATATGATCTCGAACCGGCTATAAAATAAGAAGCGGTTGACTCCCGGGTCCAAACTTTAAACCCACGAAAGTTGATGGGTTCAGGTTCACGGTGCGGATTCATAAGGTCGCTGAACCTATAGATTCAGATTAATTTTTTGCTTATTCAGATAACAATGGTGTTCAAATCACAACATCCTGCTTATAATCAAAAGTAATTACTAAAAAAAAATAAAAAATGTAATATAAAAAATAAATAAATTCACATACAATTTTTTTTTTACGAAATACCAAATATTATATAAAAAATATAGTCCAGTACAAATTCTGACACAAAGTACCCAATTATATTTTTTATTTTCAAGTCTTATGGCCACATCAGGTAACCCTTTCAAACCACATTGGTTTTAAAAAAAACTAAGTCGGGACTTATGATGTTCTTGAAAAAGCTCTTGCTTGTAGGAAAGAGGCGTTGAGGGGCAAGCCACCCCACCACACCTCTTTCCCACAAGCAAAAACTTTTTGAGAAACTTCATGAAGTTTGCTTCATCGTGTAAATGCGGTCTAAGATGAATAACGTTATAGAAAAACCCAACATGATGTTCGAATTTTGTTCTTAAAATACAAATTTTTAGAATTTAATGTGACAAATGTAAATTTTTTAAGAAAATCTCTTTTCCTAAGTTTAAATAATTCTTAAAAATGTTGTAAACATTTTAAATATTCCCGGTTCACCTTTTTTATAGACCTATTTGTCCTATAATTTACTACACTTCCAGTTAAACGATATCATTCTGCTTTTTGTTATATACTGGTCCAAAAGTTGCCTGTGTGGTTGCACCGCAATAAAATCGTCGTAGCACCGCAGAAAGCCGTAAAAAAAAAACTAACCGGTTCGAACCCGCAATTCCAAATTCAATCGAACCTTAAACCGAAACTCGGGTGAAAAAGAACAGTTCAACCTGAACCTGCTCCGAACCAAATCTTTCGGTTCGGTTTAGCAAAAGTCAAACGTCTTAAACAAGCGAATAATTTGCACATTTTTTGATGAAAATTTATAAAAAAAAAAAAAAATTAAAATTTCTTCAGACTTTTTGTGGGACTTAAAATTAAAGCTATGGATGAATTCTCTAATTAAGGCCCATTTAGACAAATTTTCATCAACATTTGGGAAAATTTTTTGCCTGAGGACCTTAGCTTTAGTGAGGGCTCTTACAACCCTAATATATATGGAATCTGATCAAAGAAGAAAAATAAATTAACAATATCACAAAAAATAATACTTAAAAATTTTTAATAATTTAAATCACATCTTCAAGTAAACAAAAAAAAAAGTCTGGAAAAACTTGAACTTTCTATCATTGTAGGGTATACAAGAGAGAGGGTCTCAGAGGATGGTGTCATGCTTATAACGCATCTCCGAACCCATAAAATATATTTATATACATATATATTTTTTTACATTTAAAAAAAAAGGAAGGGGTCGTCTACCTTTGAAAACATTTTTTTTTTTATTTTTTTGTTGTGCTTTATTATTATAGCTTGGACATTCCCCTTTTATTCCCTTTAAACCATTGTCCAAAATTCGAAATTGCTTAGCAGATATAGCCATTAAAGTGGAGCAATGTTCTTGCTAAAGTGAGTAATTTTTACGTTGCTCAAAACTTTAAGGCTGTTTTTTTCGAAACCACATTTTTGGAACTGGTAGCCATGATTCCGCCAGTTCCACTGAACCGATTTTGATCAGCCATGTTGCAAGTGACGCAGAATTGATGTTATTCTAACCCGCACCTCAATTAAGAGGGAAAACATTTTGTTTACTATTTTTTTACACTAAACTACAAAAAAAAACAAGAAAAATCGAATTTTAATTCGCGCCATCAAATGAAAATTTGAAAAAGTAAGCTAAATGTTTGGTTAGTCGGACAGACAAACTCAATATCACATCAAACAATGGTTCCATCCATTTATTCCAGAAAAAAATGTCATTCTTAATTTAAGTATTCCCTTAATTGAATTTTAGATTTTTTAAAATTTTTTAGATTATTTTGTTCTTTATTTCTTAAATTGCTCATAAATCAATCTTAAATTGTACAAAATATAATATCACGAAGAATAATAATGTAAAATAATACATTATTTATGCTGTTTGGTTTTTCAGTGTACATTTTTGGACACCTCACATGTGATTCGTAATATGTGCCAAAGCCAAAAATTAACAGTAAGGTTTGCCATAAATATGCAAACAAACGAACAGCGCTTGCAAATCATTGAATTTTATTAACAATTTTTGTGCTCCAAGAGAAAAATGTTTTGCAAATTACGTTCATTTAATGGTCGTCATAAGCGATCCACCGAACAGGCTATTCAAGCTCTTAAGAACAAATTTCGCAACAGCTTAACAATCTACCAACCCGTGTGCGGAGAGTGCCTACCGAGAAGAATATTGCTGCTGTATCGGCCAGTGTCAATAAAGATTGCGATATGTCAATTCGTTGCCGTTCTCAACAATTTGACGTAAGAACCTCGGTATGAAACCATAGAAAATACAGCTGGTGCAAGAACTGAAGTAGGGTGACCTTTCACAATGTCCTTTGTTTGCAGAAAAGTTGAAAGAAGATTCAATTTTTTTTATTCAAAAATTGTCTTTAGCGACGAAGCTCATTTTTGGCTCAATGGGTACGTCAACGAACAGAATTGCCAAAGTTGGTCTAGAGAGCAGCCCGTGGCAGTTCAAGAGCTGGCAAGAAATCTGCTGATTTCTTAAGTAAACTCAATCCAAAAAGCCCCATAAATTGTGCTGAATATGCTGTTGTTCTTTAGTTGTTCAGTTATGTTTGGTTTAAAGGCTTAATCCATCGACTTGACGTAGATCTAGAGAAAAATATCCACACGACAACATCGCCTTTTTAGCAAAAAGTTAAGGTATCATGTCTAACTTGTTTTGCCCTACAATAAATCAATAGGTTGGGTCTGAAGCCCTAAATTTAGAAATATCAGTAATAAATTGGTCGAAGAGCTTTTCAAATAAATTTAAACAGTTGCGCTTCATGGTAAATATGAATAGAATATATAAGGCTTAAACGATGCTATTTTAGATGGACAAATTTTCATATGACGCTTAAAAGTAGGCAATGAAATTTTTTTGCGACTTACAGCTGCCATCCAACGAAGGTTTTAACTGGGAAGCCTGGCATCTTAGCGGGTTTGCTTGGACAATTTAAAAAAATCTAGTTGATACTGTAAGGAATGTCCTTATTATACCCTATATTTAAATATCATCACTAAAGACCTAAATAGAAACCATTTTGAAAATGCAAATGTCAGATCTAACCGGAAATGAAAAAATATCAAGCTGTTAAGCCACAAAAGAAAGCTTTAAAAAATTAAGTTTATACTTTTTCAGACTTTAATAAACAACCAATTGAATTATAAAGTACAAACACATGCGCAAAGATTTATTTCATACGAATTGTGGTTTGAAAATAAAATTTGACTCTTAAACAGTCTTATTTTTTTTACAGCTTGTTCCTTCTTGTTGTTAAACAACTTTGCAGCAGTTGTGGAGTCTCACATATACAGAAAAAAATAAAGTAAACAGGATTAAGGAGCAAGGGCCAGGGATAAAGTTAAACAAAATTGGAGAGCGAATGAATTGAATTCAAATTGTTGATAAAGGCGGCTTAAGGCGTCAGGCGCTTGGGATCACGTGGGAACATAGAAGTCTTGCGTATATTGTCCAGTCCCAAATATAACATGACCACACGTTCCATGCCAATGCCACCGCCCGCATGTGGTGAACAGCCATAGCGGAAGGACTCAATATAGGCAGCGATTTTGGAAATGTCTGCAATAAAGAAAAAAATTATTTTCCTACATTTTTTTTAATAATCCTAGTACACTTACCTATGCCATGGTGCTTGGCACGCTCAATTAAGTACTCGGGATCGTGTATGCGCTGGGCACCCGACAGGATCTCCTCACCACGCATAAACATATCATAGGAATTGGAGTACATGGGATTATTGGGATCAGGCATGGTATAGAATGGCCTAATGGCCAAGGGGAACTTGTCGAGGATATAAAAATCAGTATCATATTTAGCCTTGACCAGACGACCCAGTAGCTTTTCATTGGGCGTCGACAGATCCTCCTCATCGCCCGTCTCCACGCCAGCCTCACGTAACATGGCCACACCCTCGGAGAATTGCAGTATGAGTGGCGGCTCCAGAAACTTGAAAGGCTCCACCTTATACTGCTGTCCCACGGCCTCAATTTCGCGGCTATACCTGTCACGCAAACCCTTGAAAATGGCCGTAAATGTATTGCCTATGGTATGCAGCACCTCATGATAATGATACTTGAAGGCCATCTCCAGATCCAGACCCACAAACTCAGTCAAATGTCGATGCGTATTCGAATCTTCGGCACGGAATACAGCTCCCACGGTGTACACTTTGTCAAAGTCAGCCGCTATGGCCATTTGCTTGTACAGCTGCGGCGACTGGGCCAAAAAGGCTGAATCCTTGAAATAGCTGACCGTAAAGACATTTGCGCCACCTTCACTGGCCGCTGAAATGATCTTGGGCGTGTGTATTTCGGTAAAGCCCTGATCAGTAAGTATATCACGGAATAAACGGCAAACACCCGCCTCCAAACGGAAGATGGCCTGATTGGCGGGCGTACGCAAGTCCAAGACACGATTATCCAAACGAGTGTCCTGATTGACGCGTATATTAAGACCCTCCACATCGTCGGGATTCTCGGGACGTGAGGCATCTTCAATTTGCAAAGGCAACTGTGACTTGGCCTGGGAGATGACAAAGAGTTGCTCGACGCACAACTCCAACGTTTGCTCGGTGCAGGATTCAATCTTTTGTGAAACAGACACCGGCTTGGCCTGAATATCTATAATGCTCTCCTTGGGTATGCTGCAAGAGAGCAGAGAAAGTTAATTTAAAATTTAAGTAAGAAGGCAAAACACTTACTTCCCGGTGAATTTCACCATCTGCTTGGAGATTAGATCACCCACAGCCAGAATGCACTGAACTGTGCTGCTTTGCTGGCGCAATATAAGGAAACACTGTTTGCCCTTGGCCCGGGAGGTATGCACACGTCCACGCACCCATACCAAACCCTTGTCCACATGCTGGCTTAGCTCCGACACCGACACAAAGTTGCGCTCGCTAAGCTTTTCCTTTGATTGTATCATCTCGGACAGACCATAACGACCCTGGGACTGATCTTCAGTCTGATCACCAGCTGCAGCACCGTTGGCCGCATTTCCGGAGGCGGTCTCTGCCTTTTGCTCAGCTTTCTAAGAGATAAAGAAAACGCTGATTAATGCCACGTACCAAAAAAACAAACACTTACCTTGGCTGCCTTGGCCAGTTTTTTGGCTCCCTTCTTAGAGACCTGCTCGCCCTGCACGGCCACGTTCTCCTTTTCCTCAACCATGTTCTGGAATGCACAAGCGGCTGAACGGCTGTAAATGGTTAATAAACATTTAATAGTTTAATAGTCAGTGATAAGCGCCGCCACCAGGCAAAGAGGAGGCAGGTTGCGTCACTGTGGCTATAAATAGAATTTAGCGCATGAGAAAAGTCACTTTGGCAAATTGCAACACATTTACTTCCGGCTTTTCAGTTGCAAGTTGAATCAACCCAAGTCCCACCCCACACCCCCTGCCAGCCATATGTGTCGCCCTTTGTCGTCTAGCGGCGGCGGCACATAACCACAAACTTGTGAAAAACAAACACAATCGCTTGTTCTATGCTTGCTTATCATTCACACACACTTGCTGGTATTTATTATTATTTACCACAGCATTTAATTCACTCTTACCAGTTAGAAATTTGCCCTTTTAATACACAAAAGAACAGATTACACGAGCGTCGTGGACTATTGCCACAGACTAGTGGTTGACAGTGTTGCCAGATCAGCGTTTGCCCACTGTTTCAGCTTTTTTTGAAGCTAATTTGCGGCAAAAATTTAAAAACGGCGGGCAGCGGGAACTCTAGCGTTTTTTCAGCTTTTTTTCGTTTGTACTGAAAATATTTGCTAAACAAAGCAAATCGTTGCTTTGTTATCTCTGTCAGCTTTTAAAGCAACCTAAACAGAGGTATTTAAATTAATTTTTGCATTATCATTTGTAGTTAAAAGTAGTTCATTTAAATAATTTTGTTTGTCAATTTCAGGCGGCCGTACAATTTGTACATTGGCAACACTGGTGCCAGCTGATCGGGGCGCGCAAATTGTAATATTGCGGTCGCCCTAACTTATGTATTAATCGAGTGTGGTCGCCCTAATGGCAGCTAGTTCATTAGTGAGACCTTAACGGGCTCCGCACTATGGCAGCAGTATGCCCTGGCCACTCCAACGATAGGCAGACTTATCGATAATTACATCGCAATTGTTGAGCTCGCATCTCTAAGTTACTTCCAGAAGAAAACAAAAGTTAGTTGTTGTTATATTAATACAGCTGTTTGTGCGCAGAAAAATAAAGAAGAGGTAAGTTGGACAATTAATAAAAGACTGTTAAAAAGGCCACATAATTATGTGATAGAGGTTATCAATCAATTTGCGTGCTTCCCCTTTAAATGGGCGGCAGTAGTCGGCTAATAAGTGAGTCACCATTTCGTTATATACAAATGAATGTATGTAGTATGTATGTTTGTACAAAAATGTATTATTGATGTGTATATAATACAGCTGCTGTAAAGGGGGGCCCTCCATTTAAGTGGTTGGTTGTGGGCAGACTTAAAATAGTGACGTTGACTAACTCACTTCCACATACATACAAATGTATATAGCTAAACTGGGTTTGCCACAACAAATCTCAAGCTCACGCACTTCACATACATTTCATCTGATTGCAAACGAATTTCGCCAAATGACGACTAAAGTCAAGGCCTCAACTTGTTCTGGTTCTTGTTGGGCCAAACTAATACTAATTTAATTAGTTGACGACACAAAACTGCTCTCTTATCTAACGCTCTTATCTTAAGATATTTCTGCATTTACATAGGAAAGATACATAAATATATACATACATTTGTATGTACACCTAGTGAGGTCTAACTAAATGATGATTAGCGTCTAAAGGAGAGCACTTAACAGTAATGGCTAACACAAGCTGTCAAATTGATTGAAAAATATTGCAAGCTTTTCCACAGTTTTTCCTTGTTCATATAAAAGGGGCAAGGCACAAGTGAGTGAGCTACCTGTAGGTCTAGGTCAGCTATTCGCATTTTTCTACTGCTTCTGTCCCACTTTTTCTATGCTATGTGAAAATTCATAGAAAGTATGTAGAAAATCAAGTGATTCAGCAGTACTTTATAACAATAAATAGCTCAAACTACAATTTTACTGCAAAAAATGTTTATTAAATTTTATTATTTTAAAATCATTAATAATACAAACCTAGAGCATAAGCTCTGCTACATAACTCTAAGCGCCACCACTTTTTTCAGTGTACAGCCCGTTACAAACAGTGTAGCGAAAATGTGTAAATGCGGAGTGAAAGAGAATCAAAAATAGCACTTCAAAAATGCAAGACAATAACACCAATGATTTTTTTATTTGATGCAAGGCTGAAAACCTTCAAAATTTTGAAGGAGGTCCGTGAGGAATCTTTGGGTTCGGTTCGCGGACCGGTTCCTGGATCCTTTGGACCGCAGGTTTTGGTTCGGAACCCGGGTAACTTGAACAAAAAAGTATTGTTTGTTTTTTTTTCGATTTATTTATACGTTTCAATTGGTTAAAAGAATATTAAATTTATATAAACATATTATTTAGCCTACATTAGTCATTTAGTTAGATAAAACTTATGTAGTTCCGACCTTCAACTCTCTTTACATTTATTAACAAACTAAAATCAATCCCGTGAATTGTTAAAAAAATCCTATATCGAGCCAAAGACGGGATCGAGATATTTCAGAATTTTAAAATTAGTACACAAGTTAATCCTCTCGTACTTGACATCGATTGGGATTGATTTTAGTCCAAATATCTCGGGTTGTTTGGTTCTGTGTAGGCCTTTATCTTCCTGGAGAAGTTCGTCTATACGCGAACTAAGTTAGCGCAATATTTTTTAGGTCTTTGTTTTTAGATCTTTATCAAAAATTTTAAATTTTTTTCAATGTATGCTCTCTTGGACAATTTTTAAAGGAATCTATAATATTTTTGACATTATTTCCTTCTTAACAATCAGACATAGTGACTCTTTAAGATTTAATTTTGAATAATCTCATTTGAAAAATTACTTAATATTGTGAACCGAACCTTATTTTATGAGAAAGTGGTCCGGTTCGGGTTTAGGTTGGAGGGCTAACAAATGTAAGAGGTTCCCAAAAAACCCGAACCGAGCTGTTTTTTGTTGCTTTATTGACTATAGAATTTCTCTGGGGATCATAGATAGTTCCTGTTAGAACTATACATTCAATACGCACAATTTTTGAGAGTCTGCAACTTGCTAGTTAAACAAACTTGGAGCTAGTGTCGCCAAGTCTGCCAAATTAAAATCAGTAAATCGTTCATTACACGAGCTAAGATTATTGTGCAAACTTTCTCAGTAAAGGCCTAATTCCAGATGGCATAAACTCTTTTTTCCGGCACTGTGCTTTATATAAATAAGACAACTTTTCAAAAGCATTCAGCTTTCAAAGAGTCAAAAGTGCTTCTATTCATATGAAGCATAGTGCTGAAATAATTTTTATGCCATCTGGAAGGAGTTCTTAAGTAAGGGATGCAATTGTCTTTTTGTCTACCAATTCAATATTTTTTCTTTATAGCGAGATTTGTAAAAGGAAAACACAAAAAATGTTTAATCTATGTACGAGACAAAAAGAACACTAGCTTTTGTAAGTATGTCTGTTTTAGTCTCACTCTATCATATGCAAGCTCGCGTTAAGCCTAAAACCTCATTGGGGCACATTTGTACCCCAATAAATTTTCAACGCTAGATTTAAGAATATTAAAACATTTGATGAGTCAGAATCAATGGTTTTCTCATTTGCCAAACATTTGTACATATATGTAAAGCGTACGTTTACGAAATATTTCTATAAATTACTATTCTATTATCACTAGTCGTGTTTGGGGTACAATTTTACCCCGTTATTTAATGCCAGAGGCTAATAAAAAATTGAGAGCCGACAGTCTTGCTGTTTAGCGAAATGCTACAGCTGTTGTCTCATAATCATAATGGATATTATGAATTCGTTAAAACCTGTATTACACATCTACAGATCGACATTATTTAATATCAGACCGTGAGAAAGCTTTCAAGGCCTCTAAGTGGGAGTACTATCCAAAAAATAACCCATTCTAAAGACCAATTCTAGAATATTACCTGAATCTGCTTCTAACTCGGACAATTATTGACCTAGATTAATTATAATGCAAATTATGGATTCGTTTTAAACTGTATTACAGAGCTACACATCGATATTCCCTAATATCACGCCGTTTGGTACCTTAAGTGGGAGTACTATCCAAAAAACGCATTCTGAAGACCATTACTATAAAAATTACCTGAATATGATTCTAACTCGAACAATTATTGACGTAGATTAATTATAATGGATATTATGGATTCGTTAAAAACGGTGTTACACATCTACCATTCGATTTTCCCTAATATCAGGCCGTGTGGTACCTTAAGTGGAAGTTCTATCGAAAAAAAAAACATTTTGAAGACCAATTCTTGAATATTAACTGAGTATGCTTATAACTCGGACAATTATCGACCTAGATTAAGTATAATGGATATTCTGAATTCGTTAAAACCTGTATTACACATCTACAGACCGACTTTTTATACCCGTTACTCGTAGAGTAAAAAGGGTATACTAAGTTCGTGCAAATGTATGTAACAGGCAGAAGGAAACATTTCCGACCCCATAAAGTATATATATTCTTGATCAGCATCAATAGCCGAGTCGATTTAGACATGTCCGTCGTCTGTCGTCGGTCCGTCGTCCGTCGTCGTGAACACCTAGACTCAGGGACTATAAGAGCTAGAGCTACCATTTTTCAGGTAGACGTATTGTCGCACGCAGATAAGTGTTTCAAATTTTTGCCACGCCCCCCCCCCCCCCGCAATATGAAAAAACCTCATATTCCCAAATTTTGAAAGATTGTTCGAACCTTCTAGACATATACTTTTCATCTTGCATCGGTCCGCCAACATCATTTTTCGATCAGATGAACCATAGTAGGTTACCGCCCCCGCAATTGAAAAATACCTCATATTCCCACAATTTTGAAAATACATTAGTAATCCTTCAGACTTTATTTAATCATCTATCGTCGCAACATCTCTAATCAGAGACGATAGAGAGTTGCCACCCAAGAATTTGGAAAATACCTCAATCTCCCACAATTTTGTTAGATTGTTCGAACCTTCTAGATATTTCATCATCATATAGTCGGTATATCTTTCGAAGGAACGATGAAGTCCCGCCCCAATTTTAAAAAGCCTATATTAAATTCGAAAACAGTTAACAAATTTAGACATGTATTTTAATCATCATAACGGGTGTGGGTATGGGTGCCACACCGCAATTTGGGAAAAACACAAGGGGGGTCAAATCTGAAATAACCTACCCTGAGCGGTTCGGTAGGACAATACCTTTCAATATCAGGCCGTGAGTAAGCTTGCCCTTTCAGCAAACGAAGTGCAAGCATTTTGTGGTTTTTAACTTAACGCTGGAGCTGATAAATCAATTATTTTTTTTTTCATATTTATCCAAAATGTTTTAAGAGAAGTCAAATTACATGGAACATAAAACAATGTTTTGTTTAACGTAACAAAAAACACATTAAAAATCCCTATGAATTTGATTAATTCTCATACAAATTGATTGGGGTACGAATGTACCCCAGAGACGGTTCACTTTTATTTAGAACATGAAAGGCTCTGGGATTAAAGAAACCACGCGTCTGTTCGTACCGCTTACTCTTGTGTGAAGTTTCCGTAAAAGTTAACTTTTAATTGCATTAATTTAAATTAAATAAAGGATTTCCAAGTTCGTTTCAAGTCACCGTTAAGCGGAATCCCAAACAAATTATCATTCGCAAATACAAAAGATAACGTTTGTACATACGATAACCAATCGCACTGTTCCAGCTTATACGATTTATTTATTTTTAGTATATCCGTCACATGTGTGCCCAAATGAATCAGAAGGCACAGCTGTACATGTGAAAACCCTTAGTTACTTCAGATTAATTCCAGAAACTTGTGAGGATGGTTTCTTGAGAAACTGAAAAATTTTTAATTCCTTATCTCTCTCATATGTACTTGCAGATAAATTCTCACTCTCGCATTCATTCGCTTGGACCTTTTTAAGGAGAGAATATGTACGGTGAGTCACAATTGCCCACAACTTGACTAACTCAGATATCTTTTTTTCAGTCTCGGTTTGCTAAATCTACAAAATGTCGTGGCAAAGTGTTCCCCAATATCCGCAATATCAAGGTTTACTTTGCTTTAAAAATTTTTTAAATTGGGTTTTCTTTACATACGTTAAGCATGCTTTTGTTTCATTTGTGTACTTTTTTGGGATTTTGCAAGTAATTTGCCTGCTGTTCGAAAAGGGGTTTGTTATGTCATACGCGAAATTTGCTTAAAAATCATTTTAATTCATACTCTGAATACTCCCCATTGTCCGTTCATTCATGAGAGCGTTTCATTTTAATTTCACAGTTTGCCACGTTGGGATTGCTGTAGAAAATATTTTTGTGATTTTACTGGCAAAAATTAACATTTAAATGTCTTCAACAGATCCCAATCAGCAGTACAACTATGGTGGCTATCCACCAGGACAGGGTGGTTATCCACCACAAGGTGGCTATCCGCCGCAAGCTGGTTATCCGCCACAGGGCGGTTATGGTGGCGGTGGTTACCCCCCGCCGGGTGGAGCACAACCGTATCCACAGGGACCACCGGGTGGCTATGCCCCACAACCGGGTTTCATACAACCCCCACCAACATCGGGCTATGGAGCCTACGATGACCCAGAAAGTCAACCAAAGAATTTCTCATTTGATGATCAAAGCATTCGTCGCGGATTCATACGCAAAGTCTATTTAATATTGATGGTAAGTGTGAAGCACCTAAATGAACTTAGAACTTACACTCATTCAACTATTTTCAGGGTCAACTGATGGTCACTTTTGGTGCTGTGGCTCTATTTGTCTATCACGATGGCACCAGAAAGTTTGCTGAAAACAATTTCTGGCTTTTCTGGGTGGCTCTGGGCACCACCTTAGTTACCATGTTGGCCATGGCCTGTTGCGAAAGCGTACGTCGCCAGACCCCTACCAATTTCATCTTCTTGTCCATTTTTACGGTTGCCCAATCATTCCTAATGGGCGTAACGGCTAGTCGCTATGCACCCAGGGAAGTGCTACTGGCGGTTGGCTTAACGGCGGCAGTTTGCTTGGCACTCACCATCTTTGCCATGCAAACCAAATATGATTTCACCATGATGGGCGGCGTACTAATTGCCTGTATGGTGGTCTTCTTGATCTTTGGCATAGTGACCATATTTGTGAAGGGTAAAATTATTACCCTAGTTTATGCCTCGATTGGTGCAATATTGTTCAGCGTGTATCTAATCTATGATACCCAATTGATGATGGGCGGCGATCATAAGTACTCAATCAGTCCGGAGGAATATATATTTGCGGCGTTGAATCTGTATTTGGATATTATTAACATATTTATCTATATTCTAACCATAATAGGAGCATCACGGGATTAATAATGCACCCGAGAGAAATTACTTCTTAAGCATGTTTCAAGTTTTGAAGGGGTTTTGATCCCGATTCTTGTGTGTTTGTTGTCGCCTAATCTCAGCAGCTCTTAAACTTTTATTCAAAAAAAAAAAAAAAAAAAAATGGGGGCATTAAAATCAAGGTGACAAAATACATAAAGCTCAATAACAAAGATATTAGGCCATACCTCTTCCAAACTTCAATTCAAAAAACAATATTTTTGCACCTTGAAAGTGACACAAAAATTATTTCCAAAAAAAAAAAACTAAACTCTACAAATCAACTTTAAACGAAAACTTCTATAAAAATTCTTGATTTTTGGGGAAATACAATACAACTTAAAGCCAAAAAAAAAACTAAAAAGAAGAAGGAGCTCAAACTATATTCCTTAATTTGTACGAAAATATGGTGGCATTTTTCCAACTTCTCTCAAAATAATGTTTCTACTATATTTCAAGTTAAAACAAAAATGTTATAAAAATTACAGCTTTATTATTAATAAATTCGAATCAAGCCATGTATTTTACCATTGCTTAAGTTATTGCAAAAATAACCAATAAAATGCTTGCTCAATATTTCGATGATTAAATTTTCTGAAACTTGAGCAAAAACTTTTATTTATCAAAATGAAATATTTATTTTTTTATAAAAAAAAAAATTCACTTGCATTACAAAATTTAAATAATTTAAGTAACCAAGCTGAGGATAAACTAATATGTATGACGGGATTTACATGATGAAGCAAACTTTATGCAGTTTTCTTAGTAGGCGAGAGATTTATATGTATTTCTTTACTATTCGTTAAAAAGGTCTGAAAGATTTCCTCAAAATTTCACGCCTACTAAGAAAACTTCATGAAGTTTGCTTCATGGTGTAAATCCCGACTAAAATTACGAAAAATAATTATGGGACACCCATAAACTCAATTAAACTTAACATAACTTGTCTTTCTATTCATATTAATGACAATCCTTTAAACTTTCATGATGTCGGTAGGATAATGCTTTTAAGTACAGAAAACGTATTCAAACATTTAAAAAGAAACAATTCTGGGCAAGGGGAAAAAACTTAACTAAACAGGCATGCCAACCGGTTCAAACAAAACCATAAGGAACCGTCAATTCGTGCTATAAAGCTGAATCCGCTTATGTTTGATAATGCTAATGATCTCGTGGTTAGCACAAGACTTTGATGTGAAACATTTTAACTGAAAAGAGTTTATATACCCTAAGAAATGTCAAAGTTTGTTGGAAATCAGTGTTAGGAAACAATGTTATATAGTGTTGGAAAACAGTGTTAAAAGCCGTACCTGTACCTAATCCAACACTGTTTTCAACAATGTTTTTCAACACTGTTCCCAATACTGCTTTCAACACTATTTTCAACTCTGATTTCAAACACTGTTTTTCGCATTGTTTCTCAAAGGTCAACTGGTCTACAACTTCCACGCTCTATCTTTTTCGACTTTTATTTTAAAAATAATAGCTAAAAGCAGGGATTAATCCCGAAATGAATACCGGTTCCGGTACCGGTTTCGGTACGTACCGAAATGAAAATATCGGTTAAAGGTTCTATTTCGGTTTTCAAGTAATTTCGGTTTCCGGTTCCGATAGGGTACCCAGATTTTTATTTCGGTATACCGGTACAAGTATAATTTTTTTAATGTTCAAAAATTAAAATTGTTTCACAATATCCCAAAAAATTGGATGTATTAAAATTTAAAAAAAATTTATTTTAAGACTATGACACATGAAACACCGTTTTTTAAAATATACCGAATTCTATCCGTTTGTCCAAAAATAAGGACAAGCAATTTCGCTGAACGTTTCTGTATATTTTATAGAAAATTTTCTAAAATCAGAAAATTTTTTCCTAATTATGGTTCGAAAAAATCGGTCTCTAAATCTTCTGTATTCTTGTTATTTGGATAGATTTAAACCCATACTATAAGACTAGTTTTCAATATAGCTTCCATAATACGCTGGTAAAATCAGCTCTAAAAACGCTCTAAACCATTTGGAAACCTAAAATCTGCCCGAGCTTTTATTTACATTACAATTTTCTAAATATTGAAACGAAATTTTCTGCAAATAAAAAATAATATTTCTAAATTTGCGAGCGAAATTTGATTTAACTCAAGAAACTTAATTTCTAAAATTTATATTACCATTTTTCTAACATTTCTTCCGCCTTTTAAGAAATTTTGTTCTACATCGTTTATATCTTAAAAAAATAATTTTATCCTGGTTTTCTCTAAAGGCCGAATTTCTCAAAAGTTCAATTTTTTTTCTGAGTGTATACGTTGCTATTTTACCGGTTGAAATATATATTTTAAATAATCATAAATCAATAAAAATAAAAAAGTTAAAACCGAAACAGTACCGGTATTAGTGTTTCGGTAAGGTTCCTGTTTTTTCGGTTCCTATTATAACGGTTAACGGTATTCGGTTCTAAGAAAAAATGTTTAATATCGGTTCCGGTTTTGATACCGGTACGTGGCTTGAAACGGTTTATTTCGGTTAACGGTTCCAGTTTCGGTTCCGGTATTATTCCTTGGCTAAAAGTCTTAACTTTCTAATAAGATTGAACAATGCTCGAACCGAACCAAAACCAGAGTTTAGTTTGCTTCAAAAACTATGTTATAATCCTGCATGAACCACAGTACCGAAACGGTCTTATTACCCCTGCGGTTTGTATCCCTAATTATTATTCCGTAATATATTTCTTTTATGATGGATTGCTCCCAATGCCTACTGTTGGTCCTGGTTCTTTTTTACATACTTGATTTGAGGCTTCTGCTAGTGTGCACTGGTATTTGGTACCAAGTTTTTTGTACAAAATCTTATACTTTCTTTCACATTCTAGGCTTTAACCTATTTCAAGAATTATTCATAAAGTTTCAGGTGACTGATTTCCAGAAGTGCTATATTGAAATATGAAAATTTTCTCAGTTTTTTTTAAATAATTACAAAACATATTTGAAAGAGAACTAGGAAGATTGATTTTTTATAGGACAAATAAATACTATGTTTTCCTGTACTTTTCCTGTTACTTTATCATATCAACAAATTGAATACAAAAAACAGTTTTGAACAGTCCGCAACGGGAACACACATTTAATTCGGCTAAATCTTAATGGTTATGGCCAAGTTATTTGATTAATGTTGAATAAAATTCTTTATCAACCAGATTGAATTTAAATTTGTAATTTAATAAATGCATACGCCCAATATTTTTGTGCAAATCGGAGCTTAAAACCGAATTAAATAACGATTACATTATTGGTTACGATTTTACACCTTAAGGACAATTTCTCAGATGACAAAAATTATTTTCGTCACAATGCTTCATATGAATAGAAACATTTTGGTAGAGCTTTAAAATCAGAATGCTTTTGAACAGCTGTCTTATTTATATGAAATATAGTGCCGAAAATAAAATTTATGTCATCTGAAAATAGGCCCTTACCGAAATAAAGAAAACGGTCAAAATAGTTATCGATTCACATCGGTTTGCATCCCAGGTATAAATTATGAATAAATTTTGTGCTAGGTAATTCCTCATTAATTTTTTCCAGTAAATTTAACTGAGTTATATAGAAATGTTTATTTTGGATTTGAGAGTTTGTGTCACGATGCCCTTCTCTACTATTGTAAAAATGCCCCCATTAAACCTTATCAGTTTATCTCTTTTCCTTAAAGCTAGTATTATTTTTAAGGTGAAATTTAAATATATATATTATTGTTACGTTTATGGTTCAAGATTATTTACATAATTTTTTAAATGGGTGTAGGTGGCCCTTCAATTGTCTGTATGTAAACCTGAGCAAAGGCCTAAGATTTAAATTTCTAAAATGTATACCAATTTAATATACCCAGGTGTTCCACAAATCGATTTAGGTCGTTTTTCGGTCGAAAGCGATTTTGAGAACACATGGGTTCGTTTTTTTTAGGCGACAATCAGGGCTAGGTCTATATAAGAATATTAAATCGTCTAGTTTTGTATAGTATCAAAATATTATCTTATATATGCATAAATAATGTAAAAATTGCCAATCAATGAATGGGGAGAGCCAGTCGTATATTGTTTTCTGTAAACCAGTTGGACCTAAAAGTAGTAAACGTTGAAATTAAAGCTAAAAATTAACTTGCTTAAATTTTGTTGAATATTTGTCTAAATCGATATTACTGCAGATTTTGCAGAACTTATAATTAAAGCTAGAGTTCCACACCCAAATAACTGGCTCAAATATTGCCACAAAAGTTCCTTTTTTTTGGCCTATTCACACAAATTGGTATTATTCGACCTTAGCTTAACTTTGTATTACTACAATATAATTGGACATTTTTTTTTTTTGCTGCTATTTACAGATGTGGAATCGTGCGTTATTCGCAATATATATATATACAGGTCTGTTCTCGTTTCCGAATTTGATTAATCGGAATTAGTGAAGGGTCTTATGTTAATGAAACGATTAGACAATTCGGATTATATATTTTGAAGACAAAATAGTTGTATTAAAGATAATACAGTCGGATAAAGATGAATGGAAATTTAAAGTTATTCGACGAATAAGACAATCGGTTTATGAAAACGGCAACATTTACCGATTCCACATAATTTAAGTGATATCGGAAATGGGTACAGGCTTGATATATTTTTTTGTTGGCTTATATTATGGTTTAAAACCATAAGCTTGGTAACGATGCTTCAAAAATCCAGTAGAGCAAATCAAACTTAAAGTTTTATTACGGAATCAAATTATTTATTTGTCTGCATATTTGTTGAGAAAAGCTAAATACATTAATACCTGCGCGAGTCTTTGAGAGATGGGTACAAAAAAAACTCGAAACCTTCCCGAAAACCACGTTATCCGTTTTCGACCACAAGAACCAATATTTTTGAGCAACGATTAGAACCGTATAAGAATAGTATCGATTTTGAGTTTTTTTTTCAAGCTTTTGCTCAGCTTAAAAAGATCTATGTACTACAATGGTGGTCGACAAAGTTCCCTTAACTGCGAACAGTATAAAATTCATTGAATTAAAAAGTTCCCTTTGACAAGTGACGTAACTTAACGTATCGTTTATATTCCGGTGTAAAGTTTATTATGTTAAATTTACATTCTGTATAACTTATTTCTGTTGAATGCATAACAATTGTATTTTCTATAATGATAATAAAATATTTAAAAAAACCAACAAAGATTAATTATAAAAAAACCTTCTGGCATACTTTTCGACTTATCCTTAAGAATATATGTATTGATTCTGTGCTTTCTGGTAACTATCTTAGCAAAGGAACATATATCTAGTTAATTTCAATGACCTAGTTCATTAGTTCATTTTTTATGAACTATTCATTTTCGATCTATAGTTCATTTTGGAATTATAGTTCATTTTATGAACACTTTCGAACTATAGTTCAAAAGTGAATAGTTTATCAAAAAATGAACTATAGTTCGAAAAATTAACTATAGTTCGAAAAATTAACTTTAGTTCAAAAATTAACTATAGTTCAAGCACTGAGATCTAGTTCATTAGTTCATTTAAATGAATACTTCGTTCGAACTAGTTCATGAAAATCGGCAGAACTCTAATATCTATGTAAATTTTATGAACACTTTCGAACTATAGTTCAAAAGTGAATAGTTTATCAAATAATGAACTATAGTTCGAAAAATGAACTTTAGTTCAAAAAGTGAACTATAGTTCAAACACTGAGACCTAGTTCATTTAAATGAATAGTTTATACGAACTAGTTCATGAAAATTGGCACAACTCTAATATCTATGTACATGAGCTGATCTAAGCTGAGCTGAATCATTTCAAACAGATCATTTAGATCAGCGGTGGGCATGAAATTTAAATTTCAGAGCAGTTGAAGAAACAACACAAAAAACCACCCTTATCAGCGAGGCTCGAGTCGAGCAGCGACAAGCAACAGATTTAGATCATGTCATGAATCAATGCTTTGATGAGCTATGACTTAAAACTAATAGTTAGATCAAATAAAAACGGAAGTCAAGGGTTCTTGCACTATTAAATAGTACAATTTTTTGAATTTCACACCAAGTTTCGATCTAAAACCTTGCGTTTAATGCTTTAAGTACCCAAATTACGATAAAAAAACAATTAATTTCTTGAAAATATATAAAAAATATTTAGAATTTCTGTAATATTGTTTACTTGAACAATTTCTTTTATTTCCTCAAGCAATTTTTGTTCTATTCTTCTTCTATATTTGGTCAGACAACTAGTTTTTTCACAAGAAGTTTGCTTTAAGGTTCGGTTCACAGTAAAGGCCCATACTCAGATGAGATAAGAATTTTGTTTTTCACAATTCTTCATATAAATAGAAACACTTTCAAGCAGCTTTGAAAGCTGAATACTATTGAATAGCTTCCTTATTTATATGAAGTATTATGAAAAACAAAATTTTTATCTCATCTGAGTTCAGGCCTTAAAAAAAATCGGAATTCCGCTTTTAACCCGGTTAGGTTGAAAACCGATTTGCAGCCCAGATTTTTATAAGTATTCTGTATTCAAGGCGGTAATTCCTTAAAATTCTTGGGTACGAATCGATTACTGGTTTCTAAAAGCTTTGCACCAAAGTTCTAGGTTCGAAACTTGGTTCATTAAGTGAATAAGGTGCTCAATGCTACGGTTCGGGAAATACAAAAAACCCAAGCATAACCGTATTTTATCTCAATCTTGAAAACAAACCTAAACTTTATAATCTCTTCCATTGCGCCCGTTCTCGCTGTTTATTTCGGGATCCGCGGTACTATCGCGCCCATCTCTATGCAGAAAAATAGAAATGTCCGTGGATTAGATATTACACAGAAAAATGGGATATTTATTGAAGATCAAATGGATATTTTTTATATTATCCATTTAATCAGGATATTTTAATATTGTTCCTTTTTCATTCATTTGCTATTAAATAATATTGAGTTGATATTAGTTTTGCATCCAATGGAACTCAAAAGAGAATAGAAAGTGGATATTTTAATTTCACCAAAAAAAAAAAACCATATTGTAAAATCCATTCCCAATGGATCTTAATAATCTGTGTGGGTTTATTCTCTAAAACTCTATTAAATGAAAAACTAAGATCAATATAATATAATTAAAAATTAAAAGAAATGTTATTGATCCCTGATGGGATCATAAAAAACGTTATTTTTTCAGTATATTACAGACTTAATTTTGTTCATCAAATTTCCATTGGTGGAAGCAATTGTTTGTCCATTAAAAAATAGTATTATTAGCTACAGATTTTATAGGCTTAAAAAGTATGTTCTATCCTGGTTTACAAAACACTGTATGTACTGCCGGCTCTGACCCATCCTCCCCCCTTAAAATTGATTCATATTTTCATTCTCAGCTAACCCCTTTGATACTTTCCAAAAATGTTCTACTCTTACATACCTGAATATTCGATGCGAAGTTTATAAACCAAATGATATACCAATACAATAATTAGGTCAACTACTGAACCTTATATATACATACGTACATATTTATTTACATATAGGAATGATGAAATGCAACATTTTGCTTGCAGTTGTTAAGAATCCCCCACACACACACACACAGACACACACATTGTAAACCGTGCAGCCACACTGAGTTGTAAGTCAACAATAAAGCGCATCTATTTATTAAAACGACAAGCTCAGAGTATTCATTTAACCACCGAGGTGGGATTTGTAACACTTGCAGGTCTTCCTATTTGGGGCGTTGCCTACTACACAGTAAGTCTGCAGTCTTTCCCGCAAACGGATCACAAATACCAAAAAAAAAAAAAAATTAATTAAAAAAAAAGCTTTATCTTTTATTTTCTTATCTAAAAGATTGTGGACTACCAAAAATACAGGTCACTAAAGTTGGCTGTGTGGCTACCGGTTGCCAGTAGTTTGTGTGATTTACAAGAAGTCATAGTCATTATTTAACCAGGAGAGAGATGTATCATTACCAGCAAGGTAAGTAAAAGAGTGGATTAAAATATTGAAAGTGGGTCGCTAGCTTGAAAAGCTCATTCTCTGTGTGATTCATAACTAACTGACATATCGAAGTGACGGAACCCTTATCAGCACTCAGCACTTTTTGATTACGCTTGGTAGTGGTATGGGTAAGCGATAGCAAAGTGGACTAATCTGCCATCTGGACAACACCTGAACTGACAGAATATAGGTCTTTCACAGGGTATAGCCGTAACTAGAACACATCACACGGCCTAAACGGAAGTATAAATAAACAATGAGCAGCACTCACTTTCAATATGGTTAGTCATTAGAATTACTTTTATAAATCATCCTTGAATCTTAATTAATCTATATATATATATATAAATAGGAGACAACAATGGCGTCTATGCAGATGCGGAGGCGGACAAAAGCTTTGCCTTTGATGATCAAAGTATACGCAAGGGATTCATACGAAAAGTCTATCTTATTTTGATGGTAAGTCTTCCAACTAAAGTTCCTGAATTGTATTTAAAGTTTCGGATGTTATATTTACAAAAAATTAACTTTTTTGCCCATAATTGATAAAAGTGAAGTGAAAAGTGCATCCCAACCAAAATGAGAGGGCAAAGCTCACTTTGTCAGTGCTGAAGTTTTAATACACTTGCAAAAGCTTGCTTCAAATGATTTAACCAATAGAATATATATTGGATGTACATGACAGATATTTACAAATTGAAAACCATTAAGAATATATTTTATTGTTGACTCCAAAATGTAAGCACAATGTCATCGAAAACAAAAACGTTTTTTAAGTATATCCCAGTTTCTGACCGATCGGTTCTATCGAATATATTCATCCGATTTTGACCAAATTATGCAGAACTGTTCGACAGCATTTAATATTCATATTTTTTAGGCAAATATAAGAACAAAATAGATTTCTCACAAAGAACTATTTTCCGAACAATCGTTCTTATGGCGGCTATAAGATATAGTCACCTGATTTTAACAAAATTTACGAGCACAAATAAGCGATTTGGTACGGTTTGGATCGGTTCGGTTCAGAACTGGTTTGCATTCCTAGTTTTAGAAGGAGTCCGCTTGGGATGGGTTTCGATCGGTCGTTTTTTTCTTAGTGTAGTCGCTGTGAATGGCTGTATTTTGACATTTAGTGACTTAAATTCGATATTTCTTGAATATTTGACCGTCAAAATTTGTTTGCCTTTTATTGTGGTTGTTTCAAAAAGAGCCAACTTTTGCAAATGTTGCTCGCGGGCGTATCATTCAGAAGGTTCATGTCGCTATTATATCTTCCGACTTAAACCCCTGAATTGGGACCCAATGACTTTTTTTGCCGGGAATTAATCCCAAAACGAGAATTTCGGTTAAAGGTACTCGGTTATCGGTTCAGAAACGGTATCAAGATTTGTATTTCAGTAGAGCCGGCTAGACTTACTATCTATTTTAGTATAATATTATATAACTTAAATTGTATTAACATATTTAGTCATCAAACATCATAATCAGTTTAAAATTTAACTCAAAAGTAGTTTTTTATTTTATAGATTTAGTAAAATAATCGGAACTAATCAGATGTGTCCTGGAAATCTCTAGAAATTTTCGTATAAACTACTGCATTTCAAACCAAACTTGAATGACTTTTTTTGTGAAATGACAGGAATTGGTACGCTTACTAGATTAAATTGAAGGAAATCCGTACGAATTAATTATTCTTGGCTTTGAAGAGTCGGTTTCAAATCGCTTAACTTTCGTCATTCATCTGATCTAGTAACCAAGCTTATTTGTGTCATCTTACGTATAAAGTGGAACAGTTTTAGTTCGAAGTGCAATCGCTTATAGGAAAATCTCTAGAGATTTCCGGAACACCGCCGAATGTTCATTTTCTATTATTTTTTAGGGAAATGATTTGTGTTTTTGCGTTTTTTTGCTAGCACATGTATTTTCTTGTTCTTCCAGCGAGCTGATTGTGTATGCGCTTATGACGACTCGTGCGAAACGAGCTTTAGGTTAAACGAGCTCTTACACACAACGAGCTCGTTGATTGAACATACTCGCTCATACATGATTTCTTTTTTGACTTGAACTTTGTGTGTGCTCTTGAAGAGGCTTCAAGCTTTTGATCGATAAGGGTGCTCGAATCAAATTTATGGAAAAGCTGAGCGAGCAGTCCCGCTTACGCTCGTTGCAGGTCTCTGATATGCATTTACTTCTTCGACGCTTTTGGATACGCTTGTATTAGTGCTGCTTTCTTATTCAACATTAATTGATTAAAATTCGACAAAAGTTTAGCATAATATACAGAGATGCAAAACGATACTGAACCGATACCCTTATTCGTGATCGTAGACCGAATCGGGAATAGTTGTACTTTCAAAAACAAAATACCGAAAAATGCATTAGGAAAATCAAGAGACTTACGCTATTTTTGTCAGTTCGTAATTGAAACGGTTAATTTCAGTAATCGGTACCGGTTACGGTATTAAAAATAATAATAATAAAAACTAGTTTTTTTGTTAAAAGAAGTGGGTAAAATGTCACGTTTAAGTCCCACTAAAAGTTAGCCCTTCCCAAGTTATCCGTTTACTGATCTCAATCTCTTTTGCTTACAGGTACAACTATCGATCACCTTTGGTTTTGTGAGCGTTTTCACCTTCTCTACCTCCACGCAGCAATGGTGCAAGGATAATCCCTGGCTGTTTTGGATTGCTTTGGTAAGTTTATCCCTTTGGTTCCAAAACTCTGGTTAATTCTCTCTTTATTTTCACAGGTCGTTCTCATTGTGACCATGATCTGCATGGCCTGTTGTGAGGGCGTACGACGCAAAACACCGCTCAACTTTATCTTCCTGTTCCTGTTTACCATAGCTGAATCATTTCTATTGGGCATTATTGCCGGTCAATACCAGGCCGATGAGGTTTTGATGGCGGTGGGCATCACCGCGGCCGTGAGTCTGGGTCTGACTTTGTTTGCTCTGCAAACGAAATTCGATTTTACCATGTGCGGCGGTGTTTTGGTGGCCTGTCTGATGGTATTCATCATTTTTGGCATTATTGCCATCTTTATACCAGGCAAAGTGATTGGTCTTGTATATGCCTCGCTGGGTGCTTTAATCTTTTCGGTGTATCTGGTGTACGATACCCAATTGATGTTGGGCGGCAAACACAAGTATTCGATCAGTCCGGAGGAATATATATTCGCTGCTCTAAATCTATATTTGGACATCATCAACATCTTCATGTACATACTGGCCATCATTGGCTTGGCGCGCAGCTAGAAAAGTCAAAAAAAAAAAAAAAAACTTTCGACTAGTAAATATAATTTATTTTTTCCTATGTACCTCTCTCTACACAATGTCAAACTAGCTGAGAAATACAGCAGATACCAAATGGATTTGAACTAAAACCCAACCAGAAGCGAGTGTTGGCTTTGATTTGTGCACCGCGGTGTCCAATTAATTAGAAAGACACGAAAGGCCGTAATGTAATTATGTTCAATCAGCTTCCCATTCCGGGCCTGGAAGTGGGCAAGGCCCCCATTAGTTTAGTTGTGTGCTTAGTTGACTCGGGTGCAGACGATCCAACGGTGTACGACACGGGTATTATGGATTTTGATGAAGTACTTAAGGAGGTGGGATCTTTTGGTCTGTATCAGAAAATTGTTATATGCTCGGTACTGCTGCCGGCAGCACTGCCGTGTGCATTTCACGCCTACAGGTGGGTTGATCAAGGAATTACTTACACGGTATTTTTGGGGCTTTCCTGCTTAGTTAATAGCTCAGAAGAGTCTACAATATCGTTAAATAATAAGAAGTAAAGAAGTTTAAGTTTTCAAAAATGAATCTTAGTTTTTAGCATAGTATTTTGAAGTTCCTGTCTTAACTAGAGGTCGCAAAAAGATCGCTCAACACTTTCAGGTTGTCTGCAAAAAATTATTCTCTTTTGTCCCGAGCAAGAAAACCCAACAGCAGAAAATCTGGGACAGTCATAAAAGACATGCTTTGCTTCTTCTACTTACGTATATGAGAAGAAGTAGCGGTATTATTAGGCAATACTTTTTTTCCACGATGCCACTATACACTATTCCCGTATTAAACTGGAGTTCACACAGGCTCAGCTTCCTTCACAGGATGCGCTCAAAGAGCTTGACGACTACATTGGGCGGAAAGGTCTTGAACCAATCCCTGTAGCTTTCATAGGACTGGAATATGGCGCTGCTAGGTAATCCCTAATTATTATTTGAAGTGCTCTGGTCATCTGATTATTGATCTATCAAAAGTCTCGGTCAACATCACAAGCTATGTTTTATTGGAGCTATCTGAGGTCAAAAGTGGGTTTTAATGGACGTATCTGAAAAAATACGGAAAAACCTGCATGTAAATATTTTAACCTTCATAATGTTAATGTGGTTTTGGCGGAGCTAGAAAAGTCGCTATTACATCTTTAGAAAACATAAGGAAAGGCCAACTGTTAATGCTATGCAACTATTACTTTTTCTAAAGAATTCGAAAAAACGCGGAATAGATCATCAGAATAGATCATCAGAATAGAACATCGGAATAGATCAGATCGTAAACCGAAACGCGAATTTTTGTACTTTCAAAAATAAAAATCCAAAAAATGCATTTCGAAAATAAAGAGACATTACTTGCTTGGTTCTTATCGAACCACCCGGTATTTACTTCGTTTCTTTCGATATCTCGATATCGATAAGGTCACCGATTCTTTGCATTTTTAATGTATATTTGCCAATAACTTCCTTTCGAAAAAACCAATGACCTACGTACCCGATTTGAACACGTACCACCGGGTCCAGCGATTTTAGCAGCAAAGAGAGGGTGTTGAACGGTATAGGTGCGATGTTGGATACTAATTTGTATGAAAAACCTAAGCAACAGCTGTTTGAAATCTCAGTTTGACGCAATAGTCTTCACTCGAACCATCGAACGGGAACTTGATTTCGGGAAAACCCTGAAAATGCATACCCACTAGTTTTCAACAAAGATTGCAAAAAAAATTATCTCAACCCAAAAAAAATACGAGTGGTAAATTTTTCCTGGAATCACCCATATATACAGGGTGTATCTTACAGTGGTAATTTTTTGAAAAAATGTTTTTTTTTATTGAAATTTGGTCCTTTACAATTTGTTTGGTCACTTTTTAAAGATGACATCGGCCAAGCGGCCACCTCCAGATGCCACACACAAGTCGGCCCGTTTTTCGGCATTTTCCATCATTTTTTTAAGTGTTTCGGGTTGAATGGCAGCGATTTCTCGGCGTATGTTGGCCTTAAGTTGTTGGAGAGTGTCTGGTTTATCAGCATAAATCTTTTCCTTCAGGTATTCCCACAGAAAAAAGTCAGGTGCGAATGAGCCGGCCTGTCGAAATCGCCATATTTCGATGCAGTAAATCCATGGTTAGACGGGCTGTATGGCATGTTGCGCCATCTTGTTGGAACCAATAGTCGCCCATGTCATGTTCGTCCATCTCATCTGCCACAAAATCGCATAATATGGCCCGATATCGAAAGTTGTTGACGTGCCGCGTCGTCGGCGCTTACGGCTGCTATTGCCTCCAAACTCCGTCTGGTACGCGGTTTATTCCGTCGAGTAGAGGTTGCCAAAGATACTGTGGCATTCAATTGCCACCAAAGCACGAATAGTTCTCGGAGTAGGCGCATTCTGGCCACGATACTTCCCTCTGAACGCGCGTTGAGTCAGCGTAACAGAGGTGTTTTTTTGAAAAATTTTTTTTTACAATTTCAGCACGTTGTTGCGTTGTAAAGTGTACTTCTGTAAGAGCGTTTGTCCACGAACTCCTCTTAAACGTCTGGAACGATTTGGATAACATTTTTTGTGAATATTTAAGTGGGTCCCAAGATGCTTTAGATTCACAGTTGAACTCAGTAGGTGTCGCTGCAATTGGCTTAAAATCGGTTAAAAAGGTGGTACAAAGATATATCTCAAAAATTGTTTAAGCTTTGAACTTAAAATTTGATGTAATATGGAGTTAGAGAGCTCAGAAAGAGTTAGAGCCTCAGAAATTATAATATTTAAGCTAATCCCACGTGCTCTACAAATCGATTTTGAACCAAAAACGACCGAAATCGTATGGGAAATCGGTCGTTTTTAGGTCAGAAGCGATTTTTAAAATTTGATATTTGGATTGTAAAAATATCATTTGTTAGTTTTCCGGATTAAAACCGGTTCTAAACCAGTTTTATAAAGTGTTTGGTGTGTAGATTGATAATATGGAGTAAGATATTTGCCCGTATCAAAAACGGTTCCGAACTAAAATGAACTAGTTACTTTCACTTCCTTAACTGAACCACAAATGTTAGAATTTCTGAATAATATAAGTATTTAAGTTGTGGTAGCATCCTCTGACCCTATCCTTAATTCCAGTCAGTTGTTCATAGCAGCCACACCGCAACACTGGTGTCGTGTGCCCGAACTGGAGCCCTGGTCACAGGATTACCTACAGTTGGTGAAAAATTTAAGCATACCCAGGCAAAGGAATGACGGCAGCTATGCGGAGTGTTCCATGTATGAGCGCAATTACAGTGATCTGGTGCGTTATCTAGAATACCGACCGCCCACAGAACTGTTGCGACAAAAGGCCGAATACTTGATCCGGTCGCCGGAATTGGAGTCAGCACGTATAGTGCCCTGTCAGCATGGCTGGCTATATGATCGTAGCATATATCCCAGCACAGTGGTTCAAGAGGTGGGTTTACCTTTTACTTAGATTTTCCTAGTTTTATTATCTTAACTTTTCAGTGGAATTTGGTGTGCGAGCGCAGCTTCTATGTCACCTTGGGCCTGGTTATCTTTGGTCTGGGTGGTCTCATGGGTAACTATGTATTTGGCTATCTGGTGGATCTCTGGGGACGAAGACCTTCCTTTTATGCTTATCTAATGTTGGAGATAGTGGCCTGTGCCGCCAGTGCGTTTGCCTGGAGCTACTATACCTGGCTGGGATTGCGTTTTGTGGTGGGTTTGACGGTGCCCGCCATTTTGGCCAGCCCGTATGTCTTGGCCATTGAGCTGGTGGGCCCGGAACGTCGGGTATTCTGTACCATAGTCTCGAATATAGCCTATTCCTTGGGTCTGGTTGTGCTGGCTGGAGTGGTGTACCTGGTGCGAGATTGGCGAGATCTTAGTTTGGCCGTCTCTTTGCCGCTATTGATGCTCTTCTCCTGCTTCTTTGTGCTGCCCGAATCGCCGCGTTGGCTAATGGCGGTGGGCCAGACCAAACGGGCCATACGCATACTCAAGGTCATGGCAAGGGTGAATGGAGTACGAGTGAATCGAGAGTTCATGGAACGACTACACTTGCGCTTGGCCTCAACTCAAGCAGCCGAGGCTGCGGCCTTGACCCACTATGGCATTGCGGATCTATTCCGTGGCAGGAATATGCGTAAGAAAACACTCATCATTACCCTGATTTGGTTTGCCAACACCAGCGTGTATGTGGGATTGAGCTATTATGCCCCGGCTTTGGGTGGCGATGAGATTTGGAATTTCTTTTTGGCCGGTGCGGTGGAATTGCCCACATATTTGCTACTCTGGCCGGGATTGAGTTACTTTGGACGCCGTTGGATACTTTTTATATCCATGCTTGTGGGTGGAGTGGCCTGTGTGGCCACATTTTTATATCCGGATATTACTCTATTGCTTTATTGCATAGGAAAAATGGGCATCAGTTCGTCATTTGTGGTGTTACCGCTATTGGCCTCCGAATTGTATCCGACTGTGGTGCGTGGTCTGGGCATGAGCTTTAGCTCGGTGGTGGCCATGATTGGACCTATTGTGATACCCATTATCAATCATATGGTGAGTACAAAAATTGGTTACTCCGTTAACAAGTTTTTTTTCAATTGCTCTTTTTTGTTCAGTTGTTCACGCACTTGTTTTTTGTTTGTTTAGTTATTCAGATGCTTACATACTTGTTCTTTATTGTTCAGTTGCCTGAGTGAAACCAATATACCCAATTTTGTTCGGCCTCTCGAACCTAACCCATCTTTGATCCGCCTACAATGCTTAGTAAGACATCTGGGGAACTATTTACGTGATCTTAACCAAGGAACCCCTAAGAACCGGTTCGGTTCGGGTTTCTTGAATTGGCCGAACCGGACCATGAACCGAACCTTCTACATTTTTGATTACTCGAACCTGAACCCGAACCAAACCACTTAGGTTCGGTTCACAATATTAAGTAATTTTTCAGCCGGAAGAAATTCTCGATATGTTTATTTAAAATTTAACTTTAAATGACTCTACGACTAACTGTAAAGAAGAGACGTTTTTAAGAACAATAGAAAGCAAGGAACCGATGTCAAATATAAAATCTATCAATGATGTTATAGATTCCTTCGAAAATTGTCCCAGAGAACATACATCGAAAATAATTAAATAATTTGGAGAGGTCTTTTAAAAATATTCTACTAACTAAGTTGTGCGAGCATTTTCAACACTTAAATCTGTTTCTTCTAATCTAAAATTTTAGTAGAAATGAACAGTTCACGAATGATATAATGCCTACACAGACGAAAAATGATATCCGGACTAAAATCAATCCCAATAAATGTCAGTTCATGGTGAATTCCAGATTTTATGAAACCAAAGTACAAGCAGGTTCGACAAGTACTTGAATTACCTTAAACAAGAGAAGGTCGCCTATATTATATTATATAATAACAGATGATCAAACTAATTGTAAATAAAAGCTTCATATTATTGTTTTGTAAGTGATCCGAGGTTCTAACTAAATCCCGGGGTTCAGAGAATCCAGGAACTTGTCTGTGAACCGAACCCAAAGATTCCTCACTGGTTCGAACCGAACCTCTTCCAATAATTTCCGAGGTTTGCAGCCGTGATCTTAACACCTTGCTTCACCTCTAGGTAACCACGTCGTTACCTTCGCGCATCGTCAGTCCCAAAAGCTTGATTTGAAAATAACTAGAATTGACCTGAACCTTTAATTGTTACATTTAGGGCCGATTTCTCATCTTCTAGATAACTGCTATGAGTTACTTAAAGCTAAATTTGACTGATATTTGTTAGTTTATGTGACAGATAGTACTATAGAAATCGGCCCTTAGAACCGATATCTTGTAGATTGTTGCTATGTGTCAGTTATTAGTTAGTTTATGTGACAGATAATGCTATATAAAAGATAAGAAATCGAACCTTTAAACATGGTAACTGAAATTTCAAACTAAAATCCCAAGGTTCAAAGCAAATCCTTGTCTTTAAAGCTTTTAGAATCCCGTGCTGTAGCCAAATTTTAAGCCCGACAACGTCTTCTAGCCCTTTTACAAAATTTTTTAAGATTTGCAGCTTGAAACTGAACAAAAAAGCATAATTAAGCAGCAAAGTGAGTAAAATGAACAACCGAACAAAGTTACTCCCTGCTTTCACTCACTTAAATGTGAGCGACTGAATCTGTTCACTAAAAAGGGCACTAATATACAAATCAAGTAGGTAATAGCCGTGTTCCACTGGCAACTTCACTGAAACCAAATCGAATGTGAGAGTCACTGTTGTTTTCATGGTGTAATCTTACATGGTGAGGCGCCCGCTCTTTGTTCTCAACTAAGAGCTTTTATTAAGAGCGCCAGAGTAAGAGCAAAAAGGAAAGCACACAATTTGTAAAGCATGGCGAGAAGTGTGGACTGTCAGCTACAAACTGAAGCTATGTAAACTGAAAAGAAAGCGCGTTCATCGGACGTCTTACCATACATGATTACACCATGGTTTTAAATCTACTATTAAAGCTTTCTTCCAGCTAGAAAAAGCTTATTTTATGATCACTAAGTGCAAGATGTATCTATGGAGGTGAGGCACTTAGACAAAAGCTCAAGTTTCACAGCTTACATATTGTCAGTGTGCAGCTAACACTTGACGTGAACGGTTGGTCCGCGCACGGCTGTTCTCCATGCGCACATGTATGCGCGTACGACTTACACACACATACATACAAAAATATGTGCGTGCATCTCAAATGACCCCTGCAATTTTTTAGTGTGCCTATGACACTCGACGCGTACGGTCACTCCGCGCTTGAGCGAGTGGGTGGGTTCGTGTAGCGCACACACAGCCACACACACACACACTTTCATGCACACTTTCTCACTCTTGTGCAGTTACCTAAAGCTTTTGAGTTTACATATTTTGCTAAGTGCCTCACCTCATAATAGATACATCTTGACTAAGTGCAAGGTGTATCTATTACAGATGCTGCGGTCACTCAAAAGCTTTCCTTTCATAGCTTAGTCGGGATTTACACCATGATGCAAACTTCATGAAGTTTTCTTAGTAGGCGTCGAATTTAGAGAAAATCCTTCAGACCTTTAAAACGAATAGTAAGGAAATACATATAAATCTCTCGCCTACTTAGAAAACTTCATGAAGTTTGCTTCATGGTGTAAATCCCGTCTTACATATTGCGCATTAAATAAAAAGCTTCGAGTTTACATATTTTCTTTCTCTTTACTGGATCGACCTTTCGCGTCAAGTGTCCAAAGCTGTTTATTGTTTATATCTCTGTCACACGCATTAGCTTTTCTAGCATAAGGATCAATAGTTGCCAGTGGATTACGCTTATAAGAGACTATAGAAAGGTAATCAAAACTAAAATTTTTCCTTTAAAGGGTCAACAAATGTTGGTGCTACCCTTAATTGTGATGGGTTTGCTGCTTATTGTGGGTGGATTTGCCAGTCTGCTACTGCCAGAGACGCGAGGACGTAATCTGCCCCAAACTCTTGAGGAAGGCGAGGCTGTACCACTTAACTGTTTGCTTTGCTGCTGTATGGAGGCGAAACAAAGGAGAAAAGCTTCAAGAGCAGTTCCAGCCGCGGTTGTCAGGGCTAAAATATATCAACGTGTTGAGACAGCTCCAACTGTTACATGTAAGGTGGTATGCAGTATTTGTAAAAAGGAAATGAGAACTTTGTAGTTCAGTCAATAAAGTCTAGGGGGAAATCCATTGTATTTACTTGGATAAGATATAGGGATTCTGTACTTTATTCTAATAAACGATTAAGGTGAACGTTATTAAAGCGTGAATTTCTACTAAATCATAAATTCATTCAAATTTTTTTCTTGGACAATATGGAGAACCTAAGTAGTTCAAGTGAACTCCTCTTTGATTTATGAATGAATTTTCTTCATACATATTTGTGATGTTTTACTATCTAAGCGGGGAGGCGAGAAATTTAATAGGTCAAAGATCATTCAAATCCGTCCAGCTGTTCATGAGTTATTAGAGTTGTAACTAACCGGACTATATTTTATATACATATATGTATTTGCATTATATAGATGTATGCACCTTGTACATATACCAAGTACAATTTTCAAAGCATAAACACACAGATTACACAGCTGCGGTTGTTGTTTTTGGTTGATAAGTAGCCGCAATTCGAATTTGTTTTTGTTTTAAAGGAAGCTTCAAGAACTCCGTGACTCATTCACAAAAATTATGTACATATTAGCCATTTGGCAAATGGCTTTGTTATTGTTCTGGAAACGAAGAGCAGCTGAGCTTAAAATGCCGAAATTCAATGTCAACAAGTTTTAACCCAAGAGGCGTTGCTGGGCGCTCTCACACATACAGACACACGCGCATACGTCCTCCACTGGTGTTGGTATGACGTTATGCAAGGCCCCAAAATAAATGCCTACAATTACGTTTCTTTTACAGTTCTTGTTTTAATGTATGATAAGAGACTAAAAAAATAAGTTTTACAAATTATAAAAATGTTTTAACAATTTTGGTACTAAATTCAAAACAGAAAATTCCCAGATCAGTATTAGGCAAGGGGTTTGGGGATAACATAGAGTGGGGGGAAAAATGCTAAAAATATATTTCCTTCTTCTCTCTCTCGCTCTCTCAAACTGGCAATGTCTTTGCTCTGGAGTGTTTCCGTTAGCCCCTTTTGAATTTAAGTGAATGTAAAACTGTAAATATCTGTATGTGTCTGTGTGTGTAAGTTGTGTGGGAGGCATGAATGTGTTCGTAAGTTATTTGTAGTTATGTATGTGTGGAGACGTGCTTTAATCGCTTGGCAAATACATTTTAGACGGTTGTACAACATATTCTTCGCTTCCTACCATAATTTAAGATTGAAAAAGGTTCCCTTAGCGTATTTTTAATATAATTAATTTTTATATATTTATGTGTTCTTTCTGTTCCGGCGCTCACTTGGAGGCCTTTTTATTTAGTATTTAGTGTAAGCATGACCCCCAAAAAAAAGTGGGGAGGAAGCAAGCTCCCCCCACCACTTGTATGTATGTATGTGTGTGTGTGTTTTTGTTTTTTGCTTGTGTATGTTGTTGTGATTGTGTGTGTGTGTTTCAACCCATGTTTAGGCTGAAGCCGCCACTTCACCAGCGGCCTTTTCAGCATCAGCAGCCTTGGCTCCAGCAATGGCCACCTCTTCGAAATTCTCCACCAAATCGGGCACATCATCATCGCCAGCATCTGCTCCGGCACTGCCACCAGCCGCAGCACCACCAGCGGCACTCTTATTGGCTATCTCGGAGGCAATCTTTTTCAGCTGATTCATATCCTGCGGCCCCAACTGTGTCAGGATGCCGGGCAACATATCCGAAATCGTCTTGTTCTCGCCATGACCGGTGATGGCAAACGTGTTGGTCGGCAATGCAGCCTGTGCCTTGGGATTGTTGAAGTGAATCACTGTACCATCGTTCTTGATGATGTTCACCTCCTCGATGCCGGGAATTGTGTTCACCGACAATTTCTTCAGCGATGACTGCAACTTCTTGTCATCGGTGGCCGGGGTGGAGTGGACAATCTTCTTCTTGCGACGGGGGGTGCCCTTGCCGCCAATGCGCACCTGTGCCTGCAACTTCTTAAGCTTCTCCGGATTCATCTCCTCTCTCCTGCACAAACACAAAGAAATTCACATTAGTTACATCAAAACACATGTCGTTTTTCTAGACTTTTCCGCCGATTTACTTTGATTTTTACTATAATTTAGCACAGAGCTAAGCCCGAAAACACGTGCGGCCAGTTGTAGTGAAATGTCAAAAAGAAATCGCCATGATAAAAATGGCACAGCATGTGTATGTATGTGTGAGTTGAAAATAGTACTGCCTAGCAACACTAAACTCAGCGCCGACTGTCGATAGGTTTTTTAAATGTATAAAAACAAGTTTTTGAGAGGCAAAAGTGGGAAATAAAGGGATCAATAATATTAAGTGTATTTTTTGCAGGACATTTAAAACATTTTAAACCAGGATTTGGTTTATTTTTCATCTATCGATAGCTTATCAGTGTGACCAACTATCGATAGTAGCTAGAATAAAGCTATCGGCATTTAGCTAAGATTTTTTAACAGTGCGGACAATTTGGCGTTTTAATGTCAAAATTCTGCCTGCCTCCTGTACAGGTTTTACTACATTAAAAGCTTAGCAAAAACAGTATTCTGGCAAAGTTAACTTCAGACACATTAATGGCCGCTTAAAAGTATAAGAACAAAACAGATGGGCTTGAAAATAGCCAAATAGCCTTTTGGCTTGAAACCTGCGATAGTTATCGCTGCTATCGATAGTGCAATCGAAAGCGTCTCATTTCTAATTTGTTTTAGCAAAAGATTAGCCAGTAGATAAGCAGACTTTAGTGATAATAAATAAGTTTAATTAACAGCTTTGTTCAAAGTTCTGTTACCTAGCACTAGCACGTGCCCAAATAAATCAACGAAGACCATAAGAATAAGCAGCATTTAGATTATTTGCCTCCGTGTGCATTCGACTGCAACAAGTGGAATTTTGGCAACAAAAGTCAAGAAGATTAGATCTTGGTATAAAACGTAAGACAGGGTCATGGTCATTTTTTTATTTTTTAATTAAAACATATGTATGTTTACAGTGGATAACTTTGAGCTAGACGACCTCGACGATTTCGCGATGGATTTCTGGAGTATTTTTATGTTCATTGTTTTGACTTTTCTTATCATGAGCTGTTGCGGCTATTGTTGCTCCAGCAAACGACGCGGTGCTGTGCTGTCCAGTGAGTAACATATTTTTTGTTGTATTTCGAGATGTGTATGCAAGTATGAGTCATCAGCCCATCAGTTAATCCGGTAGGAGGAGAAATGTGATTGTATGTGTGTGTGTATGGGTGTGTCTGAGAGAAGGAGGCATTTTTCTGTTTTAATATATATTAAGTTAAAAAGCAGGGTGTGGTACACATAATGAAAACAACACCAAATGTCCGTTAAGGCATATCAACTGTTTGGTAACCCCAAAAGTAGGCACTGTTTTTAGATTAAAGCTTTTTCTGTTAGTTTAGTAATTAAGCAGAGAAAGGTAAAAGTGCCACCTGGCTCTCTTGCCTCTGTGATTAGGGGGCTATGCCAGAGATATACAAATTTCAGGCTCTAAAGCATTTACAGTTACTTTTTCCCTTACACATATTCAGCTAGACTCTTAGATAGCGGTTTGTTTACATAGGCATAAAGATTCTCTGCTCTCACATTCACTTTTCAAGCGAAATACACTCATACATGAGCAAGTTTATAATTGAGGAATTTACACTATAAATACATACATATACATATGTATTATGAATGTATACATTATACCACACCTTCCTAGTATGCAAATTTTAAATTCATATTCACAGCCTTTTATATGTTGCTTTTTTGGTGTATACAAAGCTTAAATGATAACAAAAAGAATCATTTTGTTACTTAGAATGTAAATATGAAGAAACTATTTACAAAAATTCAAATTTTGAACAACCAAAAAAGACTTTTCCATTTTCTCAATAATGTAAAATGTTTCAAATTTTATTCAACTTTCTTTTATGAAATCCGATCCGATTGATAATTAAAGCTTTCACACACACGCGTGATACATTTGCCATAAACAAAGAATATGAATATTTTATAAATTTTTATATTTAGCTGCGTTGCCTTTATAGGCTGCTCAACGTTTTAGAGCAATCTTGCTTCAGGGCTCCTGGAAGACTAACCAAAGTGATCCGCTGATGTTTGGTATTTTAATATTCATCCATTATTGGTCTAGCCAATTTAGATGTTCCTTTATGATCTTGGAAATATGTTTCTTGTTTAAAAATGAGACCTTTCTTGGGCTACAGTCTTTTAAAAAATGTTTTCCGAGACTTGTGTGAACTGTTTAAACCAGGTTGTCATATCGGAACCCGAACCGGAGCCGTATACCAAAAAGAACCGATTGAACCTCAGAACCAGAACCGTAACAGGAACCGTTATTATTTATTTTTTGAGAACCGGTATTTCGGAACCTTTATTTTTGGTACCGAAATGACCGAAAAGAACCGAAACATTGTACCGGTACAGTTTCGGTTCTGAGTTTTTTCTTGTTATTACAGTTTTATTGCTTCAGTCAGGGATTTCCTCAAGATAAAACGCAGGGTAAACGTTAGAAAAAACTTTAAAATGTTCGGTTAAAGGATCATCTGGTATATTCTGACATTTTTAATAAAAATAACAATTTCTTCTTATTTCTTTGCTTATATTTGATCTAATTTATCCTTTATTTTTGCATTTACAAAAGAAACGAATTAATTATTAGACCAAATGGGCTTTATCTAACAGCTCTAATATTTTTCAATTATTTTGACGGTGAAATTGTTTTTAAAACATAAAAAGTTCTAAAAGAAGATGATATATGGTAGTACTTTTTTAAAAGAAAAGGTCACTAATTTATATTTTTCGTTTCAAGAGGCGCAATAAACCTGAACTGAACCGGTTCCAAGGGTTAATAGATATAAATCATTTATCTAACTAATTGAACCAATTTATTCTTTGAATTTTGTTTTCATCAATATTTAGAAGATAGTATATAGTATGCTTCTGAGGTTTAGAAATGCAAAAAAGTTTTTTGCAAATTTTTGCTCTCGTTTTTAGAGGTGAAGATGAGCTCTGGATGGGAATGGTAGTAATTTTACTATACTTCCATTCACTGAATATTTTAATCTGATTAACGTTGGCCTTATGATACTTTTTACACTTCCATTTTCTCTATAAAGCACACAATGCACTTAGACTTTTTCTGTTTTCTCTTCTTGGTGAATCCTTTTTCTAGAGATGCACTCAAACATAATGTTTCATATAGTTATATATCACATTTTTCTTTTTCGTACGGTTGATATCGGGAACCAGAACTTTAAAAGTAAACTATAGTTCAAAAAAATGAACCAACGGTCAAAAAGTGAATACTTTAAAAAATTAACTTTACACAGAAAAAAACTGATATTTTTTGATGATCCATTGGATATTTTTCATATCCACTTGGAATGGATATGTCTATAACCATTCTTTTCATACATTTGAGATAAAATATTGTCAAATTTATCTTAGTTTTTCATTCAATGGAGCTGAAAAATATCGAAGGAATGTGAAAATGAAGCTGAAAAATATCAAAAGGATGTGTAAATTTTAAAAGGATATGTATATCAATATTCCCAAAAAGGATATGTCCATATCCATTCCAAATAGATCTGAGTAGTTCAAACACTGAGACCTAGTTCATTATTTCATTTTAATGAGCAGTTCATTTGAACTGGTTCAACAAATACGGACCAATCCTAATATAGTTCATATAATTAACTATAGCTCAAAAGTGAATAGTTTATACAAAAATTAACTAATGTAGTAGGTTATTAAAATCATCTCAGACTCTCCAATTCACACAACTCACAATTATTTACCAACTTGCACGCGTTCAAAGTCTCGGCCTAATAAATAATAATAAAATAATATTTACCAAAAAGGGACAACATCTTATCTCTTACATCCAATACACAGGTTGGGACAATAAATTTGTAAGCTTCATAGCTCACAGTTTGCTTATCTATCATGGATTGCAGCATCTCAGGAATGTCAAGTGGTAGAACAATAAGAGAACAATACTGTATTTCACATTCATTTATATTCTCAGAAAGATAAGCTAAATTCAAGTCCCTTGTCTCAAATTCGCGATAACAGGGCATTCGTCTGATTCTGATTCAATTGCAAAACAGACAAAAAGATGCAGTATCTTCTTACTTTTTGTCTGTTCATTAAATTAGCGTTTTTTTAGTGACAAAATGATGTTGCAGCGAATAAAAAATGCAAATTTACATTTTTTCATTCATGATTAGAAAATTATCATTTATTGGTGGCTTTGTTTGGAAACCCTGATGCATTGTGCTTCATAATAATCGTTCGTTCGCCTTTGATAAAATTCTGGGAAAATTGAATTTCCGTTTGAGAAAATCTATAAGAATTTTATACAATTAATAAAAGAAGAAGACTTAAATTTCACCATTGGAAAACACCTGATAGCATTGTCATGTATGATTCATAATTTTTCGTTTTAAATTTATTTTTTATAATAGTACGAATTTATCTATCTTATCTAAAGACCTTTTGTTGACATTTTTAACGGGGAGTCCACTTTTGATGACCCTAAAAAGCAACTTTAGTTCTTATCTATTTCTTAGGTTCAAGTTTGTACAAACTTCCACAAAATTGTGCTTTCTCTAGATATCAAATCTATTAATTTTGCTTTTTGAATAGATAAGCGTAATGTGTGCCCAAAACTTACATATATGGTCTATCTTCTGTCTTAGTACTCATTGAACTTCCACACACAACACACACTTCACCATGAGTGACTCAGATGACTATGTTTATATTTGGTTACCTTTAATAATAGTGTTCATTATTGTAATATGGACCAGCATTTGCGTGCGTGTGCGTCGTACACGTCGATTGCGTGCAAACCAGTGTACGGTGATTCCTGGTGGTATGCTTAAATAATTAAAATTTAATTCAATTCAAAATCTGATCACATAAGCAAGTGGATATTTTAAATGTGGTCACTCTGACTTTAACAAATAAAAGTGAAATAATAGTTGAAGTAATTTGTGCTTAAATTGCAAAATATGTAAAAATTTTGAACTTTATTTAAAAGTATTAAAATTTATGGACTTAGCGCCGTTAAAGCGAGTTTTTTAAAGTCAAAGGATTATGCAAACATAAAACTAAACACTAAACACTATACAACAAAATTCAGTCACCTTTATGTATAAATTATTTTAAAACTACACCGCTCTACAGTGAAAAGTACCCTAAACATAGTTTTGAAAACTGTTTTCATATGCTTAATAAAATGAGGTCCACAGCCTATTAACATAGGTTCCATAAATGTGCTGTTAAACGCAATATGTAAAGAGTTAAAAAATGATTACTTTTGTTCCTTTTTTTTTTACAATTTTTGTAAGAAACTTCTTGTTCGAAAAGGGCTTAAAATAATTAAATTGATATTGAATAAATTTGTATTGTGGTTATTTTTAGGATGCACATTTTTGTTTGAATTGAGAACACTAAATTTGTTTCTTTGCCGTTAATCGAACTTAGCTTGACCTCTTTTAATTTTTTTGTATTTATTTATGGTTGGTAGAAATTATTTATAATGTGAGCCAGACCATGAAATCATTAAATTTGAGACATTTTTTGAATATAATGCTAAAGAAATCATTTCTTTAAGAACATTTTATTTTTTGTTCTTAGAGGACCTTTCGGAGGAAATGCCCATATATTTTGGAATGTTGTAGACGTTAATTTATATAAAAACCTGTGAAAATAATGCTAGTCTGAGTCTTGGTATCATTTTAATACATTAGCTTAAAGAGGCAGCAGCAGCTCAGCAGCACTTCTTGTCGCTTACTTTAGGCAATAATAATTTGATTGGCGCTTTTATCTCTTTATGGAAAGTACCATTTTGGGGTCGGTCGAAAAATCGTCGTACCATAAGGTTTTGTTAATCAACGTTCTTCCAATTTGTTGATGATTTTAAAAAGAAAAGACAATTTGTCCATTTTGAATAGCATTTGCGTTCCGCACATGATCTTTATTTATATCCTTAAGTCATTTCTTTTAAGTTTGGATTAATATTCATAGTCACGGGGGAACAAATCAGAAAGGTTTTTTTCAGGGTGTCAAACCAGAACCCGAACCGGAACCGTATACCGAAAAGAACTGATTGAAACTCATAGCCAGAACCGTAACCGGAACCGTTATTATTTACTTTTTGAGAACCGGTATTTCGGAACCTTTATTTTTGAAACCGAAATAACCGAAAAGAACCGAAATATTGAACCGGTACAGTTTCGGTTCTGAGTTTTTTTTTGTTTTGTTATTTCATACATACCGGTATGTACCGGTATACCGAAATGAAAAACAAGGTACCGATACGGAACCGAATACCAAAATAAACTAAAACCTAACGGAAAAAGGTTCCGAAACATTAGTTTTGGTACGTACCAGAACCGGAACCGAAACCCATATTCGATTCGGTTTGATTCCCTGCGTTTTTTTTAATAATTTTCTTTTCTCGCTAAATGTAGTAATTTTAGAAACTATATTTTCTGGTAATTGTTGAAAACGCCAACCTTTTTAATCACCTTTTTTGCTGACAGACTCATTTTAGCCTTTTTATGTATAGATTTTTTTTATAATCACCCACTACACTAGACTTCTCTTGTGGATACAAAACTTGTCTACAGTTATAGAGTAATTTTCGAGTTTCCTTCGAAATGATCACACGAGTACGTTTGTGCTTAATTGAGAGTAAGCGCGGCACCCATCTGTCAGTTAACTTTTCCCATGTTGAAATATTTATGTAATATAAAATGCAGGTACTTACTGAGGTACTTAATGCAATTAAGTTTTAAACATAGAATACTAGTTTGTCAACAATCCACCTTGGTGGAGTTCCTACATAAATTAAGATACTCTTGCCAACACGTAGTTTGTGATTCAAATTTGCCGTTTCGTTACCAGTTTTTCATATCTCTCGTTATAAAATTATCTAATTAAGCCTATTTATATCTTATCTAAAGACCCTTCGTTTTTACGTTTAACTGGAATCCCCCTTATTGTGCACTTATATACATAGATGTATATGAAGTACATATGTTCCTAACTGTATTTCTTATCTAATTCCTGACATCAACAGATTTTCAATTTTTTTTTAATTTTGCAGTAGAAATCTAACTTCCATATGCTGTCCCATAAATTGTAGGCTGTCTAGATATAAAATCCATTAATATTTTTTTATTAGATAAGCAGAATTGTATGTGCAAAATATATTTATGTATACTCGTCGTAGTACTCGTCGAACTTTATAGCAACACACACAAACTTCACAATGAGTGACTCAGATGACTTTATTTATATTTGGCTACCCATTATAATGGTGTTTATTATTGTAATATGGACCACAATTTGCTTGCGTGTGCGTACTGCTCGTCGATTACGTGCAAACCAGTGTGCGGTTATCTCTAGCGGTAAGCTTCAATAAGTTACGTGAAATCAATAACAAGATCCAATCAGAGAAGAGAGGGGATTTGTAAAATATGCTACCCGTTTGTACTTCTACAGGCTACAAATAGTGGATTACCGCACTAGAAGATAATATATCTCTAGAGCACATACTGGAGTTATACTTGGTACTAAGTCACACAAGATTCCTAATATCGGATAAGTAAACCCAGGGCTCAAAATTCAGACAAGCAAGGAACAAAAAATCCTAAAAAATTTCACATCTGCCCTAATTTGATGTACTAATAAGGTTCCTATATCAATTTAGGTATCCTTATGTTAAAGCTTAAAGCACATGTAGAGCATGAGGTAAAATTTTCTGTTTTCTGTCAATTATTTCTTATCTCGTTTTATAGTTATCTAATTAATGGTATTTAAATGATATCGATAGACCCTTTGTTGTCACATTGTGTGCCTGCAAATATCAAATCAAGTCATTCAAATGCCCACTTATTATTGTCTCTTGCACTTTCCCGTCCAGTTTTAATACAAAATGGAATCCTACGTTCTTATATTCATTCCCCTAGTCGTGATATTAATATTTTTAATTTTAACCGCTATTTATGCGCGTGCACGTCGATTGCGCTCATCCAATAGTGCCGTGATCCCTGGTGGTAAGTTTCCCCAAAGTTACGTGAAATCGTAAATCTAATCGAACAACTTGGACATTCAGAATAAGTCGCCATTTGCATTTGAAGCGCCATTTCAGATTGCTTTTCAAAGATTATCGGACTCAATTTACTAAAAATACATTTTTATTGTTAATTTTGGCTAAATCGAATCGATTTGAGTAGAGTGCTTGACGTCAGAACCGTCTAGGGTGGTAGTTTGTTATAATAATTATATTAATGAGAGGATAGAGTATTGATTGGACACGTTTGCAATTATATTGTCCCAAAGTTAATACATTATGTTGATAAATTGCCATAGATAAACAATATTTTCTTTTTTTTACCAATGGATAATGGATATGTTGACGTGGAATTTTAAGAAGGTGGATCTTTATATTATTTATCTTTTTATTTTCAAATTTATTTGGCGTACTCTCCAAAGTTTTTTTAAGCGAATTTTGCCGGCCCGATGTTTTGTAGTTGGGTGTGCTTACAACATAAACAACTTATGCATCTTATACAAAAAAAATGGTTGCCTATACAGTACTGTTTCAAAGAGCTCATGGTACTATAATCTGTAGGCATTTTGCTAAGCGATCAGGTGAAAGAGAACCGGTTCTATTTGACCTGAGCACTTAAACTAAATACATTTTTCCATAGAAGAAATATTGTGACTAAAATTTTACCTAAAAATTGCAATTGCTGTCAGTTTAGCTCTCTAAGGGTCAATTTCTCATCCTCTTATTGGCACTAACTGTCACATAAATTAACAAAAAACAGATGATAAGGTATTTTATGTTTATCTGACACATAGCAGCTATCTAGAAGAAGAGAAATCGGCCCTAAGTCCTTTTTTTGACTATGTTCGTCTCGCTCTAACCACAGTCTTTTCCTTTAGGTACAATTACACTGAGTAAATTATCTACATGTAGATAGACATCACTCAAAATAGACGCGATTTCAAAGTGGATTTCTATGTTTATTTTTCCATGACAAAGTTACAATGTTCAGCTGCATAGTGAATGATTACCAGAGAAAAATATTGAGACGACTCTTAGAATTGAGTGCTGTTAAGCGATAGTACACATGTAGATACTTTACTCAATATTATAACACACATAGGAAAATACAGTGGTCAGAGCGAGACGGACATTGTTAGAAAATTACTCGGAGAGCGAAAATGACAACGAACAGCTGACTAACTTTTGAGTGAAATGGTGTGGACTGCGCATTCTTTGATTCAATATCTACTAGTCTGTGCATGGGTCTAACGAATACTCAGCTTAGAACTAAGGTCGTCTTAATACAATTTTACTGACTTCGCATTTTGACAATGCTTGAAAACTGTAGAGCATCTGTGTGTTTCAGTGGACCAGCTTCTGTCGATTATATGGTTGTATGACTCCTACAACCACTTGTCGTCGTAATAATCTCCTAATATTAGCCCAATTAAACAATTTTCGATGCTTAAATATTCGATAAAGAATCGATAACAACAAAGATCTATGGCCAACTTATAGACGTTAAAGCTAGATGCCTTAAATCGTATTTCTTCCATTTTTTTCTGTTCGACCACAGACTTAATTACAGAAACTTTTTTAACAGTAGCTTAACTGTTTCAGAGAAAATATAAAATAGAGATCCACTCTCAAACGCCGCTCAATTTTAAGTGATGTTAGGGGACAATTATCATGTAGATACTGCTGTTAACCTCCAATCATCATGTATAAGATACCTTACTCAAAATATTTGTTCCTATTGGAAAAGACTGTGGTTAGAGCGAGACAGACATAGTAAAAAAACTCAGAGAGCAAAACTGATACCAAACAGCTGGCTTGCTTTAATTGAAATGGTAGTCGGCGTCCCAAATAGTATATGTTATGTATATAGTATAGTATATGTTATCTATATAGTATATATGTTATGTATATAGTATAGTATATGTTAATTTTTCTAAGACTGTTTTTTGGGTTTGTATGGAATGAAATATCGGGAAGCCTAGCTTTTAAAGTCAGTATTACCACATATTTAATAGAGCTTTGTTGTAAACGAGGGTTCATAAATGCCTTCATATGACTATGACAACCAAAGGGGTTTTGCTTTTTTTCGAGTATTTTTTAAGTAAAAACCGAAAACAGAAAAATAAATTTTGACTCTGAATAAATCTCAAATTGTGTATGACCAAACTCTAGCTTTATTTATTATTTTGAAGGAACTTTTAAATTTGGTGGACATTTACTCAAGTAATCCCATTTTTTGCTAGACACTAAAAGTGGAAGCCTTTAATCTTTCAGATAAACCACATTTCAAAGTCTCTGTTGGCTGTAAAATAGTGTAGTTAGTTTTATATTGTTGTTAAAGGGTCACACTGGAGTTTACTTTAGCCCCAATCGTAATAAGCGGCATTTTTAGCTGATGTGAGTACCTATCATTCGTTCTGTCAAGCAAATGTTTCGGCATATACTTAGAAGGAGTATTTTTGTGAATTTTCCCTATACCCGGGTCACTTCTGTTCCCAAAATCAAAGTTGTTTCACTTCCCAAATTTCGTATTTAATTAGATAAATAATTTTATTATATATATTTTTTTTTACTCTTTACCAAACTCTCTCGACTCCTTTTTATGCATTTTCTCTGTAATGCCTCATTCCAGATGGCATAAATATTTATTTCGACACTCAATGCTTTATAAAGTGTTTCTATTCATATGAAGCATTGCGCCGAAATAAATTTGTATGGCTTCTGGCCTTTAGCGCCTTTTTTTTTTTGAATGCCTTCATAAATTCGTTATTCCCTGAATTCTATTTTAAATGTATGGCTGGCAGTGTATGTGATTGATCTAGTTCTTCATTTGACTTTCATAAAAATCACTTCTCCACTTAAAAGGGGTTTTTCCATCAGCTTTCCGACAGCTGATCTTTGATCGGTAGTCAATATTTTTGCTGACTGTTCTTGTTTATATTGATTTTTTTTTTTTTTTTTTTTTGTGGTTTTGTTTTGGGCCGCGATAAGTGTAATTTAATATGTTGTATTTTATTACTGACGTCAGTAGACAATCTGCGATTACTGTGCGAAGATTAGGCGACATTAGGCAAAAGATCTCGGGTATATTCCAACAGGATACATATTCATTAAGTGGGGTTATAAATTTTAATTTCCATTGACGTGGGTTGAAAACTGTAAATTGGTTCGTCCACTTGAGTTTCTTGTTTATTGTATGATTGCCAGTTATGCTAAGTGTAAGTTCAGGACTATAATGGGGGGCTTTCGATAACTGTGTCATCACAAGCAGCAATTTTTTAAATTGTAGCTAATCTTATCAATCCCGCCCACCTACATATAAAAGGAATTCTTACAAAAACCCAGCGAAGAACGCACTTTTTGTGTATTTACCGTTTAAACTTAATGCCATGCACAACGCATAGAGAAAGTGGTGAAACATACTGTGAACCAGTTTACTAAACAATCTTCAAAGACTGAATAGCTTGTAATTTATTTAAATTTAATTCAAAATGCCACATGTACCGGTTGAAAAGGATCTGGAGACCTCCGAAATAGTGCTGTGTAGCTTATTTGCATTAATATTATGTGGAATACTTGTGATGATCATACGTGGCTGCAGACGAAAGAGAAGTCAACTTATTAAGGATAAAAGCATCATTGAAGAACGTTAGTACATTTATTCCCTGCTGTTTGAACGTATTCATAATTTACTTAAAGTCCTCTCAAATCTACTTAGCGACCTTATTTACTGAAAAACACAACCGCATTAATATTTTTCTTTCGACTAAGTTGGAAATGGCACCAAGAAAAGTGAATACAAAAGCTTAAAGCACCAGAAAATCAATCAAATTAGATTTATAAATTAGACCGCATTTACACGATGAAGCAAACTTCATGAAGTTTCTCAAAGAGCTCTTGCTTGTAGGAAAGAGGTGTTGTGGGGTGGCTTGCCCCTCTACGCCTCTTTCCTACAAGCAAGAGCTTTTTCGAAACATCATGAAGTTTGCTTCATCGTGTAAATCCCGTCTTAGTGTATTAAGTTTTCGTCTGAATACTGCAGAAAAAATAGCCTATATTTATGCATTCTTTAAATTGGTTCGATGGTGTTCGAAAGCCAAAGATTGGGTCGAACTGTGGTTGCGATCAGCTGTTGCTTGGATTTTATGTACTCATTACTATCTAACATCGAACATTTAGGGTTCAAACTCGTTACGTTTTCCTTAAACGCTCTCTTCTCTGTCAGAGAAATCGAGAAGTCTAGGTTAACTTTTCTATGCCACGACAAAAGGACGACTTACGTTCTGAAAAACACTATTTTAGTAGCACTATCTCAAAAAACCATTCAGACTTTTAATTGAATCAAAACGTTAACGGAATTCTGGAAGAAATTTTTCTCTTTCTTCCAAGCATAGTATAGAGGGGATCCCGAAAATCGAACCTTCTATCTATTAAGAGTCCCATGTACTTTAGGTACTCAGCTGAATGTTTGATTGAAAAATCCGTCGGTGTCACAAAACTTTGAGAGATTTAATTTTCTTAGAAGGTTTGTGTCTATGATAATTGTCCATCTAATTAAATAGGATTGCGTCTCGGAAAAATAAAATATCCCAATTTTTAAAAAAAAAGTTAATTTAATGTTCAATTGAAATTTGTTCAATATTTTGTGTGTTTCAAATTTAAATTATTCCCAGGTGTTCCACAAATAGCTTTCGACCCAAAAACGACCCAATTCACATACGATTTGGGTCTTTTTTGGCGAATTTATGATAAAGTTATACTTGGTAAAATATTGAAAATGTTTTCGGTTTGGAAATTGTTGGAAAGAGATTTGAGTTGAATATATGAAATTATCAAATCAAATTTTTGTCCCTTCAAATTCACATTTCTGGTCCCAATGCAGGATAGGTGAATATGTTAAGTGATCTTTTGTGTGTCAAAGTAGTAAATAGTAATAAGTCTTTTGAAATCTCTCTAAAAACTGCATCAAATACTTAAGAGTTGCTGATTGATTATTTTGCAGCTAAAAATAATGGAGGAGTTTATGAAACTGGAAACTATGTTATCGAAATGGATGATTCTTACCGAAATGGGAATGATGTTGGATACAGTGCATCAGCTGATAATTATCATATTCCAGCACTTGATAATATTACATTATCAAGTGGCTCTTGTGATAATGTTACATCCGATTGTTGCGATAATGATAATAATATTACTTCCGATTGTTGCAATTATGATAATAATGTTACTTCCGATTGTTGCGATTATGGTGCATGTGGCGATGAATGAACGCACACTTAATAGTTTACGAATTCGATTTTATGTGCCAAAAAATATGTATACCAAAGAACCAAAACTCTCTCAAATGATTTTAAGCATTTACAAGAACGATTTGCATTTCTCAGCCACCTAAAAGCATGCTAAATTATTTTGTTATACTTTTGCGTACTTAGTAGGTACATATTCCTTAGCTTAAACAACAACCACTCTCGCACATAGCGACTTAAAAAAATCACCCAAAGAAAATGAGACAGTATATCAAATAGACTAAAAAATTGATAAATGTATCACAGGTAAAAAAAGAAAAAAACGAGCGAAGCTCTAAATTGAAACTACAATTTGTAATTGCATTTTTTAATGGTTTCATTTAAATGAATTTAGTTTTCGAATATCAAACAATATATATTAATAATTTCGACAAATTGGAAATAAATTAATAACAGAATCGAATATGTAATGATAACTAAAATGTAAGACATATGTATGTATGTTTGTGACTGTTTGTTATAAATATAACTTGAAAAATCCCAACCAATTGTTGTACGATAATTTGTGGTAAACTAGGATGGATTGTTGTTCATTGTGAAACAAGACTTTTTAAAGAAAACTATGTATATTCTTAATCAGTTTCAATATCCGTCTGAACGCGTCAACACTCAGAGACTATAATAGTTAGACCAACCAATTTCAGTTTGCAGATCAAGTTTAATAAAATAACTCCCCATATTTTACAAATCATCGAGCTATACTTTTAAACCCAGTTTTATATATTTTTAATTTTTTTCATTAAACTCAAATAATAAATAGCTTAGATATGGTTTTTAATAGTAAGTTGATACTAACAAAAATGTTTTAAAATGCGAAAATAATAAGTTTAATAGCCTATTTCCACTGCTACTTATATGTACATCCGAGCTAATGTTGATGAGGATGGAAGTTTTTTCACAGGGCCTTTTATATGAAAATAAATGTTAAATGAATGTACATCAATTCATGATGTTGGTACTCGTCCCAAACAAACTGAGTACATCCGAGAAATTTAACATAAAGTACTCCATTTTAACATTAGGTATCGATATATATATTTAAATAGAAATTAAGCTACCTAATTTACGGAAAAGGCATTGGCTGAGTGGATAGGCTTGACGCCTTGTTATTTTGATATGCTGGTTCGAATCCGGGTAATGGTTGGTCTCTTTTTTTTCCTTTATTGTTATACCCGTTACTCGTAGAGTAAAAAGGGTATACTAAGTTCGTGCAAATGTATGTAACAGGCAGAAGGAAGCATTTCCGACCCCATAAAGTATATATATTCTTGATCAGCATCAATAGATCTCAGAGACTATAAGAGCTAGAGCTACAATTTTTTCAGTGTAGACTTGTATTGTCTGCACGCAGATCAAGTTTGTTTCAAATTTTTGCCACGCCCCCTCCCGCCCCCGCAATATGAAAAAACCTCATATCTCCCACAATTTTGAAAATAGATTGTTTGAACCTTCTAGACATATATTTAAATCATCATTACCTATCGATCCGCCATACATCATTTTTCGATCAAATGAACGATTAAAGAGTTGCCACCCACGCAATTTGGAAAATACCTCATATCTCCCACAATTTTGAAGATAGATTATTCGAACCCTCTAGACATATATTTTAATCATCATTACACATCGATCCACAATACATCATTTCCCGATCAGTAGAGTTGCCACCCCGCATTTTGGAAAAAAAACTCATATCTTCCAAAATTTGGGCATGTTGTGATCTAATAAAATATTCTTACCCTGAGTAACGGGTATATCGAAGTCGAGCAGGGCCGACTTCAACTTACTCTCTCGTTTTTTTTTATGCTTTATTTTTATGTTTATGATTCTACTTAAAATTACCGTTTCTTGTAGAGTAAAACAGGTATACAAAGCTTATGCATATGTTTGGATGTCATCCAAATTTTAACATGACATTTGAGTTAACATGTAAAGTTAACATTGATGGAACTTTTTGTAGTGGAACAGCAAAATTTGTTGATGTACATATATGTGGCAATGGAAATAGGCTATTACATGTAAAATACTAACCAACATGTCACAATAAAGTAATATTTCTCATACTCAGTAGTAATA